>CAJQZJ010001750.1:319410-399442 GCA_907164525.1 Lophiomys imhausi | reverse complement strand
AAAAAAACCAAAAAAAAAAAAAAAAAAAACCAAAAAAAAAACAAAAAAACAAAAACAGATAACACATTGTTGGATCTAATGACTTTTTAACAGGAGAAGGAAGGACATGATTTTTGGTATAGTGAATATGTTTGTTTTTTTTTGCTTTTCCAGACAGGGTTTCTCTGTGTAACAGTTCTGGCTGTCCTGGACTCACTTTTTAGACAAGGCTGGCCTCGAACTCACAGAGATCCACCTGTCTCTGTTTCCCGAGTGCTGGGATTAAAGCTGTGCACCACCACGCTTGGTTCAAATAATGGTTTTTTTCTGTTGTTTTTTTTCCCCCCCAAATAATGTTTTTTTTTTTTTTAAAGCTTATTCAGTCAGTTGTGGTGGTGTGTGCCCACATGTGTGCCTGCATGTGAGAGTGTGTATGCACACACTACACTGTGTATGGAAATCAGGGATAGCCTTTGGAAGTAGGTTCTTTCAAGTTTCCACCATGTGGGTTCTGGGGACTGGACGCAGGCTTGGTAGCAAGCACCTGCTGACCTCCAGTATGCTTTTGATTTTTACTTAGCAAAGAAAATGAAAACAGATGGGTGAGGGACTAGCACAGGTTTTTAGATCAGTTTTGTTTAGTTTTAATAACACATCTTTTATATGTCAATTGCTGTGCTAGGCTTTGGTAAACACTGGTTCTAATACCTAAAGGGATTTTTAGTGGAGTGGGCAGAAGAACAAACGGGAGAGGGAGAAGAAGCAGGTCAAAAAGGCTGGGGAGCAAGCAGACTGTGGATGTGGTTCTTCAGTTATAATAATCTAGGATGAAGCCTGCGGGAGGAGTTATAGAGTTAGGGTTAGGGTTGTGAATGGCACCATAACGCTCACTGTTGCTCTGAGTACCCATCCTTTACCAGAGGCTCCACTAAAAGAAGCTCAGCATGCTGACCCTGGACCACACACATGCACTGTAAGGAAGGAGGCAAGAGAGGAGCAGAGGCTGAGGGGGGTAAGGGAATTCATGGAGCCTGGAGCTACATATAGTTCATGGTCTTATTTTATTTTTAAAAGATCAAGTCAAATATCTTTGAATATTTCTGTGTAAGCTGGGAGTCCCTGTATTGAATTTCAATGGGATTTTTTTTCTCTCTTGATCCTTTGATGAAAATTAAAAATTTCCATATGAATACAAGAATGAAACAACTTATCCTTAGCTCTTTTTTGTTCATTTTCAGTACTCTGCACCAATGTGGATAACAAGTATTCCTTGGCCCCTTCCCCTGGAAAACAAGTCAGTTCTTTTTGAAGACGTGACAAAGCACAGACAGCCGGAGGGCTTTTAGGGCCACCATGGATCAAACAGAGCTGTCACTGACACAGGCAAGCAAACAAACTGTGAGACATGGTTCTATGGCAGACACGAGGGCGGGTAAGAGATTTGAAAAGATCGTCCTGCCAGGTTACAGCCACTTCTTCTGTGGCTCAACATCAGGTCAGTTCCCATGTCATGCAGCCGGCAGAGCAGAGGCAGCTTTATACTGAAACTTACTAACTTGTAATATATACACTTTGATTCTAGCAACTCTGAGAGATGTGAGCAGATAAGAGAACAAAGTCTTCTCATCAGACTTAGTGATGGGGAGGCAGTTTGGTGTGAGGCTCTGGACCACTCTCTGTTACATTAGTCTACAGAGGAAAGTCCCATCTGGCCAGCAGCCTCAGTCATCATCATCAGCTTCAGGCTTGTCCTCAGAGCTCAGAGCATGGATCACTTTATTGTGTTTGCCAGGTGTGCAAACAGCAAACTGAGAGTAGCAAAATAAGCCACAAATAAGCTACTGCCGCCAGGATGCGGCTACCTTTGCTGTCAAACTGCTTGTACATCCTAGATCCAAAAGCCACAATTGTATTTCATAGCATTAAGGAAGCACTGCTTCTTTTTTTGAGATAGGGTTTCATTACATGGCCTTGGCTAGTCTGGAACCTGCTATGTAGACCAAGATGGCCTTGAGCTTATAGAGATCTACCTTTGGGGCTGGAGAGTTGGCTCAGCATTAAGAACACTGACTACAAGCTGGGAAGTGGTGGCATACCTCCCAGCACTTGGGAGGCAGAGGCAGGTGGATCCCTGTGAGTTTGAGGCCAGCCTGGTCTATACAGTGAGTTCTAGGACAGTCAGGGCTACACAGAGAAACCTTGTCTTGAAGGAAGAAAGGGAGGAAAGGAAAGAGGGAGGGAAGAAGGGAGGGAGGGAGGGAAGAAGGAAGGAAGGAAGGAAGGAAGGAAGGAAGGAAGGAAGGAAGGAAGGAAGGAACCTCTTCCAGGACCCAGGTTTGATTCTCAGCACTGACATGGCAGCTCACAGCTGGCTCTGGCTCTAGTCTCATGGGATTCCACATCCTCTTCTGGTCTCCATGGGTACCAGGAGTGCATGTGGAGCACTGGGCCTGGTTCTTCTTCCTTTATTTCTGTATACATCCTGATCCATCAGCCAAACACAGAGATAGGTTTTGTTTTTTTTGTTGTTGTTTTGTTTTTGATAGCGATGACTGAATCCAGGGACTTGTGTATGGTATCAAAGTGCCCTACCTCTGAAATACATTACTCTCCCAGTGCTATTTTTGGTTGTTATTGTAAGGCTAAGTTGCTAAGGCTGCCCTTGAACTTGCTGTCTGGCCTAAATGTGTGATCTTTTTGCTGAGCCTCCTGAACAGTACAGGACTGCACTGCTGTGCCCAGCTCACAGCTGGAACTTGAGCTAAGATTCACTGGCCAAGCTACTCTGGGGGAACTTGGCTGCTGTGGCTCCTGCTTTCCAATCACCAGCTCTGTTCAAGGCAGATACTTATCCAGAAGTCACCAAGGGAAACTAGCCCTTAACTATTACATCATTAACGCTATCCTACCTACACTCTTAAGATTCTAGCTATATTTCTACTCAATATGTAGCCAAGAATGACTTTGAATTCCTGATTCTCCTGTCTCCACCTGCCAATTCCTGGGATTACAGGTGTGTGCCACCACACCTAGCTTATTTAAACTTCTATAAAAATATCCTGCTGGTTTATTATTTGCAGATCCCCAAAATAAAAGCAGGGTTTATTTGGTGCAAGCAAAGTAACAGTATATAAGTAGTTTGATTCATTCCTAAAACAGAAATGAAAGCCAACTGTGATCTTTGTATAAGCTGGTATCTAACGTTAAGAAGACTTTGGGCTAGAGTGTAACTCAGTGGTAAAGAATTTACTTGGGACATTCAAGGCTCTAGTTCTAGCCCTAGCAAAAAATAAAAAGTTTAAGACTGTTAACTAAATCACAAAGTAGTTTGTTAAAAACTATACCTTAGCTAGGCAGTGGTGGCAACAATTGGGAGGCAGAGGCGGGTGGATCTCTGAGTTCAAGGCCAGCCTGGTCTACAGAGAGAGTTCCAGGGCTATACAGAGAAATCCTGTCTTGAAAAAAACAACAACAAATCACTATACCTTATAGGTCAAGTAAGGTGACACACATCTTTAATCCTAGCACTCAGAAGACAGAGACAGGCAGATCTCTTTGAGTTTGATGCCAGCCTGATCAACACAGCCAGTTCCAAGGCTAGCCAGGGCTACACAGTGAGATCCCACCTCAAAAAACAAAAACAAGAGCTAGAGACATGGGCTGGAGGGCATACTATTCTTGCAGCAGATTTGAGTTCAATTCCCAGGAACAATGTTGGGCAGCTCACAGCCCTTGTAATTCCAGGCCGGAGGATCTAATGCTCTGGCTTCTGAGAACATATTGGCAGCCATCCACACATCCACATAAAGTAAAGCAAAGCCAATAAACAAAACTACGTCTTGTTAAAAACTGTAGCTTTATAATAAAACAGCGAGAATGAGAGAGATGGTCAAATCTGTAGGCGTGAGTCCACCACTCCACCTTCCTCGTTCTTACCTATTTTCCATTAAGAAATCTACAACGTATTTCTTCAAACAGTAGAGATGGGCATCCACAAGGCCCGTATGGAAATGTATTCTTGGGTGCCTGTAGGAAGAACATGGAAAAATAGGCTCATAATCATGTAATATGTATGTTAGTCTATCATCAGGTAACGGGCCCTAGAAAGTTGATAAGGGACAGAGCCATGGTGCCAACACCTCAGCCTAGGGAGACCAAGATGGCAGTACTAGTTCTGGGTTTTTTGTTTTTTCTCTAAAAAAATAGTACACAATTGAATACTACTCAGCTATCAGAAACAAAGAAATCATGTAATTTGCTGCCAAATAGATAGAACTAGAAAAGCTAATCCTGAGTGAGCTAACCCAGACCCAGAAAGATACACTTATATTCATGGCATTTATTCACTTATAACGGGATTTTAGCCATATAGTACAGGATCATTATCCTACAATCAACAGACCCAAAGGAACAGGAACACTGACTTGTTTATTGTTAGTGGGACACTTCACTCTAGTGGAACTGCCATGTATGCCTCCAGTGCAAGAGGAAGCTCTTAGCCTTCATGTGATTGATGAACTGAGGGGGGCTGATTCATGGAGGTACCCCACACTGGAGAAGGATAGGTGGGAGAGGGGTAAAGTGTGGAAGGGTAGGACCAGGAGAGGTGGAGGGAGGGGGTTGTGCTGGAGACATAATTAATAAATGTTAAAAAAATTGTTTATTAGACTTCTTCATTTTCTTTTTTCCTTCCACGTCCGTAAGTGTCCCACATGTGTGCCCAGTGCCCTCTATTTTCAGAAACACTATGTGAAGAACTGACACCACAGTGGTGTACCCTCATTGGTGGTTCCATCTTCCACAATTGTAGGTACTTAAATTCTGATAATATTACATGGCAAAGTCCAAAAGTCAATACATTATAGTTTTAGATACACATGTGCAGCGAAATGATTCGTGTCTCACTTGAGTTTACCTGAACGTAAACGCTACCTACTTGTCCAGTAATTGCTTGTTAGCCATCTTGGTTATCAGACTCTCTGTCTTAGCAGCACCGAGCTTACATTCACTTTATAGTGTTTCCAAAGTACAAGGGCGGGGACGCTGGCAATATGGGTATGCCCAAGAGAAGACATAATGTGCTTCCTTTAAGTTATACCAAGCAGAGTGACGCATGCCCTCAATCCCAGCAGGTCTCTGTATGACTAAGGCCAGACTAGTCTACACAGTCAGTTCTAAAACAGCCAAAGTTACACAGTGAGACATTGCCTTTAAAATTTTTTGTTTTAAGCCGGGCAGTGGTGGTGCACACCTTTAATCCCAGCACTCGGGAGGCAGAGGCAGGGGGATCTCTGTGAGTTCAAGGCCACCTGGTCTACAGAGTGAGTTCCAGGACAGCCAGGGCTACACAGAAAACTCATTCTTTTTTTAGTTTTTATTTTAGGTTTTTCGAGATAGGGTTTCTCTGTGTAACAGCCCTGGCTGTCCTGGAACTCACTCTGTTGATCAAACTGTCCTCAAACTCACAGAGATCCACCTGCCTTTGCCTCCTGAGAGCTGGGATTAAAGGTGTGCGGCACCATGACCGGCTAAAAAACTCATTCTTGAAAACACACACACACACACACACACACACACACACACACACACACACACACACACACACACTTTGGTTTAAAAAGTGAAGTTATAATAAGATTTTGTTTATTTTGTTTGAGACAAAAAGTGAAGTTATAATAAGATTTTGTTTATTTTGTTTGAGACAAAGGTCTATGTTAGCCTGGCCGGACTAGAACTCTGTATAAACCACAATGGCCTTGAACTCATAGAAATCTACCTGCTTCTGCCTAAAGAGTGCTGGGATTAAAAGTGTGCACCACCACACTAAGCATAGTAGGATATTTTTGAGAGAAAGATTTTACTTACATAACTTTTATTACAGTATATTGTTATAACTGCTCTATTTATTATTAATTTTGTTAATTTGCAGTTTTTGTTTAAGATAGCACCACACTATGTCACCCATGTTGGCTTTAATCTTGCAGCAATCTTTGTTCCTCAGCCTCCCAATTAATGAGATTACAGGCATGTACCACATTTGCATATAAACACACACACACACACACACACACACACACGCTATAGAGATGGCTGAACAGGTAGGAGCATGTACTATTCTTCCAGAGGACCTAAATTCAGTTCCCAGTACCCACATCAGGCAACTCAGTGCCTGTAACTCCAGCTCTGTTTGGGGCACTCACGTGCACTTACCCACACATAGACATACATTCAAAGACACGAAGAAACAAATAAATAAACAGAATAAAAAGGAGTAATGTGAAAGTCAGAGGATTATGGGCAGCTCTCTACAGCTGTGGGATTGGGTTGTAGTAGGAGTAAGTATAAATGTTTTTATTTCCTCAGATGAGGAGGTGAGATGAGAGCCATTCCTAATTCTTTCTACCTCTTTCTGAACTCTAAATGGCTGGTTCAACTCAGCTGTTCAGGCCCAAACTCCTCTCCAAGCTGACTGATTCAAACTGGCTTCTCTAGGCGTCTGAATGAATTGCTCTGCCTGGCCTCAAACTAATTCTGGTAATCTGTTTAATCTTCTGGCTCCTTCTCATTCTCTGGTTTGCTCTGTCTTCGCCTGTGTCTAGTTTGTTCTCTCTGCAACCTGTCTCTGTAAAACTGTCCCAGTAAAAAACTCTCAGTAAAAAAATCTTTTCTCGCTCTTCCGGGGACGCTGCTTAGAGTTACTCAGAGTGGTCCAGCGTTTGACATACCGACGTAGCTCTCTTACAATACAGCCTCTAACAAAACCAGGCTGTCTCGAACCCCTGGCAACAGGATTGTTTACCTATATACCAAGAAGGTCGGGAAAGCACCTAAGTCCGCATGTGGTGTGTGCCCAGGCAGACTTCGAGGGGTTCGTGCGGTGTGTCCTAAAGTCCTTGTGAGGTTGTCTAAGACAAAGAAGCATGTCAGCAGGGCCTATGGTGGGTCCATGTGTGCCAAGTGTGTCCGCGACAGGATCAAGCGGGCCTTCCTTATTGAGGAGCAGAAAATTATTTTCAAAGTGTTGAATGCACAAGCACAGAGTCAAAAAGCAAAATAAATATACAGGTTTTTAAGTAATAAAAGTCAAGGCTTGGTCAAAAAAATAATCTTTTCTCAAGTTGGGTGTGGTGTCACATGCCCTTTAATCCCAGCACTCTCAGGCAGAGGCAGGTGGATCTCTGAGTTTGAGGCCAGCCTGGCCTACAATGCAAGTCCAGGACAGCCACAAAGAGAAACCCTATCTCAAAAAACCAAAAGCCAAAACCCCAACTTTCTCTCTTTCCCTGCATGCTCTTAAGTAGCCTCTCTTTCCTGTCCTGTTCTTGTTAGAATTGGGTGTATCCTACCTCTGACCCATTCTGTCAAATCTTCCTCTGATTTGTCACTTTGTCTGTCCCTCAATTAGATGTCACTTTCAAGCATGGCTGCTTCCTTCTATAAACTAACCTTACCTTCATAGTTTGGAATTAAAGGTGTGTACTAAGGGCATGTCTATATTTCAGCCAGATCATACATGTATGCATTCCAGACAGATCAGATAGACCTAGAAGGTCTTTGGATGTGATCCTTTGCCAGAGCAGCCAAGTTGCTAGATTAAAATCCCTCTACAAGTAAGGGTAGAGAGATGACTGAAGCCTAAGGAATTCATGCTTTATTCTGTAAACAATGTGCTCATAGCTGTAAGGAGGAAAGACAATACAGAACAATCTCGAAAAGCTCAAAGACTGGGAAAAGTGGTGGAGCAAGGTCTCCCTGTGGTAGAGGAAAATAGAGTGAGATGTCCAAGTGAAGGGAGGAGGTCCCTGAACTTCTTCTTCCAAGGCTACAGAAACAGAACTGAAGGTAAGTCTGAACGACAGAATGTAAAGGTAGAGCAGATGCTGGGAAATCTATCACTTGCTAGGATCTCCCCTGGGAAGGCACAGCAGCATCAGTTTCCTTTATTAGAGACTAAAGGATGAAAATAGTTGCTGAGAGGAATGGAAGGCTGGTCAGAGATGGGCAAGACTGTGGCATGGTTTTGAGGGTTCAATTAAGATTAGAACTATAAAATTCATAATGGTGACAACTTATGCCAATACAAAATAGTACTCCTGAAAAACTTAATTAAATCTATATAGTAGCTAACAAAACAGATGTACAAAGTAACTAAAAATTGAGGGTTGGGCTAGAGAGCTTGTCTAGTATGTATAGGGCCCAGGGGTTATTACCCAGCACTACAAGGCAAAAAAAGAGAATTGTAGGACAATGGGATGACTCAGGGGGCCTTGGAAACTTGTTACCAAGCCTGCTGACCTGAGTCTGAACCCTAGAACTTAAATGGTAAAGGAGAGAATTCATTTCCACAAGTTGTCCTCTGACTTCCACATGCATGTCATGGCAAGTGTGCACTTTCCCCCAACACAATACAAAATATTAATATATATTTCATATATGTATTATGTGTATATATTATATAAAAAATTGAAGGCTGGATGAGTAGATATAAAAGAATAAGTAAGGTCATGGGGGGAAGCTTGAAAGTATAGGATCTAGACTGGATGAAGGGAGAGAAGAAAGGAGTGGAGGAGGTAGAGAAGGGGTAGACAGTAGGGTAAGGTAAAGAGGAGAGAAAGAGGGGAACAGAAAAGGAGAGAGAGGATGCAGTAGAGGAGGAAAGAAGGGGAGAAGATAAAAAAGGAAGGAAAATAATCCTGGGTGAAGACTAAACACAGACATTAATCACTGTGTATTCTGAAAACTCATTAAAATGGTAGTGAAGGTTTTTTTTTTGTTTTGGTTTTTTGAGACAGGGTTTCTCTGTGTAGTCCTGGCTGTCCTGGAACTCGCTCTGTAGACCAGGCTGGACTCGAAGTCACAAAGACTCACCTGCCTCTGCCTCCTGTGTCCTGGAAATTAAAGGCACACACCACCACCAGCCAGCTATTTGTTTGTTTTTAATTTAAAAATACAAACTCACAAGGACTGGAAGATTTCCCTTGCCCTCTATAATCCATACAGTCTCCTCTAAAGACACAAGAGTTCTCATGGCCAAGTTTCTTTACAGAATTGGAAAAATAAGAATAAATGTTCAGTGCTTTTGAATTTAGCTTCTTTTTGTTGTTGATGTTGAGACAGGGTTTCTCTGTGTAGCCCTGGCTGTCCTGGAACTCAATCTGTAGACCAGGCAGGCCTCGAACTCACAGAGATCTGCCTGACTCTGCCTCCAGAGTACTGGGATTAAAGGTGCTATCACAACTGGCAGATTTTGCCTTAGAAAAAAGTCCCTCTATGTTACCTATCTTTATCATAAAATGAGAGAAATATTTTAGGAACTAAGACTGATTATGTTTCAAAAGGGATACTAATTTAGATAAGAAGTGCTTTAAGACTTTCCACACACAAAACATTTAAACATGAAGTTTAAACCATTTTTTCATTATCTTTAGTCCCAAAAATAAATTTGGCTATGTTTTTTTGAAGTCTTGACAAATGTCCTTGTCTCCCCAAATACAAATGCCTAAACCTTCCAAGATGAACTTGTGAACATTTTATTTCATTTAAAAAGATATCTTTAAGAGCTTGTTTTTAATGTTTATTACCCTTCCAGGAAAAAAAAACCAAAATCATTCTTCACCCCTTGACTAGAATTTAAAAGTGACCCCACTGTTATTTGTGGTAAGAGTATCATGATTTTCCTATTAAGTATTTGGCACAAATACCTTACACTTTTGAATTATTAAAAACACATGTTTGTCAGAAATAAAATGGAGATTTTTTTTTTTTTTCCTGAGACAGGGTTTCTCTGTGTAACAGAGCCTGGCTGTCCTGGACTCCCTTTATAGACCAGTGTGACCTCGAACTCACAGAGATCCACCTGCCTCTGCCTCCCGAGTGCTGGGATTAATGGCATGCGCCACTATACCCTGCAAAATGGGGTTTCTTTAAAGAATATAAACCACATTCAGCTAGAGAAACTAAAGCTCAGAGAAACGGATTTTCTTTAGCCTTCTGGATTTATACCTTTTAAAAATTCCTTTATTGTTGTTTCAATGGAGTTTGAGGAGTCAGCTTACATATTATATCTTTATATTATCCCTGGAGCTCACTATGTAGCACATGCTGGCCTTGAATACAGATGGACCTGCCTGCCTCTGCTCTCAAGCGCTGGCGTTAAAGTGTTTGCCACCACACCTGGGGAAAGCTGGCATTCTTTATGGTCTAGATGACAGGCCAGCTGCTCTTCAGATAGCATGAGAAGAGGGGAACAAGAAGGCTGTGACAGTGACAGATGTGGAATTGACATAAAGGGTGAGAGAGGGCTCAGAGGGTGAAGGTGTTATCTACGGAAGCCTGACCACCTGACTTCATCCCTAGCTCCCAGAAAAGGCAGAAGGAGAAAACCGACTCAACAAATTGTCCTCCACCTCCACATGTATGCCATGGCACTCGTGCCAAATGACACACATCATACCCACCTGCACACATACATATTCACAAAATAGTAATAGTGATAATAAGCAAAAAATTACATTCAAAATAAAGGATTTTAATAAAAATAACATATCCTATCACCAGATTTTGGCTACTGAACCCAAGTTTGCTTTTCCATTAAAGTGAAATATTAGCCCAACAAAAGGAACTAGCCACCATATGTGCAAGCACCCTAAAGGAGGAAAAAACAAGATAAAAAACAAAGGTAACAAAAACAAGAAGCTTTTGTTGAGTACTCCTGGTCTGAAGGAGCTGGAGGAGCTGGAGATGACTCAGTGGTTAAGAGTTGCTGCTCTTACAGAGGACCCAGGTTCTATTCCCAGCACTCACATGGTTGCTCAAAACTATTGGTAACTCCAGATCTATGGGATCCGATACCCATTTCTAGTCTCCACGAGCACTGCATGCCCACAGACAAATATGAAGGCAAAACACCCATACACATAAAAAAAACAAAGGAGCAGACGGAGTTCACTCAAGGTGCTAGGATGTGATATGATTATGAAATTCTGTACACTTTGTCAATTTGATAGAATATTTAACTGTCTAAAATGTTTAAGAGCCTCGTGTGGTGGCACACCCTTTAATCCCAGCACTCAGAATGCAGAGGCAGGTGGATCTCTGTGAGTTCAAGGCTAGTCTGGTCTATAAAGTGAGTCCAGGATAGTCAGGGCTACACAGAGAAACCCTGTCTTGGGGGGAAAAAAAAGAATGGCTCTTAATACATACTTCATATATAATAAGGAAGAAAAAGGTGGGATTCTGTCATAGGATACAAGATGATAAACTTTGAGAATATCATGCTAAATAAAATAAGTCGACTACAAAAAGATAAATATAAAGTAGAATTGTGGTTGTCAGGGACTTATGGGGAGGGAGAGAATAGGGAATTAAGTTTAGTAAGATAAGAGTTTCATATTCTCCAGATATAAAACTCCTGGGGACTGTTTCCAACAACGTGCTTATAATACCACCATGGACAGTGGGCTATGTGCTGTGCTTTCTCACACGTCTTAAAAGGAGGCCAGTCCTGCTCTCCCACAGACACTTTGCTTTACTTCAACGAAGGACTTGGCTCTACCTTGGTAAGAAAAGACACAGGAAACACTGAGTGCGTGCCGTGAAGAAAAGTGGTATCCTGTCTCTGGGGACAGTATTCACATACTTTCCTCAATTTCACACAGTATAATCTAGTTTTCATTTCTTCTTTCCCATGGTGGGTGGTTTTATTTGGTTTTAAGAAAAGGAGAACTGCCAAGAAGACAATCCCTAAGGCTTACTTCTGCAGGATGGATCCCTTAATGACCAGCTCTTCATCCAAGTCTGCTTCATTAGCCATAAAGAGCAGCCTTTTCCCTGTGCTGTCCACTCCAATGAAGTCACGCTGCTCCACTGAATCATATAAAAGAAAGAAAATCAAATCAGGCTATTTGTCCTGCTTGCATGACTAATTCAGGGGACAGGAGACCTACTTCCATTGCTGACTGTGATGGAGGGGAGTCATGATGAGCACCATGCCACATACTACAAAGTTTAAACCATAACGGGTTATATATGGTTATATTGCTCTAAAGGATATTATTAGGTAAACTGGTAAACTCTGAATAAACAGACTAAAGTACTGTACCAGTGCTTTTTGTTTTTAAGGGACTGTTTTCTGGGGGAAAGGTGGTTCACACATACGGATTTAAAAGTAGGGGAGAGCCGGGTATGGTGGCGCACGCCTTTAATTCCAGCACTCAGAATGCAGAGGCACGTGGACCTCTGTGACTCTGAGGCCAGTCATGGTCTACAAAGTGAGTCCATGATAGCCACGGATATTACATAGAAATTCTGTCTCAAAAAACAAACAAACAAAAGAGCAGAGGGAACTCAGTCACAACTTATTTTCAAGTAGTTCTCAAATAATACAGTTTTACATATCGATTGCCTATGTACATCATATATAATAGTGTATACTTTACACCTGGAGAAAAGGATGGAGCAAATGTTAAAAACTGGAAAACCTAGGTAAAGGATATGTAAGTTCTTCATGCTATTCTGATAAACTGCTCCTTTTAAAATACTCATAAGCGCCGGGCGGCGGTGGCGCACGCCTTTAATCCCAGCACTTGGGAGGCAGAGGCAGGCGGATCTTTGTGAGTTCGAGGCCAGCCTGGTCTACAAAGCGAGTCCAGGACAGCCAGAGATATTCAGAGAAACCCTGTCTCGAAAAACAAACAAACAAACAAACAAACAAACAAATAAATAAAATACTCATAAGCATGAAGTTATTTCAAAAATAAAGTTAAGAGGTTGGCATTGCATGGTGGTGCATGCCTCTAATACCAACACCTGGGAGGCTAAGACAAAAGGACTTCAAACTCAAGGCCAGCCTCAGAAATGGAAGGGCTGGTATAACTCAGGGCAGAACATCTGTCTAGTGTGATCAGGTCTTGGGTTTGAGAGCCAGGAGCAAAGGGAGGACAAAAAGTGGGACAGTCAAGATACAGGCCAGTTGCAAAAGCAGATGACTTATCTGTCTACTAAATATCACAGAAAGTACTGCAAGGAATTCTCTCATTGCAAATAATCTATGCATAATAAGCTAGGTCTGTTCACTGTGAAAGTGGGAACACTATTATTTAAGGTTACCCATAGTCAATCAAGATTAACTACATATCTACTATGGAACTATTTATATGGTATGCACATTGACAAAAAGAAATGCATATTTTACTTGGTGTAGAGAGTTTGATGGTAGACATTTATATGCTGCCAACTTATTGCTACTTCCTATGGTGTACTTCTTTTCCCCAGGCATAATATAAATACTTCAAAGGTCAATTTATTATTGTTTTGTATTTCTTGTAACATCTAGTGCATTCTTGGAAACTTAATAATACTTGTTAGTTGACTGGGGAGATTGCGGGTACAGTGAAGAGCTTGGCACACAAGCATGAGGACCTGAGTTTGACCCCAGCATTGTTGTGAATGTGGTGTGCACCTGTGACCCCAGAGCTGGGGAAGCAGAAACAGGAGGATCTCTGGGGCTTGCTGGGCAGCTGCTCCAGCTGAATCAGAGAGCTGCAGGTTCAACAAAAGACTGAAAAGCAAGGTGGGGAGTGACTGTGGAAGAGGCCTAACCCTGACCTCTGGCTGCCATATGCAAGTGCATGAATACACAGGAAAACACAAAACACACACATACACAAACCACAACTATTCACACTAATGTCTACACAGTGTGTGTATATCTTTTTGTTTGTTTGTTTTTTTGAGACAAAGTTTCTCTGTGTAGCCCTGGCTGTCCTGGAACTTGCTCTGTAGACCAAGCTGGCCTCAAACTCAGAGATACACCTGTCTCTGTCTCTGAGTGCTGGAATCAAAGACGTGCACCACCTCTACCATGCCAGAGTGTGCATCTAAAGACATGTAACACATGTATACAGAAGTAGTATAGTGTAACAATTAAGAACTGAGCTTCTAAACCCAGTGTGGTGGCACACCCTTTAATCCCAGCACTCGGGAGGTGGAAGCAGGTGAATCTTTATGAGTTTGAGTCCAGCCTGGTCTACAAAGTGAGTCCAGGACAGCTATGGCTATTATACAGAGAAACCTTGTCTCAAAAACAAAACAAACAACAACAAAACCAAAAAAAAAAAAAAAGAATTTATAGTATTATCAACCAAGCTATTAAAATATTTAAGTTGCCAAGTATAGTGGCACATGCCTTAATCCCAGCACTTTGGAGGCAGAAGCAGGTGAATCTCTCTGAGTTCAAGGCCAGCCTGGTCTAGAATAAATTCCAGGATAGTCAAAGCTACATAGTGAGACCCTCTCTTGAAAAAAACCAAAACCAAACAAAAATTTAAGTTAAAAAATGAAAGAAAATAGATATTCTAATGTTCAATGGATAAAGTGCTTTTTATGTAAGCATAAGGATCTGAGTTTGGACCAATCCTCGGTATCCACATAAAGCTGGGCTGGCAGCACTGGGTGTGGGGCAAACACAAGCAGATCCCAGTCTAGTTTCAGTGAGAGATCATGTCTTTAAAAAAAGGGGAAGGGGAGGGATGGGGGAAGACACCTGATGTTAACCTTCGGCACACATGTACACATGTGCAAGTGAACTGATACACACATATACGTCCGAATCCACCCACCTCTCTTTGGAGACACGCCTCAATATGTAACCCAGGCCGGACTTGAACTCATGACTCCCCTGCCTCAGCCTCTGGGGAGATGGGATTACAGCTAAGTACTACCACATCTGTTAAGTTTCACTGCTGGCTGTAGTTGTCTGTACATCTACAACAACGTGTTAATTGTATGACATTTAGCTTTGGTGCTGAAGTAGTCGAGACCATCAAGCACATGGTAGCTGGTCATCTCACACTATATGCAGTGTTTCAGTCTGAATGGGGGGGGGGGATTATGCAGTTCTTTCCCAAAACCAAATTTAGTGAAATCCAAAGAAAAAGCAAATATGGTCAATTTGAAGTTAAGTTTTGAAGAGAATCCCAAATGGCACACACAGCTCTGAATTAAATCAATTATCCATCTCATGACAATTTGAGACTAGAGCAAAGTTTGTGGAGGTCTAATTATGAGCTACCAACTTAACAGAGAAATGGAAAGATGGCATTTCTAGATCTAATTTGGAGCATTCAACATACTCAGGTTCTCAGGCTCACAGAAACCCTGGGTCATCTGACTGTCCTAGAGCAGTGATCTCCAGCCAGGCAGTTTTCAGCTACACAGAGAAACCCTGTCTCAAAAAAACAAAAAACAAAAACAACCCCCCACCCCAAAAAAGCTCAAAAAACAAAAAACAGACTAATAGTTGGCTAAGCCGTAGTGGTGCATGTCTTTTTTTTTTTTTTTTGGTTTTTCGAGACAGGGTTTCTCTGTGTAACAGCCCTGGCTGTCCTGGACTTGCTTTGTAGATCAGGCTGGCCTCGAACTCACAGAGAATCGCCTGCCTCTGCCTCCCAAGTGCTGGGATTAAAGGCGTGCGCCACCACGCCCGGCTAGTGGTGCATGTCTTTAATCCCAGCATTTGGGTGGCAGAGGCAGGTGGATCTCTGTGAGTTCAAGGCCAGCCTGGTCTACAGAGTGAGTTCCAGAACAGCCAGGGCTATACAGAGAAATCCTATCTTCAAAACCAAAACCAAAACAAAAGCAAGACTATACTGTAGATTTCGAAAGGTTACAAATGTGCAGCTTCTACCATCAGAGGTATGGTTAGTTCCAGTCTCTTACAATCCTTTACAATCCTTGGACTGGCTTAGTAACTAGCTTTTTTGGAGGGCGGGGGGTTTCAAGACAGGATTTCTCTGTGTATCTGTAGTTGTCCTGGAACTCACTCTGTAGACCAGGCTGGCCTCAAACTCAGAGATCTGCCTGCCTCTGCCTCCCGAGTGCTGGGATTAAAGGCGTGCGCCACTGTGAGGCAGTAACTAGCTTTGATAAACAAAGACAGCTGAAGTGACACAATTTTATGCCCCCAGAGACCTTGTAGCTTCTGTTTGCAAAACGAGTCAGGGTTAGACTCCTGATGACTGAACTGGAGGAGAAACCCAGCTCCCACCGCTGAGCCCTAGACACCTTCTTCAGTCCTGAGGTGACAGGTGGGCTCTGAGTTAAGAATGACAGTGGTGGGTCACACCGGCACCGACAGTCTCTTCCAGATTACTAATACTAGGCACCTGGACGTCTGAACAGTTAGAGAAGTTGGTAAATGAAGGCTCCTACGGTGCAATGCAGAGCACCCTGAGCTCTAAAGCCAGAGAAAACGGCAGGTGACACTGAAGCCAGGGTTGAGGCTCCTGACAAGGAGGAAAACATACTGAGCAGTGCTCGAGCTGAGAACATGACAAGAGGAGGTGGGGGACAAGAGAAGAAGCCAGAGTCCTCAGTGACAGAGAAGTAAAGCAGGAACAAAAGCAAAGCACAGCCAGGCAGATCTTGGTGAGTTTGAGGCCAGTGTGGTCTACATATCGAGTTCCAGGACACCCAGAGTTACAGAGAGACCGTGCCTCGTTAATTTATTAATCAATCAATCAAACAAACAATTAATCAACCAATTCGTTAATGCAAAGTAGAAATAAAGCAAAAGAGTAAACGCCTTGGAAGGAAGTGAAGCGGAAGCAAAGAAAAGAGGGGAGTCACCAGAGAAAATGAGATCGCAGGTGTGAAAGCAGCCGAGGAAGTCCCTACTCTGTTCCAAAACCCAACAGTGCCATGGAATAAAGACAGAGCTGGAGAGCTGGGTTCTCAAGAGGACCCTGGTTCAATTCTCATCATCCACATGGAGGCTAACAATCCTTTGCAATTCCAGTCCCAGGGGATCTGAAGCTCTTTTGGTCTTTTTGGAAACCAGGCATGCACACAGTACACAGACATACATGCAGGCAAAGCAAATGCGGATTAGCCCATAGCATCAAAGCAAGCAACGGTGTTCATGAGGAAAAGACCCTTCAGAGCTGGGCATGGTGGCTTTGTAATCCTTGTAATCCTTCCATCTGGGAGGCCAAGGCAGAAGGAGCTTGAGTTTAAGGCCACAGTCCATACTATATGGTATGGACTTATATGGAGCAGACGGAGTGGTAAAATAGAGCCCCGACTCAGAACACCCAAACCAACTCAACAATAACAAAAAAGAAATTCAGAAAAGACAAGAAGCTGGGCATGGTGTCTCCAAAAACTCAAAAGACAACAGCTCTGGCCAGGTGTGGTGGCACATGCCTTTAATTCCAGCACTCAGGGAGGCAGAGGCAGGTGGATCGTGTGAGTTCAAGACCAGCCTGGTCTACAAAGAGAGTCCAGGTCAGTCAAGAATACACAGAGAAGCCCTGTCTTGAAAAACCTAAAAAAAAAAAAAAAAAAAAAAAGACAAGCGCTCTGAAAGGGAT
Organism: Lophiomys imhausi; assembly: GCA_907164525.1. Taxonomy (NCBI): domain Eukaryota; kingdom Metazoa; phylum Chordata; class Mammalia; order Rodentia; family Muridae; genus Lophiomys; species Lophiomys imhausi. The sequence goes on along the minus strand of CAJQZJ010001750.1, from coordinate 382,094 downwards.
CATTAAGGTAAACTCCTTGGAAATGAGATGCCAGGACAGTTTTCCACAGCCAATAGATAAATAAAGGATTTCAATGAGTTTGGGGTTTTTTTTGTTTTGCTTTTGTTTTCTTGAGACAAGGTCTTTCTACGTAGCCCTGGCTATCCTGAGACCCTCTAAGGAGACCGGGCTGGCCTGGAACTCCTAGCCATTTGCCTGCCTCTGCTCCCTAAGCAGTGAAACTAAAGGCATGGGCCACTATACCTGGCACAATATTTTTTTTTTAAACTTAGAAAGAAAGGAAAGGAAGGAAGGTAGGAAGAAGAAAAGAACTCAAAACAGGGCTGCAGCAGTGCTGGGCCTAAGAAGCTTTGGATGGACACAGTACATTTACCATAGCTGCAGACAGGCTTTTAGAGATTTTTATTCCTTTTGGAGATACTGAAACTATCCAATTCATGACTAATAGGTGTGAATAGGTAGATCTAAGTGACAAGGGTTTGTTATAGTTCCTGACTTGAGATGCCCCAAAAAGATTTTGGGACAACTTAATAAATTGGGGCCTAGGTTTGATTCCTAGAACCATTGGGGTAAAAAGACCCAACGTGATACACGCCTTTAATCCCAACACTTGGAAGGCAGAGGCAGGTAGATCTCTATAAGAATTCAGCCTGTTCTACATAAAGAGTTCCAGGACAGCCAGGGCTACATAGTGAGACCACCTCAATAAAAAAAGAAGATAATTTGAATAGAAGGATTACCTAATATATGCTAAAATGTAGTAAGAAGACATTCATACAACTGGGGGTTGGATTAGTTATAAATACAAAGAAAACAGCAAGAAATAAAACAAGACAGTATTTAGGAAAATAAGAGAAGGAAAGAAAAATGTACAAGACTCAGCTGTGAATACTATGTATAATCATAGTAATGTAATCGTTAAATATCTACTTAATAATATGATTTCAATAATTATATTAAGAAGCTGTGTGGAATCTGAAAAGCAGGAGCAGACAGAGTGGTAAAATAGAGCTACACCTTTAAGTTACTGAGTAGGAAATCAACAGCTAATTCCTAAAGCTAAGCTATAAGAAACAATAGCATTCTACGTGGATATACTGAGTTAAATGCCAAAAATATTAGCTAAAAATTTTAAAAGTGGTTCCCTTAGTGGGAGGACTGCTACTTATTCTAACATACTTTGAATAATTAAATAATTTCTTGTATTATAGATATAATTCTGATAAAGAGGAAAACTAAATGTAAAAAGAAAGTAAGGGCTAAGATTGTGCTTAGTGGTAGAGCAAATGCAGTGTGTACAAGACCCTCAGCACCAGATCAAAACTAAAGAGTGGCTGGAACAATGGCTCAGCAGTTAAGAACACTGGCTGTTCTTCCGGAGGACCTGGGTAGATCTCTGTGAGTTTGAGGACAGTATGGTCTACATAGCAAGTTCTAGGCCACTCAAAGGCTATGTAGCAAGACAGGCAGAATTACAGTTAGATCCTGCTTTTAAAAAGTATACTCAATGGGCTGGAGTGATGGCTCAGAGGTTAAGAGCACTGGCTGCTCTTCCAGAGGTCCTGAGTTCAATTCCCAGCAACCACATGGTGGCTCACAACCATCTATAATGAGATCTGGTGCCCTCTTCTAGCCTGCAGGTATACTTGCAGACAGAACATTGTATACATAATAAATAAATCTTAAAAAAAAAAAAAGTATACTCAAGCCGGGCATGGTAGCGCACACCTTTAATCTCAGCACTAGGGAGGCAGAGGCAGATGGATCTCTGTGAGTTCAAGGCCAGTCTGGTCTACAAAGTGAGACCAGGACAGTCAAGGATACACAGAGAAACCCTGTCTCAAAAAAAAAAAAAAAAAAAAAAAAGCATACTCAAAATGTAAATACGCTATGATTTTATATACAGGGATGAGCATCCGCATGTTTAGTAGTGCATGGATCTGCATGTGTGCTCGCACACACATGTCCTAGAGGCAATTCCTTGCAGACAGACATGTGACATGTACTCGGTTATCTGAGACTTGAACAGAATGCAAATAGTTTTGAATTCTCCTTCCATATACAAAAGATATAACAGAATTTAATAACTCGCTATAAACATTTAAGCATCAGAGGTTGTCTTGATTTTATGTAATGAACTCCTGGCACAGCATCTACAGTGCATAGCCGGTTCCCAGTAAATGTTTCTTATATGAAAGGAAGAATGACAATAATAATTATAAAATCAACAAACTCTAATCTACCTTACCTGGTTTTTTTTTTCCCCTTCTGACCTGGAACTGGCTCTATGCTATCTTGTCCTTTCCTCATTAACATGGCGAGTGCTGCGTCATAAGCTCTGAACAGGTCCACGACCTCATGTAAAGCAACATCTGTTACCAGATCACAGCTCAGCACCAACACATCTGTCTGTCAAATGAAGACAGGAAAGTAAACATCACACACAAAAGGGTCACATAAATCACTAAAGACAAGCACATCAGAACTCAGAAACATACAAACCACACAGGGAAAAAAAAAGTGAAAAAATGGTGTGTCCTTATAGTATGCTGGGACAGCATCTGAGATATCTGCTGCCCCCTTGTGAGTCTCACTGGGCACTTCTGGCAACACATCTTTAAGGACAGTTTGAAAACTCACTATTTCTTTTTTCGTTTGTTCTTTCTTTTTTGATTTTTCGAGACAGGGTTTCTCTGTGTAGCCCTGGCTGTCCTGGACTCACTTTGTAGACAGAGATTCGCCTGCCTCTCCTCCCGAGTGCTGGGATTAAAGGTATGCATCACCACGCCCGGCTCACACTGTCTATTTCTATGACTTTGGAAAAAAATCTTTGTAAGACAATCAGGTGCAGCAAAGATGGTTCAATAGTTAAGAGCATTTACTACTCTTGCAGAGGACCTGAATTTGTTACCAGTATCCAAATGGCTGCATTAGAGAGGATCTGATACTTCTTCTGACCTCCATGGACACCAGGCATTCACATGGTATACATATATGAATACATACATACACACATACATACATGTATATACATAGGCCAAATACAAACATAAAGTAAACATAAATTTAAATAAAAAAACAAAAATATTCTGCTAAAGTATTATGAAATAATATAACATAATTCCTCATTCTTTGCCAATTCACATTCTAGATAATGAACAATTACAATATAATTTGAAGCATATACAAAGTACTCATTTAATTTTATAGCAACATCATATCAACAGTATTGTTACTATTAATGGTATAAGGCTCTATTTTTGTTTTGTTTTGTTTTTTTTTCGATACAGGGTTTTACTATGTAGCACTGGCTGTCCTGGACTCACTTTGTAGACCAGGCTAGCCTCGAACTCACAGAGATCTACCTGCGTCTGCCTCCTGAGGCTGGGATTAAAGACGTGTGCCATCACACCCAACTTCAGCCTCTATTTTTATGGATAAGAAAAGTGAGGCCTATTCTTGCAATCTGTGACTTGCATACACTAGGTATTTAATAACTGATGAATGGAATCCTGGGGATGTAGCTCGGTGGCATGGCAAGTGCTTAGCATGTGTAAAGTTCTACATTCAATCTCTACCACCAAATAAACAAAAAATGATGAATGAATACATCACTGAAGAGTCTCTCAGCCTTAGCACCATCTTCCTTGGAACTCGTGTGCCAGGAGACAGAGTGGAGGAGGAATCGAGTGTGCAGGCTGAAGCCCAAAAGAAGAAAGACGAGGCAGAGGTGCAAGAAGATTAGCTTGTGTATCCACAGAGGTTGGAGGAGCAGGAGTAAAGGATGCTGAAGGCTGGGGTGCTGCTGGTGGTAAGAAGGCTCGATGGATCTGAACATCCCCACCTGCTCCTGAGACCACCTGAGAGACTGACTGCCTTCCTAACAACGGAAATAGTCCCGTTGGCCCTCTGCCCTGGGCCTGTGGCATTCTGGACTAGTTCTGTTCTCACTTGTGGCCAAGTGAGACTCATGTACAATTAACTGGCCTTCTCACTGCCTCAATCGAAGAATGAATGAATGAATGAATGAATGTATAAATCACTGAAAAAAGTATTTTCTTGTAATGGTGGAGTTTCTGATTATCATCCCAGTAATTCAAATAAGTTATAATAAAAACTACCGATGGGTCTTTGGACATAGCTCAGTTGGTAGAGTGCTTACCCAGGATGCACAAAGCCATAGGTTCAGTGTCTCATGCTGGATGAATCCAGGTGTGGAGGCACATGGCTATAAGCCAGCAGTCAAGAAGCAGAGGGAGGGAGGAGGCTCAGAAGATCAAGTTCGTCCTTAGCTACAAAGCAAATTTGAGGCCAGCCTGTCTCAAAAAAAGAAACTAGGGCCAAAAGATGGCTCAGTGAGGAAAGATGCCTTACTACCAACCCTGATAACCGAGTTGCATCCCTGAGACCCACAAACTAGGAGTAGAGAGCCAACTCCCACAAGCTGTTCTCTGACACGCACTCACGAGCATGTACACACCTACACCTACAAAATAAATGAAGATGTAAGAAATTTTTAAAGAAAGTAATAATGGTAACTAATGTTCATGAATGCTTACTATTGAACAGGAAATCTGCTCACACCAGTAGCACTTCACACATGAAGAAATAAATTTGTAGTTGTCTAGGAGCTAACAAGTAGAAATATATCTGTGTAACTAAGAAATCTGTATTATTGAACAGTGCTGCAAAAAAAGAACTTTGTTTGTTTGAAAAAAAAAAAACCCACTTAAGGGGAATTCTAGTCCACAGTGTCTGAAATAAACTTAGGTCTATCTTAGAGATGGAGGTGCGATTCAGTGACAGAACGCTTACATGGCATGCACAGAACCCCTAGATTCAAACCCAGTACTACAAATAAGTAAAACTGGTCTGTCCTATAATGCACATAATGGGTTCCACATAGGAGCTAGAGTATCATATTCTAAGAACAGCCAGCTGAAAAGTAAATACTAAAATGTAATGAGTGCAAGATTATCAAGATGGGAAAAGGGCTAAAAACCACAGCAGCTGAAAGAACAGAACACACCTGCAGGAAAGAAGAAAAAGTGAACACATACACTCATGTCTGGTGGGAAGCATGGAGGAGGAGTGAGGTTATGAAGAAAGACAAGAGCAGCCAGCATGGTGGTGCACGCTTGCAATCCCAGTACTCAGAAGGCTGAGGCATGAGGATCACAGTCTGGGCCACCAAGCACAACAAGAAAGGGAAAAAAAAACCCAAAAAAACAACTCTCTTAAAATATTTGACAATACTCATTTATTTTGAGTAAGGGTCTCTAGACCACCTTGACCTTGAACTCCTAATAACTTCTAACCCTCTCATCCTCATCACCTCCTCGTGCTAGATTACAGATGTGTGCACTGCACCTAATTTATATGGTGCTCACTCTTAAAAGAAGAGCCGTGTCTTATCTGAGTAGATTAACAGGGAAAAAAATAGATCAATAAATTACTATGAGCAAAAGTACTTTCAAGTGAGGTAAGATGGCACATGCTTGCAAACCCAACACTTGGAAGGCAGAAGTAGGAGGATTGATGCAAGTTAGAAAGAAGTTAGACTTGGCTACATAGGAAGACTCTGTCTCAAAAACAAGAGTATTTTTGGTTTATGTATTACCTTGTTGTAAATCATATTTACTTAAGATGGGTACTTTTGTGTCAGTGTAGTAGCACATGCCTCTAACTCGAACTCACAAGACTGAGGCATGTGAATTAGGAGCTCAAGGTCACCCTGTGTTATACACACAAAACAACCAAGAACTTCATAAGGAAATGAGCTCCCACCCCCCCCACCCTTTTTGAGGTCTCTCTACATAGTCCTGGCTGTCCTGGAGTCACTTCATAGACCAGGCTGGCCCAGAACTCAGAGATCTGCCTGCCTCTGCCTCCTCAGTGCTGGGGTTAGAGGCTGTGTCACCACATGTGACTTTCTTACTTCATTGTTGAGTTTCCTTATTAGAGGTGGTCAGGCAAAAACTGAATTATCCTCTGCAATGATTTACTTGTCTGACATTATCAGTCCTTTCTTTGTGCTTTGCCAGACCCTATTGTGGAGCCTGGGAGAAACTGGGACTAGAAGTTTAAATGTGACTGGTCAACCAAGGCTATCTAATATATTTTAAACAAAGTTTTGTCTATGCATTCTACCATTAGGTTTTGGAATAAACACAGAAAACAGAATCTGCCAACTGATTAGAAAATAAATTCTTTAAGCTCCAATTTAATAAACCACCTGTAAGACCAAAAGGAAGTTTCCTATAACTATTGTCTTTTTGTAAAAACAAAAAAGCATCAGGAGGCAGAGGCAGGCAAATCTCTGTGAGTTTGAGGCCAGCCTGGTCTGCAAAGCAAGTCCAGGACAGCCAGGGCTGTTACCCAGAGAAACCCTGTTTCGAAAAACCAAAAAAAAAAAAAAAAAGAAAAAGCACATAAGTCTCTTCAGGAACACCAAACATTAAGAAACCAGACAGCATCTATACAAGTCAAAGAGGAAAAAAAATCATCAGAATCTACTTTTTGGCATGTGATTCTTCAGTACAATGGTACAGAAGTTGCTCTACTTTATCAAAATGAAGACAGCTGGTGGAGGGAAAAATCTCTTTTTTCCTAGGTTGCGTTAATATGATGATTGTTTTTGTAAGTTGACTGTTTTATGATTAACTGAATTAAGTGTACCTCAAAGTAAAGAAAATGACTCTGATGCAGATGTCCCTGAAGTGTTGACAAAGTTGTCTTGGGAAATAAATGCTGACTTTATTCAATATCTGAAAAAGTCTTTAAATCTGTCATCACTGTGAACAACAAACAAGTCTTGTAAAATCGTGAGCAGGCCTGTGGGCTCAGTTCTTTGCCTTTAGACGACTTTTTCCCCTATTGAATTGTTGTGTAAGAGCTGTCATTGTCCTCAGTGTTGTGCATGTGTCGATGTCCCTTATCCCTGCCCCCCCAAACAGACCGGATTCACTAGGCCCCTCCCTGCCAGAGTAAACAATAAAGGCTGAAAGTCTCTCTCAGACAAGAGAAGCTGAGCTACATGGAAGACTCTAAGAGAATGAAAGCTGCAAAGATGATGACCAGACCAGCTAGCTGCCTGAAAGAGGTTTAGACCAGAGTCTCTTGGAAAGGCCACTGTCTGACCTGCTGAGCTGCCTCCAGGCTGTGAAGTGTGTTTCAGGTTTTCCAGCTTTTATGGTCTATCACCCATGCTGGGGTGAGCCTTGGTGATACAGCTGTCTTTGAATTATTCTGATCCTATAAGCAATCACTCACCCATATTCTTGTTAGTAAAATCAGGAGTTGATAAAAAAGAAAACTCAGCTGGGCGTGATGGCGCACGCCTTTAATCTGGATCTGTCTGTGTGAGTTCAAGGCCAGCCTGGTCTACAAAGCGAGTCCAGGATTGCACAGAAAAACCCTGTCTTGAAAAACCAAAACCAGAAACTCACTGGCTCACCAACTTGGACTTTGGTGGTGTCCATACTTTGGTCTGTTGTAGGCTCCTTATTTGAGGTGAGTAGATGTGTGTGTTGTTTCCCCAGGAAAAGTTCTGTCACACAACATGAATACAAAATGCTGAAGGGTCACAGGAATACCTCCCTCCCTTCAATATCTGGTTGCCATTTGTTCTCAGCAGGAAAAGAAAGGCTGAAAAGCAGGGCCTATGACATAGACTGAGTGCTGGTTTGCTAGCCCCCTCATGATTGTCCCAGACAATGTGCCAGGGAAGATTCAAAGCAAATCATTCTCCTCCTAGTAGCTGTTCCACCACTTCCAGAGGAGAGATTTTCTATGTCATCAAACTGCTGGATATCCTAGGGAAAAAAAAAAGTCTAAAGAGAACTAACTGGAAAATCTAATGAGTCAGAGAAGCACTCCTGATTTTGTGTGATCATGAGTCATGAATAAACATGTGTTGCCTGGATTGTGATTCACAATGCAATATCTGAACACACCAGCCTTCAACTGCCGTGTGTTTCAAGGGACCAGTCCTTGTCCACCACGTACAGCCTTTTATGCAGAAGCTAACCTGAGTCTCCAAAGACACACCTACCACTGTTCCTACAGTCTTCACGCCTCACTGTAAGCCGGCTTCTAAAGAAACCAGGGTGATGGTAAGGGTAAAGCACAGCTTGGTAGGATAATAAATGTGTGCTTTGTTGACAGTACACAAACACACTTGGTCTCCAAAGTAAAACAGCACGTTAGTAGTTAGGAAGAATTAAGACACCCAGGAATTCAAACTACAAACTGCTGCCAGTTAGTGTTGACTAAAGCAAACAAATTAAGCTCAGAAAAGTTAATTACCCTGCCACAGCAAAGCCCAGATATCTCATCACAAGAACGTTTTCAATCAAGCCAAAAACACTGAGTTAAACTAGTGAAAAATGACCCAAAAGTTAAATAGAAAACTGGACACTTGTCTGTGTGGTGATGGAGGAGGGAGGTGAGGAGAGCTACTGGGATAGCTTTGTTTCCTGGCAGCTGTTCCACGGCAGATTGTGATAAATAAAACAATCTGGCAAACGATTTCCTACATCAAGGAAAAGAAAAACACAGCCCCCCTGGAAAAAAAACTGTCAGGGCTTAATAAAATACCATGCTTTTACCGCTTTTACCTACCCATCACTTCCACAAACATTGACTATGATCCAAATCACTACCCATCTGGATCTAATGAACTGCTATTTGGTGTGACTAGAACAGTCACAATTTACATTTTCCTTTGTGGCTCAACTCAGTTCAATCTCCAATAGTACTTATAGGCTTTTACAAGCTCCATAGTTAACTGTAATGGAGACCTCACTGGTTTAGTTTTGATTGAAAATGCCAAGGGAAAAAAGTCCCAGTCTGCAGTCCCCAATGGCAAAAGGGCCAGCTTCCAGTTCAAGTTCACTGAGCCTGGGGTGTAGGTGCAGCAGGAGTGACTGCTGGGGGTGGTGACGCACGCCTTCAGTCCCAGAACCCAGGCGGCAGAAGCAGAAGATCTCTGTGATTTTTGATGCCACCAAGGGCTACGTGATGAGACCCTGTCTCAAAAAAAAAAAAAGGTTATAATTAAGTTCAGAGCTAAATATTCTTCACGTGTCCCTTAGCTCAGTCATACGATCACTGCTGCGCGGCCTGAAGTCAGAAACCTTGCTGGCATCCAGGCCTGAAATGCTCCTCTTCCACCAGACCCACTTTCCACATGCACTGGCTCCCTCCTTATTTTTGGTGCACTGCCTTAGCCCAGGTCCCAGAAGCTCTCCCTATTCTCTGAACACTTTGAATAAAAATCACCTCAGTGAGCGCACACATAAAAGCACCATGCAGCCGCATTAACAAACACTTGCAGTCAGAGCCCACACATCTCAGATGACTTCTGCAAACAGCCATTCTAATCTTTCAACTTCTAATTTCCCCATATTTGTTTATTTAAAAATTATCTTATGTGTATAATGGTTTGCTTGCATGTAAGTAAGTGTATGTACCAGGTGTGTGCCTGGTGCCCATGGAGGGCAGAAGAGGGCATCAGATTCCCTGAAACTGCAGTTATAGAGTTGTTTGTGAGCTGCCATGTGGGTGCTGGGAATCAGACCCAGGTTCTCTGGAAGAGCAGTCTGTGCTCTTGACCATTCAGCCATTTCTCCAGCCCCGATTTTCCCATATTTAATTCTCACTCAAAGATACCATAAACAGTGATTTCTAAACATAAAAAGCTGCATTTATCATCACTTACCAAGTTTAAGAAAATTTGCATAGTAATGATATATATGTGCATATTTGTTTTCATATAAACAACTAAATCCTAGCTGAATATCTGACATTATAGGACTTAGAACATCCTCAACATTATTCAGAATTAACTGATTTTTAAAAATTATACTTATTTATTTTATTGTGAAGTGCACTATGTGCCATGTTGTGGACATGGGGTCAGAGGACAACTTGTGAGAGTTGTTTTTCTCTTTCCACCACGTAGGTCTCAGGGATCAAACTCAGGCATGTCATTAGGCACCTTCTTTCAGGCCCCTGACAGTAGACAAGATCAACCAAGTCATCTGTCGCTATTGGAGCAGAAAACTAAAACCCTGCGGTTCATAACACAGAAGGGCCTTGTGTGGCGTGCACTGGAAAGTGAGCATGATGTTAGAGCCAAGGCTGCAGTACAACTGGCCAGCGCGACTGTGAGCACGTCAGAGACACTTGAGGGTTGTTACCCATCTGCTTTGAAATTACATTTTGACCATTATGCATTTAAAAATCTTATTCTGCTGTCAACTCTTTTATAACTTCTATGTTCAGTTATGTGCCTCTCAAGGAGGTTGTGACTCACAATTTGTGAAGCTGGGGTTTAGATAATACTTCATTAGTTTCCATAACCAAACCCAGTTTCACTGGTTTAATCTTTTTCTCCAGTGTTCAACCTAGTGTAGGAGACAAGCAACAGTAAATGCTAGCTAGCTCTTCTGTAACCTACTTCTCATTGTTTAATTTCACTCGAAGGTTAAACTATCCAGTCTGAGATGTTCTGACACACACTCTGACAAAGGTGAGAGTTCCTTTGCACTGACTATTCATAGAGGTCACAGGGAAGCTCTAAAGCAGTAAGGCAGGACCTGCTGTCTTCAAACAGGGAGAGAGAGACAGAGAGAGAGACAGAGACAGAGAGAAAGAGAGAGAGAGATGTCTGAAGGGAAAGAAACCATATAGAGCTGTTCTGTAGGGCAGAGATGGAGACTGACATGCTAGATAAAAAACTCAAAAGTAAAGGCTCACTAAGCATATAGTTCTGAAGTTATGCTTTGCCGGGCATGGAGGTGCGCATCTCTAACTCTAGTACTTGAGAGGCAGAGGCAGGCGGATCTCTGTGAGCGAGATCTTGTATGAATTTATGCTTTGCCGGGCATGGAGGTGCGCATCTCTAACCCTAGTACTTGAGAGGCAGAGGCAGGCGGATCTCTGTGAGCGAGATCTTGTATCACAAAACAAAACAAAGACCCCAAACAACAATAAGAATTAGCTAGGAAAGTACAGAATATATTTAAGCCCTGAAAGTAAATACCAAAACACCTGCACATACTTGTGCCCACACATGCAAACATGCATATATACATGTATGTACACACAGACATAAGTAGGGACACATATACAAAAAGGTCACTGTCTATTAATAAAGAAAATAATCCATCAGGATCGTAATGATTCCAGGTAGTAGTACATGTACATTAAACACTGGTGTGATCAGTTTTATAAGATAAACACTACTGGACACGAAGGGACAGACAGGATCACTTCAGCACTTCACTTTCATCTAGCTCATCCAGACTGAAAAAAAAAATAACAGAAAAGCTTCAGAGTTAAACTGGGTCAGAGAGCAATGGAGATTTCTACAGAATATTTCATCTAGCAGCTGCAGAATACACATTCTTCCTGAAGACTGTGGAATGATCCCCCAAGGAGATTTCATTTTTAGTTCATAAAGCAAATTTTAAGAGTCACAAAAACTAGAAATAATTTATTACAACTTATTTGGATCATAAAAGTAGAATCAAGCTGGGCAGTGGTGGCACATGCCTTTAATCCTAGCACTTGGGAGGCAGAGGCAGGCAGATCTCTGTGAGTTCGAGGCCAGCCTGGTCTATAAAGTGAGTCCAGGACAGCCAGGGCTACACAGAGAAATCCTGTTTTGAAAAACAAACAAAAAGTAAACAAAACCAAAAACAAAAAAACCCCAAACCAAAAAAGAAAAAAAATATAGTAAGGATCAGGGATTAGGGCAGAAGTTTTAAAATGGACATAAAAAAATGTTTTTAAAAAAATAATCAACAAGCCGGGCGGTGGTGGCGCACGCCTTTAATCCCAGCACTTGGGAGGCAGAGGCAGGCGGATCTTTGTGAGTTCGAGGCCAGCCTGGTCTACAAAGCGAGTCCAGGACAGCCAGAGATATTCAGAGAAACCCTGCCTCGAAAAACCAAAAAAAAAAAAAATAATCAACAGCCGGGCAGTGGTGGCGCACGCCTTTAATCCCAGCTCTTGGGAGGCAGAGGCAGGCGGATCTTTGCGAGTTCGAGGCCAGTGTGGTCTACAAAGTGAGTCCAGGACAGCCAGGACTACACAGAGAAACCCTGTCTCGAAAAACCAAAAAAAAAAAAAAAAAAAATAATCAACAAGGAAATGGAGAAATGGTTAAGAGCATTTGCTTTCTTTCTAGAGGACTTGAGTTAGGTTCCTAACACTCATGTCAGGTGACTCATTAATGACCTGTAACTTTAGCTCCAGGGATCTGATGTTCTTTTCTGGTCTCCAAAGGTGCCTGTATACATGTGGCATTCACACAGACACACATACTCATATACATAAATAAAAATTAATTAATTAATTAAAATAATGGGAGGGAAGAGAGAGGATAAGAGTGTATATGTAGCTGTTGTAGTGGCAAATACCTTTAATCCCAACACTCAGGAGGCAGAAACAGATGGATTTCTGTGAATTCCAGCCCAGCCTAGTCTACATAGAGTTCCAGGCCAGCCAGGACTACACAAGGAGACCCAGTCTCAAACAAACAAACATCCATGCATGGAATATATGGTGAGGTTCAAATAAATTATTAGGCACAAAGATCCATAGCCAGGTAATCATGATTAAAAAGAACATTACTATTCTCAAGTTAGATCATTAAAGACTATCTCTCAACACCCTGGCAACAGCCTAAATAATCTACAGGGAGAATTCCAGGACAACTAGAGAAGCCCTGTCTCAAAAAACAAACAGTGTGTGTGTGTGTGTGTGTGTGTTGAGACAAGGTTTCTCTACCTGGCATCTATTCATTTAACATGCCCCCCTCCCTTTTTTTTAAACACTGGTGGTGTGTTCTGCCTCCATGTATGTCTGTGTGAGGATGTCAGATCCCCTGGAACTGGAGTTACAGACAGTTGGGAACTGCCATATGGGTGCTGGGATTTGAACTCAGGTCCTTTGGAAGAGCAGCCAGTGCTCAACCGCTGAGCCATCTCTCCAGCCCCCATTTAACACATTCTTTTTTTTTTTTTTTTTTTTTTTGTTTGGTTGGTTGATTTTTCGAGACAGGGTTTCTCTGAATATCTCTGGCTGTCCTGGACTCGCTTTGTAGACCAGGCTGGCCTTGAACTCACAAAGATCCGCCTGCCTCTGCCTCCCAAGTGCTGGGATTAAAGGCGTGCGCCACCACTGCCCGGCTTAACACATTCTTATACAGACCCAGAGAGAGCTCTATCCAAAGTCTAACACAGAAGTGGGACATGGTGGTGCACACCTTCAGTGTCAGCATTGGGGAGGCAGAGGCAGGTGGATCTTTTGTGAGTTCTGGGTTAGTTTGGTCTATACAGTGAGACACAGGATACCAGGGCTACAGAGAAACTCTGTCTCAAAAAACAAAGTCTGATAGACAGAGATAATATGATGTGATATAATAATGTGTGTTACACACACACATATGGGTGTGTGTAGGTGTGACTGCAGGTGTCTTCCTCAGTCATGCTCTACCTTATTTTTGGCACACAATTTCTTCCTGAACCTGGTGCTCATTGATTTAGATAGATTAGTGAACAATGAGTTCCAGGGATCCATGTGCCCCTGTTGGTTGCAGCTGCTCTGCTGTGTCTGGCTCCGTACACGGGTGCTAGGATCCAGGCCTGGGCTCTGGTGCTTGCCCACTTGCCCAGCAGGCACGCTGGTGGCTGAGCTACCTCTCCAACCCCATGATATGATAAATTTCATCTCCTGTACAAGAAAAAAGGGCACCAAACTCAGTTGTAGGAATTGGAGGAGATAAGCATAAATTATGAGTCTGAATAGGTAAAGGCTCCTTCAGAGGAACTGTACTTTGAGCACAGCCACAGAATGCTTACTAACTCTACCCAAACAACACTGGACCTTTCTACTAGTCATGTGGTAATTTCATCTCATGATTCAGAGTAGGACAGGTCATCGTAACAAGAGCTTCCAGACGTAAGTCAAACAGGATGCTTGCTACCCACAGATGAAGTTGTGCTGACTGTCCATGCTTTCCATCCAAATCCCTAGCTTCTGTCATTCCCCACTACCCTACAGCCCTATGCTCCATCAACAGGCTCCCTATAGGGAAGGGAAGCTTTCAAATGAACCAGCTGACGAACAAAGCTTCAAAATTTCCTGGGCTATCAAGTGAGATACAGGCTGTAGTAGCCCCACTGTATGAACCACATTTCCATGCAGCAGCAGTGGGTGAGATGGCGGGTGGAACCATTCCAAGCCTGCGGATCCACGCGGTTACTGCAAGCAAGGGAAACGCTCTACTGAGCATCCTCAAAGTGAGGAGGGGAAAAGGAAAAGAGTAACAATAAACACGCTTTGAACCCTCAGTCTGCTTCTGTCATAACGCCTGGAATTTTCTCAATGCCACGAGCAGCATCAAAGGAGCAATCATCAGGAACGTACTGCAGCCCACAAAGCAGTCACAGGAAGGAAAGTCGCTACATACTAAAAGTCTTTAGGCAAGTCAGGACCACGTTCTCAGATCTTCCCCTGATGAAATTATACTTACTTTTCCCAAACAGATAGAAATCTGACAAAACAAAACCCTGGGCAAAACGAAAGCTTCTAGAAAAGACTGACAGAGATTTGTAATTTGATGAGGACATCAAACATTCAACTGAAAATAACTCACATCTGGCTTTCTGCACATCTAAAAATAGAATGTTTATTCAGTTTTTCTAATAAGCTGTCTCTAGGGGATTTCATCATAATCTGTTCTTTGTTGTAGCATGTTTGCTGTTTCATAAAACATACAACAATAGACCCCTTTCTACATCAAAGGATTTAAATGACTAGACCTCTAACAACTAGTGTGTTGGTATCATTATCCTTGCTTTATAAGTTGTGAAACTGAGGCAGAGGGTAAATGAGTTTTGCCTGCAGCTAAAAAAAAATTCCTGTGTGGATTAAATAGAGAATTACCAACTTGACCACTTTTAAATTAAGGTAAGCAATGTCATCTGCAATATGAGGCAAGTGCTTAAGCCACAGCTACTCTAGTATGGACAAGGTCTATGCAGGCCTCTTAAACATACCTCACCAGTCCACTCTCAGAACTCTTATCCAAGGAATAACCAAGTTTGGTTTCAAAAGGGCAACAACAGCACCAATGACCAATGACTTCAGAAAGGCAAAAGGCTCAAATGCGGATGTAGCTCACTGTTCAAGGGGCGACACAGTTTCTATGTGCTGAGCATAGACTATACCCCTACTTTGCTAGGCTTCTGGCTCACATGCCCTTAGACAGAAGATAGTCCTCCTACGATACGCAAGTCCCAGCCGTGTAAGGTGGCATCTATCTGTGATTCCATCACTTGGAAGGTAGGAGCAGAAGGGCCAGGAATTCAAGGTCACCCTCAGCTACACAGCACATTACAATGAAAGACCAGACTTCCCCTCATTGAAAAGAAAGGTATCAAGAAACAAGAGCTGCATACTTGCAGGATAAGGACTCTACATGAATACTACTAGGAGACTGTAAATTTTTAAAGGAAATTTACACTTTGGGAAGTAGAAGCAATGGGTACAAGTGTATATCAAAACTCAGGGATAGTGCCAGACAAGGTGCTACACTCAGAAGGCCGAGGTTAAGTTGAGAGTCAGAGGCTGGACAGGGCTAATGGCAGATTCTGTCTCAAAAAGTCAAAACTCAAAACCTAAAGCAAGGCTGGGCAGTGGTGGCGCAGCCTTTAATCCCAGCACTCAGGAGGCAGAGGCAGGTGGATCTCTGTGAGTTCAAGGCCAGCCTGGTCTACAGAGTGAGTTCTAAGACAGCCAGGACTACTCAGAGAAACCCTGTCTGGAAAAACCAAAACAAAACAAAAGCAAAACCAAAGACTTCTCAAGGACAGGGTCTAGCTTTGGAGCAGTTCCCAGGCAGGCATGTGCTCTGGAATATTTTACTTAAGTTCTCTTATAGAGAAGGTCAATTTTCTCAGTGGTAAAGCAAACTCACTCACGTTGTCTACCTTTCAAAGTAGCTGTGTGGATTAGAAATCTAGATATACTTCCAGATGGGGACATTTATGAGATCTTCAGAACAAATGTCCCAGTTAACCCCATGGAAAATAAACTTTATATTCATGTGACCACAATTGGCTACTAAACTAATCCTGCTTTTAGATAGTCTCTAAGAACAAGTATTAAGTTTCCAAGGTAATAAATTATTTTCTCAGACATACTGTTTACTATAGGAAATTTAAATATACTCAGAAGCGGTCAGGCAGGTTCCAGGTAGAGGGGTGTGAATAATTAGCTGTTACTATAATACAGACCTCTGTTGTTTTCAATCCTCACCTCCTCCCATTTGATAGGAGTAAACAATTAGCTGTTATTACAATGCAGGCCTTTGTTGTTTTCAATCCTTATTCCATTCCCATTTTCCACCTGCTGCTCTTTCTCCCTGAAATAATTTTTTGTTTGTTTGTTTGTTTTGTTTTGTTGTGTTGGTTTTTCAAGACAGGTTTTCTCTGTGTAGCCCTGGCTGTCCTGGACTCACTTTGTAGACCAGGCTGGCCTCGAACTCACAGAGATCCACCTGCCTCTACCTCCCGAGTGCTGGGATTAAAGGTGTGCGCCACCACATCCAGCTTGTTTGTTTTTAAATTAAACCTTGCCAGGTATGGTGGTGCATGCCTGAAATCCTAGCACTTGGGAGTCAGAGACAGGAGGATCAAACAAATTTGAAGCCAGCTTGGTCCTCACATTGAGTTCTAGGTCAGCCAGAGCTAGATGGCAAGACCCTGTCTTTTGTTTTGTTTTGTTTTATAGACAGGATTTCTCTGTGTAACAGCCCTGGATGTCCTAGAACTCCAATTGTAGATTAGGCTGGCCTAAAACTCACATAGACCCGCCTGCCTCTGCCTCGAGAGTGCTGGGATTAAAGTCATGTGCCACCACACTCGGTAAAACCCTATCTTAAAAGAAAGCAGAGAAAAAGGAAAAAGAAATCAAACCTTCCTTAGGCTATCACCTTGGGGGAAATGTATTCTTATTTAACTGATATGCATTCTCTTGATAAATTCCCAACAAATACAAACGTGTAAAAGTTTCAGATATTTAAGGTTATCCTGAGGAGGTCTTCGCTCGAGTTTAAACTCACCCCTGGAATTTAAGCTTTGTCGTAGTTCCTCAACTGTTAAAATGTAGATTATGTCCACTCCTCACATCTCTGTCATCACAAACGCCCACTTGTTCTGCAAGACTCAATCAGTTCAGGAAGCAAAGCTTTCTTTCCTAACTTAACAAGACATCCAGGAAGCACTTCCGATGCTCCTGTAGAGGGCGCCTGGTACACGCCTAACTTCTTAGGTATTCTAACCCACTATTCTACTGCACTCTCAAATAAAATCACAATTTCCACTGAGTCACGTGCCACCTGGCTGCACCTAGAAGACATATTTTCAGTGCGTTGGTTACTCGATGAATCAGCTGAGACTCTGGCACCTAACGAATGCTCTCTCTTCTTCCCTACACTCCAAACAAAGCACTTGAGCTTCCAAGGCACACTTCTCCATTTGTAAAATGGAGATGAAGGTACATGTATGTACCCGTGACCCGTGGGTGACTGGGCAGTTAAAGGAAACTCCACTAGAAGCACTCGGCATGGGGGATTTACGTTTTGCAAAACTGGAGGATTAGATCACCTAAAAATCCTGAAAAATGAGCTGAAATCTTGGCTATCTTTGTTTGTGTTTTTAAGACAGGGTTTCTCTGTGTATCCTGGACTCACTTTGTAGACCAGGTTGGCCTTGAACTCACAGAGATCCACCTGCCCCTGTCTCCCGAGTGCTGGGATTAAAGGTGTGTGCCACCATGCCTGGCCATTACAGACAGCTGTGAACTGCCATGTGGGTGCTGGGATTTGAACCCAGGTCCTTTGGAAGAGCAGTCAGTGCTCTTAACCGCTGAGCCATCTCTCCAGCCGTAACTAACATTTAACATAGTTCAGACAATGGTCCTTTTGGAAAGATGGAGGTCAGATCAACGGAAATCTACGAGATTCTGCAAGAGTGGAATCCGGGGTACAGTGGTGCAGGCTCCAGCCCTGGGGAGGCTGAGGCTGCAGGGCGGTAGCTGTGTTCAAAGTCAAAGACCATCTCAAAATAAAGCAAAACAGTGCTGGGGAGACAACTCAGGGCAAACACACCAGCCCCAAAAGCCTGACCTGGGTTTGATCCCTGGAACCTACATAAAAAGCCAAGTGCAAGCCGGGCATGGTGGTGCATACTTCGGAGGCAGAGGCAGTCGGATCTTTGCGAGTTCGAGGCCAGCCTGGTCTACAGAGTGAGTCCAGGACAGCCAGGGCTACACAGAGAAACCTTGTCTCAAAAAACAAAAACAAAAACAAAACAAACAAACAAAAAAAAAGCGAGGTACAGTGGCATGCCCAGTAATCCCAGCACTTGAGAGGTGGGCACCGGAAGAAGGTCAGCCTGCAGGAAGCCGCAGGGCAGCCGAAGCAAGAGCTCTGTCTCGGTAAGGCAGCTTGGGTGGACCAAGACCCGAGGGCTCTCCTCTGACTTTTACATGTGCACGCACAACACTACACACACACACACGAGAATTAATTTAAGTAATTGTGTTTTTCTTCCTTTTTTTCTTTCTTTTTTTTTCCTGAGAGAGGGTTTCTCTGTATAACAGTCCTGGCTGTCCTGGACTCTCTGTAGACCAGGCTGGATTCGAACTCAGAGCCCCCCCTCTGCCTCTGCATTAAAGACATGGTCACCATCATCTGGCCATAGATTTAATTTTAAGCCAGGTGCATACCTTCAATCTCAGCATTCTGAGACAGAAGGATCACCACAAATTCAAGGCAAGCCTTGGCCATGGAGAGTTCCAGTGCAGGCTGGGTTACAAAATGAGGTGGTATCTCAAAATGAATATATTATGACTTGGAAAACAGACTACGTTGACAAAATTTCTAAATCTTTACTAGTAAGCAAACCAAAGAGCAGTTAAAGAGTAAATGGGCAAAATGAATGTGATATAAAAATATATTAAACTCCAAATATGTATGGACTGGACATTAGAAATGTATGTTATACCTTATAATTTCATAATTGTGGTCTAATTGTTCTTACTGTTTTATATTGTATTTTTTCTTCAGATTTATTTATTTTTATGTATATGGGTATTCTGTCTGCATGTACATCTGCATTCCAGAAGAGGGCATCCAATGATATTATAGATGGCTGTGAGCTACCATGTGGTTGCTGGGAATTGAACTCAGGACCTTTGGAAGAGCAGTCAGTGCTCTTATCTGCTGAGCCATCTCTCCAGCCCATGTATTTATTGTTATAAGAAAAATAGCCTTTTATTGGAGCTGTTGAGGGTGGAAAAGATATACCTTGAATTAAAAACAAAACAAAACAAAAAACAAAGCAGATAGGAGGGTGAGGGGGAAGAGGGTTGGAGGATGGGACTGGGAGGGGGAGGAGGGAGAGAAATAGGATTGTGATGTAACTTGAAGAAATAAATAAATGTTAAAAAATAGAATAAAATGAAGTAAATTCTATATATATAATATTTAATATATATATTAAATAGGTTTGTTGGTACATGCCTGCAATCCAGGGTTCGGGAAGTAGAGGCAAGATAATCAAGTGTGTAAGGGTGTCCTCAGCTACACAGAGAGCTCAAGGCAAGCCAGAGCTATGAGACTTTGTCTCAAAACAAACAAAAATAGAATACAGTTTTTAAGTCTTAAAAACTAAGTTCTAGGCGGAGGCGTGGTTGTGCACGCCTTTAATCCTAGCACTCAGGAGGCAGAGGCAGGTGGATCTCTGTGAGTTCAAGGCTAGCCTGGTCTACAAAATGAGTCCAGGACAACCAGGGATAGAGAGAAATCCTGTCTCAAAAAAAAAAAAAAAAAAAAAAAACTAAGTTGTATCCTGAGCATGGTGGTGCACGCCTTTAATCCTAGCGCTCAAGGGAGGCAGAGGCAGGCGGATCTCTGTGAGTTCAAGGCAGCCTGATCTACATTGCAAGTTCTAGGCCAGCCACACTACACAGTGAGACCCTATTTTAAAATAAACAAAAATGTTTCGTAGAATATAAAGCACTGTCAAATGAGATGTCAAGAAGTAGCCGTACCTTCAGTTTCGGGTGAATGTGACGTAGAGAGTCTGCGGTCCCCATGTCAGCCTCATCAGGAACGCACACGATGTCCACTTTCATCTTCATCTTGAGTTCTGCGCACAGAGCCTTTTGGACATCTTTGGTTGTAACCACGATGACTTCTACAGGATGAAGAGATAACAGACAGACGTAGAAATTCACTCGCTGAGACAGCTTCCATCTTGCAATCAGATGTGCTCTGTTGTGGAAGCACATGCCTGCAATCCAGCCATCCAGTATGGAGACAGGAGAACCAGGGACAAGGCCATCCTGCACTAAGTGAGAACATGTCTCACAAGCTTAGAATCAAAGACAATAACTGCTAATATTACCGAGCCTTTTCATTGTGTTTTATTATCTTTTTTAATGAAAAACCTGGCAGTAGCCAACAGTAAACTTCGTCTTCCGAGGTGAAGGGCTCAGACCCTCTGAGCCCTCTGTGATGCAGTGACACTTGTCCAGAACTGGCCCACCCCACAGCCAGGGACGTTAAATGTCCCAGTGAAGAAAGCTCTTTCCCCTCCTATAAACCCAGCCAGTTGGGTTGAGGTCTATCTGTCCTATCCCTTCAGGCTCATTTTTTCCTCTTCTTTCCTTTTCTGCAGAGAACAAGAGAGATCAAAATCTAACCCGAGTTACAGGAAGGAAATGAGACAGGGTGGCTACAGAGGGAGAGCCCTGGAACAACTGAATGTTTCTTTACTCTTCACATCCAGTGTCTGTGCCACAGAGAAACACCAATTACACAAAATAACAGAATTACAAAACCCATTCATTCATCTAGTGGTGATAGAAGGTGAAAAAAAAAAAAAAAAAAGGAACACTTCACAGATTTGCATGTTAGCCTTGTGCAGGGGCCCATGCTAATCTCTGTGTCATCCCAATCTTAGTACGTGTGCAGCCGAAGAGAACACTTTTAATTTTTTACTGTAATTATCTTATTGATTTTTGAGAATTTCATGCATGCATATATTTTCATCATATTTACCCCAACTCCTCCCAAATATATCCCCTACCCCTTATCACCACATTAAAAAGTGTATGTGTGAGCGTGCACACTTGTGTGTGCATGCTTGTACATGTGTGTGCAGAGCAGGTCGACCCTGTGGTGTCTTTCCATTCAGCTTTACTTGGGTTCAAGAGATTGAATGAAAGTTGCCAGGAGGTTTTTGCCTCTTACACCATCCCACTGGCCCTCACCTTGCAGATTCATGCTCTCACTATGAAGTAAGAACCGCAGGGGATGGAGAGGTGGCTCTCCTACCAAGAAGAGCATTTGCTGCTCTTACAGAGGAACTGGGTTTGTCTCCCAGCACCCAAATAAGGGCCAACAGCCACTGTAACTACAGTTTCAGGGCATCCAACACTCTTCTCGATTATGCAGGTACAGTGTACATATGGCACATATACATATACTTGAGCAAACCCTAAAACACAGAACATAAAAACAAAGCCAGCCAGGTGTGATGGTGCATGAATTTGATCCCAACACTCAGAAGGTAGAGGCAAGCAGATCTCTGTGAGTTCAAGTCCAGCCCAGGTTACTATGTAGTTAAGTTTCAGGTAACCCAGGGCTGTTGTATTGAGAGACTTTGTCTCAAAAGAACAAAACAAACAAACAAAATACTCCCAAAACTTTTATCAGGTGGTAGTGAGAGCCTGTAAACCCAGCTGTTTGGGAAGCTGAGGTGGGAAAATTGTAAATTCAAGGCTGGCTTTAGCAACTTAGTGAGAACCTGTTCTTATTGTTTTGGTATATATATATATATATATATATATATATATATATATATATATATATATTTTTTTTTTTTTAAATGTTTTTCGAGACAGGGTTTCTCTGTGTATCCTTTACTGTCCTGAACTCAGTTTGTAGACCAGGCTGGCCTTGAACTCACAGAGATCTGCCTGCCTCTGCCTCCTGAGCGCTGCAATTAAAGGCGTGCGCCACCACGCCTGGCTTGTTTTGGTATTTTTAAAGGGAAAAAATAAAGAGGGGTGGGGATATGGCTCAATGGTAAAGCATTACCTAGTAGGTTTGAGGATCCCAGTTTAGTTATTATAAAATATAATAACATATATATATCAGTACATGTGCAGCCGAAGAGAACACTTTTAATTTTTTAATGTAATTATCTTATTAATTTTTGAGAATTTCATGCATGCATATATTTTGATCATATTTACCCCCAACTCCTCCCAAATCTATCCCCTACCCCTTATCTCACATTAAAAAGTGTGTGTGCATATATATATAGATAGATAGATAGATAGATAGAGAGAGAGAGAGAGAGAGCACAGGGAGGGGCTGGTGAAATGTAAGGGTGCTTGCTTGAGTCCTATGACTTGAGTCCATATAGTGGAAGGAGAGAACTACTAACTCCAAAAAGTTGTCCTCTGATCTACAAACACGAGCCACAGCATGCATGTGTGGACACTCGTACTTAGGCACACACACACAAAATAAACAAATGTATACAAAAATTTAAAAATTCTACATGTAAGCTGGGCGTGGTGGCGCACATCTTTAATCCCAGCACTTGGGAGGCAGAGGCAGGCAGATCTCTGTTGAGTTCAAGGCCAGCCTGGTCTACAAAGTGAGTCCAGGACAGCCAGGGCTGTTACACAGAGAAACCCTGACTCAAAAAAAAAAAAAAAAAAAAAAATCTACATTTAGGGCTGGGAATATAGCCCAACTGCTATCTGTATACATGAAGTCATGTTTTCTATCCCCATCGGAGCACAAAATTTGTTTTGGTGGCACGTATCTATAATCCCAGAACTCAGGAAATACATGCAGAAAGATGAAAGTCCAAGGTCATCCTCAACTACACAAGTTTGAAACCCAGTCTCAAAAATTAGTTAATTAGAAGCTGGAGAGATGGTTCAGAGGTTAAGAGCATTGACTGCGCCGGGCGGTGGTGGCGCACGCCTTTAATCCCAGCACTTGGGAGGCAGAGGCAGGCGGATCTTTGTGAGTTTGAGGCCAGCCTGGTCTACAAAGCGAGTCCAGGACAGCCAGAGATATTCAGAGAAACCCTGTCTCGAAAAACCAAAAAAAAAAAAAAAAAGAGCATTGACTGCTCTTCCAGAGGACCCAGGTTCAATTCTCAGCACCCACATGGCAGTTCCCAACTGTCTGTAACTCTAGATCCAACACCTTCACACAGACACACATGCAAGCAAATCACCAATGCATATAAAACACAAAATAAATAAATAAGTAAATAAATAAATAGTGCTTTCTCTAAAAATGATGATGATGATGATGATAATAATAATAATAACAATAAAAAAGGTGGATGTAATTGCAGATGTAATCCTCCTGGTCAGAAGACAGAGGCAGGTGGGTCTCTGAGTTTGAGGCCAGCCCGGTCTACAGTGACTTTTATCTAGGTCAGCAAGAGCGACCTTGTCTTCAAAATACAAACAAACAAACAAAAATAGTAATAAGTAACTAGAGGCTAGAGAGATGGTTCAGTTGCTAAAAGCACTAACTAGCTGCTCAGCTGGGCAGTAGTGGCACATGACTTTAAATACAGCACTCAACAGGCAGAAGTAGGTGGATCTGCCAGCTTGGTGTACAGAGAAACCCTGTCTTACCTTGCCTAGAGAACAAAAAAGCACTCGGCTGCTATTGCCTACTCCCCCCCTTCAAAAAAAAAAATACCATCAATAAAATGTAATAAAAGTTTTATATGAAAAAAAGTTTGTTTTTTTCTTTTAAGGATTTAGGGGCTGGAGAGATGGTTCAGTGGTTAAGAGCACTTGTTGCTTTTGGAGAAGACTGGGGTTTAATTACCAGCACCCATACAGCAGCTCACAAACAACCATCCATAACTCTAATTCCAAGGGATCTGATAACCTCTTCTGACCTCTGTGGGCACCAGGCATGCACTTGATATACATACATATATACATACATACAGGCAAGGGGCTGGAGAGATGGCTCAGAGGTTAAGAGCACTGGCTGCTCTTCCAGAGGCCCTGAGTTCAATTCCCAGCAACCACATGGTGGCTCATACATACAGGTAAAACATTTACACTCATAAAATATAATAAATAAACCTAAAAAATAAAATAACAAAAAGGATTTTTTATATGTGTATGTATATATCTGTATCCATACTATGCAGTGCCCCTCAGAGGCCAGAACAGAGTGTCAGATACCCCGAAGCTGTAGTTGTGAGTTGTGAGGTCTGAGCTGCTATGTGGGTGTTGGGAACTGAATTCAGGTCCTCTGGAAAAGTAGCAAGTGCTCTTAAGCCCCAAGAAGGAATTTAAAACAAATCTCTTAAAACTGATGTCACCCAGACTACTGCACAGAAATGTTTATCAGTCTTCTGACTCCCACAGTTGAGTACACCTCTGGTAGCAGTCTGGGCCCCAGGACCCGGCACCCTGATTTGCTGCATTCTGATTTGTTCTATTTAATACGACCTCAAACTCAATATGGCCAAAGCTGAACTTATTATCTTTGTTCAAATCTGTTCCCTGTCTCATATTTCTATTCTCATTTAATGGCATCATAATCTATCTAATCTGATCCAAGCAAAAAGTAGACAAAACTCTTGCTACCAGATTTTAAGGAAGGTTCTAGAAGTCAGTGCCTGAGCTGTCTTTTCAATCGTTTGTTCTCGTGCTTAAAATGTTACCCAGTACATCACAGATTCTCAGAAAGTACTGACAACCAGGCACTTAGATTCCCAATCTCATCTGTCTGATAGCTTTATAGGACCCATCTTGGATCACTGTGGAGAACCCCTTCTTTAACAGCAATGTTTAACACTATGTTCTCACTTTTCCCCCTATAACAAAAGGGGCCTCCAGGGTCCCTAACTCTTGAGTCCAGCCTCCAGTAAACTTCAAGCCCTCATCTGCTCTCATCTATCCTCTCTCTCTCTCATAATACTGACAAATTATTGGGATCAAACACACTAAAAGTTTATGACTGCATCTCTCATCGCCACAACATACCTTCAAATCCAACACGCTCAAGCAGGTTCAGCGGGTACCAAATTAAAGGTTTGTTTCCAACTGGAAGCAGAGGCTTGGGGATGCTGGAAGTCAAGTCTGTCATTCGAGATCCCCCACCGACAGCCATAACTACAGCTTGAAACTCCATTTTTATAAAACTGCAAGGGGCAGAAGGAGAGTAACATAGATCAAATGGTACACAGTACTAGTTTGTCTTCATTCACATGAGTAATTTCCTACTTACACTAGATGCATCACTTCCTGTTTCCCACCTTCTCTGCCTAACATAAGTTTTAGCTCTAATCTTAGTAAAAGTAGAGTAATGTAAATTAAAAACATCTGGCCCTTGCGCTTAAGTTGTTTATGGTTAAGAAAGGACAACTTCAAATGCCAGTGGTGGTGGTGCACACCTTTATTTAATCCCAGCATTTGGGAGGCAGAGGCAGGCAGATCTCCATGAGTTCAAGGCCAGCCTGGTCAACATAGTGAATTCCAGGACAGCCAAGACTACATAGTGAGACCTTGTCTCAAAAACACAACCTTCGGGCTGGAGAGATGGCTCAGCGGTTAAGAGCACTGGCTGCTCTTCCAGAGGTCATGAGTTCAATTCCCAGCAACCACATGATGGCTCACAACCATCCATAATGAAATCTGGTGCCCTCTTCTGGCCTGCAGCTATACTTGCAGACAGAACACTGTATACATAATAAATAAATCTTAAAAAAAAAAAAAAACACAACCTTCTTGAGAGTCTAGCTGAAGAATTGTGGTTCTCACCCCTCATCAAGGAAACTTCCCTTTGTAAAAGATTCAGACCATAACAGAAAAACACAATTGATCAAAACTCAGAGTTGTAGAGCCCAGTCCCAACTAATACCTATAAGAAAATCCTACAGCTAAGGCTCAGGGATCATTAAGGAAGATGGGGCAGAAAGATAGAGGGACAGGAAGTTTGCTATGGGATTGTGTCTTCTAGAGATGGCAGAGATGCTACACCTATGAAGTGGCACCAACATGACTGCCTAAAGAAGACCCAAACAAGGGTGACACCGATAGACATGACACAGAAGGCTCACAAGGCCTCAACCCTAAGCAAAAAACTACAGGCAACTAAGAAATGCTAAGAGCAAGAGAAATGGAGCACACCAACTGGTTATCCCACACAAAATGATGAGTCCTGAAAACATACATACAAGTAACATTATAGTGACTGAGCAGGTTGTATTTATGTATTGTTATGTATTTAAGAACACACACACACAAACACACATGCAATTAAAGAAAAAGAGCCCATGAATTTGAAAGAGAGTAAGACAGGTACAAGAGTGGGGTTGGAGGGAAAAAAGTAAGTGATATAACAATGTAATTATATTATAATCCCCCCCAAATAAAAAAGTTATAACCCCATTCAAGGCCAGCCTGGTCTACAAAGCTAGTTCAGGACAGCCACGGCTGTTACACAAACTATGTCTCGAAAACAAACAAATTATAACTCCCACAAAAAGATGACAACAAATTCAGCAAATTACAATATACTGCCATAGTGCAACAAAAGGGATGCATCCGAGATAGTGAACCAGAGTGAAGAGAATACCTAAGTCTTCAAAGAAAACTGGCTTTATAAGCAGATGTTCTCAACCTGTGGGTCACAATCTCTGGGCAACCCTCTATCTCCAAAAAATTTACGATTCATAACAGTAGCAAATTACAGTTATGAGGTAATAGCAAAATAATTTTATGATTTGAGGGTGTTACCACAGCATGAGGAACTGTGAAGGGTCATAGTATTAGGAAGGTTGAGAATTAGTTTTACAGGAAAGTAAAGCTGGCTCTGATTCTGAAGGAGTTAAGAGTGACCAAGTGGATTTCTAACATATGAACTCTTAATCCTTAAAAAATTAGGCAGCAGAAAAGTGTAAAGCAGACTTAAGATTCTCCCAGGCCTGGCGTGGTGCTGCACGCCTTTAATCTCAGCACGTGGGAGGTAGAGGGAAGCAGATCTCTGTGAGTTCAAGTCCAGCCTGGTCTACAAAGAGAGTTCCAGGACAGCCAGTACTGTTACACAGAGAAACCCTGTCTCGAAAATCCTAAAAATCAAAATTAAAAAAATATTCTCCCAATAATTCAGTCATATGCTCTTTTCTTCCCATAAGCTCAGTTACAAAGATAACCCCTTAAACACAAATGAAAGCTGACAATGGAACCCATACATGCAGAAACAATCTAAATTGTAAATTCCTTTTTCCAAAGTCAAGGTAAGAAGATAAAGCTGGAAAGGGGCTGTAAATGTCAAATTTTAAGAATACCTAATAAACACCTATAACCTAACCCTTTTGAAAGGATACCAGGCATGGGTCATTTTGGGCAACTGGTCAGCCTTCTATCTGCAGGCACACCTCAAACAGCAATCAGCAGTCTGGCTTTGGCATTGCTATGGCAGCCTTGAGGCCTTCTCCTTTCAGGGCGCCTCTGCTGCCTGAAGGCTCTGGTGGTCAGTCCACTTCACCCGCTCAGCTTGGGGCCAGCTTCCTCAGTTAACCGAGACTGTCTCTTACATGGCACACATGCTGTGTTGGGAGGCCTACTCTTTGCTGTTGCGTCCGGTAGTTGGCATATGCCCACCTGGCACTGAGGCCTCTATCCCTGGCTTCCTCAGCCACACCCCTTGGCAGGACTCTGTCTCTGCAGTCTCCTCAGAGTCCAGAGGCCTCAGAGCATGCATGCCTCGCACCTCACTCACTCGCTCGCTCACTGGGTGGTCGTGGAATGTCTTATGCCATGCCTCCTCTGCCAGCCTAAGCTTACTTATGGCAGGTCCCACCAGGCAGAAATGTGGCTTTTCTTGGCCTCCTTGGGCTCATGGCAAGATTTCTCTCTCTCTCAGACTCCACCTTTCAGTTTCTGTGCCCAGGTTTCTACCTGCCCACTTCTTTTTTTTTTTTTTTTTTTGGTTTTTCGAGACAGGGTTTCTCTGTGTAACAGCTCTGGCTGTCCTGGTCTCACTTTTGTAGACCAGGCTGGCCTCGAACTCACAGAGATCCGCCTGCCTCTGCCTCCCAAGTGCTGGAATTAAAGGCGTGCGCCACCACCGCCGGGCTACCTGCCCACTTCTTACCACCTCAGGGCCAAGGCCACAGGCTCAGAGCTGACCGAACTACAGCTCTGCTTGAGGTCCACTTTTCAGTCAGTGAGGCCTTGTCTCCGCAAATGGCACACGCCACTTAGCACCTTGTCTCTTTCTCTCTCTGTCTGCTTCAGAGACGCTGAGAGCTCGGGCTCCACCCCCACAACACTCCCTAAATAGGGCGTGGTTCTCGTAGTTCTCAGTCTTTCTCGGTGTGTTGGTGTCGGTGTCTCTCCCTTTCTTGATGCTCCTGCAGCTATGCCTCTCAGCTGAGCACCGTCTGTGTCTCTCACGGAGCTTCGGCCCTCCAAGTGGGCTCTGTCCCTCTTCGGCTAGCTGAACAGTGCTCAGTAGCAATGCCAAACCAAAAGCCATTTTTCCAGTTTCTCAGGCTTTACTAATTACATATGCTACCCAGGACCATGTGCTGCCAGATGCCAGGCTCATCTGCATTTCAGAATCCCTTACATATTCCCTACAAGGGGCAGCACACCTATAGTCCCAGCACTAGGGAGGCAGAGGCAGGCAGATCTCTGTCAGGTCAAGGCCAGCCTGACCTACAAAGGGAGTCCAGGACGGCCAGGGCTCTGTTACACAGAGAAACTGTGTCTTGAAAAACAAACAAAAAAGTAAGAAAATAAACTATTTAACCTTGAAAGGTCATTGATCCCTCCTGATTAACACCTGAAGGTCCTTTTTAAGTGGAAAGGTACTACCATGCTGTCACAGCCAGAGTGTGATGGCCTGTCCCAGATGTGACCCCACCCACCATGGATCAGCACATGCAGCCTATCAGTTCCAGACTCCTCTAGAGGTCACCATATTGATGCCTGTGAAGATAGTGCCAATACCTGACCATAAAGTGTGCCTTGGCCTCCTGGACTCAAGTGGTCCTCCTGTCTTACCACCTGGATCTGCAGGTCCATTGCTACTCCTTCCTGTCTCCTAGGTTGGTTTTCTCCCAGGCCTACTAATCAAAGACTCGAAAATCATCTTGCATAGTATGAAGCAATGACTAACTTCTCACTCTAGTGACGGGACTTCTTTCACTGGTTGCTTCTACCATACTATGTACAGCGTGGCAGCCTTTATAGGCGTCATTGCAGGCATGCATTTAAATGCCTATTAAGAGTGAGTCCCTTGAAGCTGGGGACTGTGTGCTGTCAGGAAACTCCAGCCAGATGCCAGGTACTATCAGTGGACCGAGCATCTGCGAACCTCACAACAGTCCCACGTTAGAGTTGAGCTAAATGTGTACAAAACAAAAAGGCAGTTAGAACCCTGGTGGCTAGAACCTACTGCAGTTCCTGTTCTCAAACTCTGGGTTTAATAATGACAACAAATAGATAAATAAATAAATGCAACCTAAGAAACAAGAATAATTATGAACCCAACTAATCATAATGCTAGGCTAACTCAAGTCTCAATATTACCGTCGTGACTCCCGATATCAAGACGAGGAGTCTCACCAGCCTCCCGGTTTTACAGGAGGCGTTTACAGCGTCTCACTCTTGCCTTCCTCACAGAGCAAGTTGCTGTCTCCAGTCCTAAATGATAAGATCGATCCCTGCACCGTAACTGGTCTGCCAAACCTTTGAGCACTGCCTAAAGGCGGGGGCCTCACTCTATCCCTTGTAGTCCCTTCCTTGTGCCCAAATAAATGCGGGATGGATAAATAAAATAGAAAAAAAGGTCAGCAAGGCACCAACGGTGTCCGGTGCTCACTTGGTGTGACTTCGAGCAGACCCTCCCCTCCCCGAAACTCAGTTTTCCCATCTGTTGCACAAGGTGGTTGGCGTGGATTCTCCAGTCTCCCAGTTGGGACACATGGCTCCACCGCCGGGTCCAGCAGGGGCTCCCGCGGGCGATTTCGGGGGCTCGGTACCGTCTGCCCACTCGGGGGCCCTGCTCGGCGAGCTGGCCTTCCTCCCAGGGACCAGGCTCTCCAGCACCCGCGCGCCGCCCACCCTGCTCAGGCAGCTCGTGCACCGCCTGGCACCGCACAAGCCCCGGCTTTACCTCGGCTCCCGGCACGCCGCGGCCGCTCCTAGCGCTCCCCACGCCGCCTCCGCCTGGCAGGCCAATGGCGCAGGCGCGCGGTGGCGGAGCACTTCGAGGTGACGCGCTGGGCGGACTCAGGAAAGAGGGACGAGCGCCGAGTGATGGATAGCGGAGGGCAAACAGGCCCGTGCTCTTGGCGGTGCCGGGCGGGTGTTTTGGAGACCCGGCGGCCCACGAGCTATGGAATGGGGTTTCTGTATTGCTGCCCTTTCGTTCGTTCATTCATCATAAATCACTCATTGAGTGTCCCCTCCTGGTCTCTTCCGTTTGGGAGTTGCCATTCTATATCCCCGGTCCCATGGTGTTGCAAATTTCGGTTCGTCGGTGGCTTTCGTTTAGGGGTATGTTTGCTTGTTTTTTTTTGTTTTGTTTTGTTTTGTTTTGTTTTTGTTTTTTGAAGATAAGAGTTTCTCTGTGCAGACCTGGACAATGTAGATCAGGCTGGCCCTGAACTCACAGAGATCTGCCTGCCTGGGCTTCCTTCCTGAGTGGTGCGCCAATGCTTCTGGCAGGTTCAGTAGTTAACAAAAACAAAACAAAAAACAAACAGCTGGGCGTGGTGGCGCAGGCCTTTAATCCCAGCGCTCGGGAGGTACTCGAGAGGCAGACGCAGGCGGATCTCTGTGAGTTCGAAGCCAGACCTTTCTACAATGGGAATTCCAGGACAGCCAGGGCTGTTACCCAGAGAAACCCTGTCTTGAAAAACAAACAACAAAAAGCAAACAAAAAAGATCCTGAAAAAGACCCTGTGTTCAATAAATGGCAACAAGGCCACTAAGGCAAAAATAAAGTAACCAGGGAAGAAGAGGGTGAGTGAACGGCACCTAAGGATGTCAGATGGAAGGCAGGCAGAGAATTCAGATCCACCTGGCTTGTAGACTATGGGGAGGAGCATGAGTTTTTCTGTGAATGAATTAAGAAGCTGTAAGAAAAAGCTTTTTTGTTTCTTTTTTCTTTTTAACCTTATGTTTATTATACAAACAGCACTCGAGGAAATAAGTCTCATGTAGTCTTCAGCCCAGGGTCTACAGTTTCTTTAGCATGACTGCAGCCATTTTTTGTCTTCAGTCTCCATTTTAGTTATAAGATGAAATTACTCATACTTTGTTGCTTTCTTGCCTTGACACTCTGAGGAGTCCCCAACTACAGCTCCACTTGGGACTAATCAAATTAAAGGTCAGTTAGAAATGCTTTGTCTAGCTAGTCAAAATGATGCAGTGCTGCCTCCCCGTGCCTCGTGGCTACCTGATTGTTACCTGGATGCAGTTTGTTTCTTAGACCTGGTTACCTGATTGTTAACCTGGATATGGTTTTTCTTATAAAAAGCCTGCCTTGGAAGCAGACCAACGTCACAGTTAGACTCCGAGACCTCTGTGACCCTGGTCACGGTGGCTATGACCAGTTTTGGGGTGTGTGTTCAATAAACCATCGATATCTGACTGAGATGGGTGACTGAGTGGTTTGTGCAGCTGTTCTTAGACTATAATATTTGGAGGTCCCACCCAGATTGAACTATAACATCTTTATTGGCATATAAAGACCTTTAATCCCAGCACTCAGAGGCAGAGGCAGAGGCAGGTGGATCTCTTTGAGTTCAAGGCCATCCTGGTCTACAAAGTGAGTCCAGGACAGCCAGAGCTACACAGAGAAACCCTGTCTTGAAAAAAAAAAAAAAAAAAAAGAAAAGAAAAGAAAGAAAAGGCCTTTACTGTGGTTGTGCATGGCATTGTATGTCTGTGATCTCTGCACTAGGAGGTTGGGGGAGAGGACTGCAGATCCTGGGCTAGGTAAGGAGACCTGTCTCAAAAGCAGGGAGGGGTTGGGGAGCCCACGACTATGACAGCTTTGATGGAACATGAGCCTACACTGGAACTTCACAGCCTGGGCCTTAGCTTGAGCCTTGGTTTTGGCCCATGGCTTTCAATCCCAACTATTTTGAGTGATTGCTTTATAATTAGAAATTGTTGAGAAAAGAACATGATAGGACAAGTTTTTTCTTTTCTTTTTTTTTTAAAGTCCCTTTGAGATAGGGTCTCATGTGGCCCAGACTGTCCTCAAACTATATACTAAGGCTGGCCTTGAGCCCCTGATCCTCCTTTATCCACCTCTTGACTGGTGGGATTACAGGTGTGTGCCATCATAGCTGGCTTCTGTCGTGCTGGTGTCGTCATACCCAGAGCCTTGAGCACACTAGGCAAGTACTCTACCAACTTTCCTATGTCTATAGCCAACAAGGTTTTCAAACAATCATAATAGTTTTTGTGTCAAAAAAGTTCCTGGAAGCTGAAAGGAGACCACATAAAAAGCTGTGATTGCCTGAGAGACACCAAATGTCTGAGTTACCCCAAATTCCTGAATCTAGAAAAACCTTACGATTTTGAGAGATGATAAAAGTTGTTGTTCTAAGCACTAAATTTTTGGGTGGTTAGTTAACTGCAGAAAGTAGTCCAGACAAAGACATTTTCTCCCATAGGTTCCTGGAATTTCCTCTTTTTTTGTTTTTTGAAGACAGGGTTTTACTAGTGTAGTCCTGGCTGTCCTGGAACTCATACTGTAGACCAGGATGTGTGGTAGAAGTTAGGCCTTTTATAGGGATTTTAAACTGGCAAAAACTGGTATCCCTGAAGGTTATAGAGATGAAAACACGGAAGGACCGCCCTGTTGAAGGGGGGTGACTTAGGAAAGTCCAAGCAAATGTCAGTAATCACAACAATGGGAATCCTGAGAGACCCTCCAGAGAGGATCTAGAGATGGGGCAACATGGACATGCCTGTTGAAGGGGCAGGACTAAGAAACCACAAAAGCTGTGTGAATGTCGGTAACCACAGCAATGGGAATGCTGAGAGAACCTTGGCAGAGAATCCCAAGATGGGACGATATATAAGAGAAATCCGTGTGGTCTCCACTCTCTCTCCTGCCTTCACCCACTAGGAATCCATGCTGGAGAAGAGCGTAGCAAGGTTCGCATTGGCACAGTTTGGACTGCACCAGCCCAATGCTAAGGGAGAGTCCTTTGGAGGTGTCTGCCTTGGAGCCTCAGAGTGCCGGAAAGGTGAGTGAGACAATCGGAATTGGAAAGCTGTTTGGATAAGCTTTCAGACTTAGGACTTCCGGGCCAGGGAGACTGTGGAGGGAATTCTTGGCTGATTGAAAGGGCCTCCCTCAGTTGGTGGTGGAAACAGATTGACTATAAACTGGCCACAACTTTGTGGTGGAAATAAACTGGCCTTCTGAACTGACAAAATAAGGCCCAACAGACTTTAAGCTTGAAAGACCTGATGGGACTGCCGTAAACCAGGCCATCCTGCTTGGACCTACGCTAACAATACGAATATCCTTTTAAGAAAGTTAAAATAGTGTTAGTTGGATGTTTTTAGGTAGATATTAGAGTGTTCTTATATATGGGGTTTTTTTTGTTTGTTTGGTTTTTTTTTTGTTTTTGTTTTTTCGAGACAGGGTTTCTCTGTGTAGCCCTGGCTGTCCTGGACTCACTTTGTAGACCAGGCTGGCCTCAAACTTGCAAAGATCCACCTGCCTCTGCCTCCCAAGTGCTGGGATTAAAGGCGTGCGCCACCACTGCCCGGTTTATATGGGTTTTTTTGATAGATTATAGATGATTAAGGTTTAGGTTATAGAATTTAGGTATTTTATAAGTGATTGATAAGTATTAATAAATATAAGTATGATAAATAAAAATATTGTTACAAGGATGACCTTGAACTCACGAAGATCCACTTGCCTTTGCCTCCCAAGTGCTGGGATTAAAGGCTAGCACCACCACACCTAGCCATTACAGTTTCAAACTGCCATGTGGTGCTGGGATTTGAACCTGGGGCCTTTGGAAAAGCAGCCAGTGCTCTTAACTGCTGAGCCATCTCTCCAGCCTCATTTCTGCAATTTTTAAATCTTTTGTTGTTTTGTTTTCAAGACAGGGTTTCTCTGTGTAGCCCTGGATGTCCTGAAACCCACCATGTAGACCAGGCTGGCCACCACCCTCTGGCTAATTTCTCAGTCTTTTGAAAGCTCCCCTCATCCTTTTTTTTCCCTCCAGTTTTATTTTTTATTTTTATTTTTGTTCCCCTTGCATATATGTCTGTGTGAGAGTGTTGGATCTCTAGGAACTAGAGTTACAGAGGAGGAGAAAGAATTGTCTCAGGTCTAAGGCAACCAACCCTATGTGAGCTGTCATGTGGGTGCTGGGAATTAAACCTGGGTCCTCTGGAAGAGGAGCCAGTACTCTTAACCACTGAGCCATCCCTTCAATCCTTTTTCCAGTTTTCTCGATCTTGAGTTGCTTTAGTGTCTCCCAGTTAGGAGACAGTCTGGTTTCTGTAGTGAAAATAGGGCATGTGTTGGTGCACATCTTTAATCCCAGCACTTGGTAGACAGAAGCAGGCGGAGCTCTGTGAGGCCAGCCTGGTCTACACAGCAAGTTCCAGGCCAGCCAGGGGTACATAGTAAGACCCCAAAAACAATAATAATGATAAATTATAAGACAGGCAGTGGAGGTGCATGCCTTTAATCCCAGCACTCAGGAGGTAGAAGCAGGTAGATCTCTGAGTTCTAGGCTAGCCTGGTCTACAGAGGGACAGCCTTCCACCTTGTGGATCAAACTGGGCATAGTGGCACATTCCTTTAATCCCAGTACTTGGAAGGCAGAGGCAGGTAAATCTCTATGAGTTGGAGGCCAGCCTGGTCTACATGGTGAATTCCAGGCCTGTCAGGGCTACATAGTGAGACCTGTCACAAAACAAACAAACAAACAAACAAGCAAACAGACAAATCCACAAGGTCAAGGGGTTGGAGAAACATCTCAGAATTTAAAATTGCACACTGTTCTTGCAGAGAATGTGAGTTTAGTTTCCAACACTCATGTTCGGCAGCTCAAAACCACCTCCAACTCCAGCTCCAGGGTATCTGGTACCCTCTTCTGGTCTCCAAAGGCACTGTGCACAGATGGACAGACTCACATATGTGGTGGAAGTTTTGATTTCTTTAAAAACATGGTTGTGTTGAATGAATGTGGTTTTTGTTTTGATCTCAAGTATGGGATGTGGGGGTGCTTAGTCCACCACTGAAAAACAGACTCATGAGAGGAGCATGAAAAACATCCTGATGGAAGAGGACATGGTGTTTTGCCAGCTGGAAACTGACACGTGTGGGGAACATGCTTTTTTGGTGGAAAACATCCCTTGATGGACAGACTCCTTGGAGAGTGTGTGATCTTGGTCAACAGGAAAGTAGCTCGTGTGAAGGGTGTGAAGTTGGCCAACTAGAACACATCCTCGAGTGTAGAACACATCCTCGAGTGGATTTTGAGGGCTATAAATAGAAACCCAGAAACACAGAGGGGCTTTTGCTTGGCATTGCTTCTCCACTTTGGAATACTGCAGACAACCCTCTGAGACTTGCTTCTTCCGAGACTTACTGCTGCCTTCAGTGCTGAAGGTGACAGCCCAAGTTGTGCTGAAGAGACTGTGGCCCCATTACCACCAATACCTGAGCCACTCCCACCGCTGCTGTCCCTTCTAGACCTCCCCTGAACTGCTGCTGGTTTGTGCTGCTGCTGGTACCTGATCCTGTGTATGCTGTTTGGCTATACTGCTGGAATCCTGACAAATCGCCCCAAGGACCTACATCTGAAGAGGTCTACACTCGCTGTCTCTACTGACCTTTTTTCTCCTGTACCTTGGGTGAGTGGGTTGGGAGTGGGTAGAGATTAATATAATAATACATTTTATATTTAATATATATAATAAATAATTAATTAAAAGTATGCCTTCACACATGCATACACACACTTAAAAGTAAATAAATGAAATCCAAACTCAGCCTTTGTAACAGTTATCTTGTGGATTCATGCCATCCATTTAATTATTAATGCTTAAATTAGTGAAGTTTTAGGGAACTAGAGGGATTTCTCTTCTCACAGGAGGAAAGTAGTTGAGAGACTGCTGTTTATATTTGCTTTAAATCATTCCTTTAGGGCAGTGATTCTCAAACTTTTTGGTCTTTGGACTCTTTTTTTTTTTTTCCCGAGACAGGGTTTCTCTGTGTAGCCCTTGTCCTGGACTTGCTTTGTAGACCAGACTGGCCTTGAACTCACAGAGATCTGCTTGCCTCTGTCTCCCAAGTGCTGGAATTAAAATCATGTGCCACCACACTCAGCAATTACAGACAGCTGTGAACTGCCATGTGGGTGCTGGGATTTGAACCCGGGTCCTTTGGAAGAACAGCCAGTGCTCTTAACTGAGCCATCTCTCCAGCCCCAGGAATATGTTAATAAAAAATGAAACTGTTTTCAAAACAAAATTTTAGCCAGAAGAGTGCCATTTAAAACCTTCCCCCAAAGCCGGGCGGTGGTGGCGCACGCCTTTAATCCCAGCACTTGGGAGGCAGAGGCAGGCGGATCTTTGCGAGTTCGAGGCCAGCCTGGTCTACAAAGCGAGTCCAGGACAGCCAGAGCTGTTAAACAGAGAAACCCTGTCTCGAAAAACCAAAAAAAAAAAAAAAAAATAAAAAAAAAAAATAAAAAATAAAAAAAAAAAACCTTCCCCCAAATCTCTGTTTGGCTTTCCAGTAAACAACTGTATTTTCCCGTCAAGTGTGGTATCGTTTTTTTAAAACGATTAAAAATTTTTGTATATAAGAGCTGGAGAGATGGCTCACTGGTTAAGGGCACTGCCTGCTCTTCCAAAGGACCTGGGTTCAAATCCCACCACCCACATGGCAGCTCACAACTGTCTGTAACTACCACTCTCTGTAACTCCAAGGTTCTGACACTCTCACATAGACATGCATGTAGGCAAAACACCAATGCACATAAAATAAATACATTTT
This sequence comes from Lophiomys imhausi, assembly GCA_907164525.1. Lineage (NCBI taxonomy): Eukaryota > Metazoa > Chordata > Mammalia > Rodentia > Muridae > Lophiomys > Lophiomys imhausi. The sequence goes on along the minus strand of CAJQZJ010001750.1, from coordinate 344,938 downwards.
TAAAAATTGTATATATATTTATATTTTATGTATATGAGTGTTTTTGCTTGAATGTATATATATATATATATATATATATATATATGCACCACCTGCATACTTGGTACCTGTAGAGGTCAGGAGGAGGTTCGGGTCCCCTCTCATTGGAGTTACAGGCACTAGAACTGCTTTGTGAGTGCTGGAAATCAAACCCTGGTCCTCTGCAAGAGCAACAAGTGCTCTTAACCCCTGAGCCATCTCTTCTGCCCATAATGTATGCTTTTGGTTGAATTATATAAAAGTATGACCTCATATAGACATATAATTGACAAGGGTGAGAGAATTTAACATTTTCAGATAACTATAGGTCTTCCTTGACATAAATGGTATTTTTGAAAGGTTAATTAGATGCAGATTCCAAAGTTATACCAGTTAATACTTTATATTCTGTCTCATTACATTACTTGTACTTTGTATGTGTGTGTGCGTGAGAGAGAGCGCAGAGAAAGAAAGAGAGCAGTGAGAGAAAGAGAGCAGAGAGAGAGAGATTAGGGTTTGAACACACGAAAGGGCTCTACCAGAGCTACATTTCCAGCCCTCTTTATGTTCCTTATCTTTGTTTACATTTTAATATTTAGGGGTGGAGAGATGGCTTATCAGCTAAGAGCACTGCTCTTCCAGAGAATCCGGGTTCAGTTCTCAGCACCCACATCACACAGCTCACAACTGTAGAAAAAAATAATTATTTACTATTTATAGTATTTATGTTATTGCTAATTGGTTCGGTAGCTGTTAATCCTTTACCCACCATTATAATGAGCACATAGACACCATATGGATTTTAACAAGCCTTGGCCTAAATTGTGCAATCTTAGCCCATCTAAGCTAGCTCTTAATTCTATTTTTCAAATATGACCTCATATATACATATGTCCCTTTGGACTGCTATTCTCCATATTATGCCGATGTTCCAGGCCACATGGAATGATCTTCTTTAATCTACCCCATGGCATGTGTTCCTGCTTCTTCCTGCTCCTGGCTTCTTGGAGCTTTTTCTTCCCAAGATGTTCTCTCTGAGGCCCATGTACCTTAGTCCCACCTATCTCTGTCTTTGCCCAATCTTCAGGCCTCAGTATTTATTTAACCAATCAGAGACAATGTAAGTAACAGACAGCAAGCAGGACCAATTAATTAACATTTAGAATGCTTAACACCACCCCATCACACAACTGTCTGTAACTCCTGTTCCAGAGGATCTGACACCCTCATACACACATACATGTAGGCAAAACACAAAGTTACATAAAAATAAGTAAGTACATTATTTTAAAAAGTTTAATATTTAGTAAGTGGAAGAGGTAGAAGGACAACTTGGGGAATCAGGGTTCTCTCCTCTGGGCTCCAGGGTTCAAGTTCAGGTTGCAGACTTGGCAGTAAGCAAGTTCTGTTACCTGTTGAGCCTGTCCCTTCTTTGCATTTTAATTAATTAAATTGAGAGTGCTGCGATTAAAAGTATGAGCTACCACACCCGGCAATCCTTTACTTCTTACTTTGAAACAGAGTCTAAGTTGCTCAGGGTGATCTGCAACTTGTGACCTTTCTCCTGCCTAGCTGGAATTACAGACTTCTGTCACCAGACCTCTGAATACTTGTTTGTACTTTGGGTGGACAGTTTCCTCACATGATTTTCCAACTTTATATTCTGACAGTTTATAAAATATTAGTTCCCAGAGTAATGCAGGTTTTCCCAAGGCTGATTTATTTTCACAATGTTTGAAAATCACCTGTTATCATCAATCTGATCAGAAATATCCTTAAATATCAGAAAGCTGGCAAGTTTATGGATGCAAGCTTTTTGAAATTATTATCATTGGCAATAAATATTAGTGGCTTTTTCTGAAAGTGACTGGCTTTATTTTTGTAAATTGGTAGTCACTTTTTTCTTTCAAGTATATATATATATATATATATATATATATAATATTCAATGAGGGAAAAGAGTCATTCAGCTTCAACTCAAACAAACATGTAAGTGCTTTTCTTGGAGCGATCCTATTTCTTTTGTATGCACAGAAGTCATACATACCCAATTTCATCATATGGAATATTGAAAAGGCATGTACTTAAGGGCCAAGATTTAATAAAATTAACATTTAAAATATTTATTAAAAATTTTTTAGTTTTGGGGAACCCTGGGGAAGAGGGGGAGAATTGTAGGAGCCAGAGGGATGGAGGGCAAGAACACAGCCCACAGAATCAACTAAGCAGGGCTCATAGGGACTCCCAGAGACTGACGTGACAATCAGGGAGCCTGTATGGGTCTGAGTTAGGACATCTGCATGTGTTTTATGGTTGTGTAGCTTGGTGTTCTGTGGGACTTCTCACAGTGGGAGTGGGGTGTCTGTCTTCTGCCTCCTCTTGGAACCCTTTTCATCCAACTAGGTTGCCTCGTCCAGCCTTGATCTAAGGATTTGTGACTAGTTTCAGCTGTGTTTGTTGAAATCTCTTGGATGCTGGCTCTTTTCAATGAAGGGAAGAGGAGGAGGAGTGGATCTAGGGGAGAGCAGAGGTAGGAGGGAAGGGACTGGGAGGAAGAGCAGGAGGGGAAACTGTGGTTGGGATGTAATATATGAGAGGAAAAAATTTTTTTTTAATCTCAGCACTCGGGAGGCAGAGGCAGGCAGATCTCTGCGAGTTCAAGGCCAGCCTGGTCAACAAAGTGAGTCCAGGACAGCCAAGGCTACACAGAGAAACCCTGTCTCAAAAAACAAAACAAAATAAATCCCCCACAGAAACAACAAAAAGTCTCCTGGAACTGGAGTTACAGATGATTGTGAGCCACCATGTGGATGCTGGGAATTGAACCTGAGTCCTCTGGAAAAGCTGCAATGCTTTTAACTGCTGAGCCATCTCTTCATGTCTCTTTATCACACTGGATATGGGCTATATTTTATTTGTTCCCTTCTTCCCGGGACTCAAGATGTGCTAAGTGAATAATATTTAATTAGTTGGAATTTTCTTTTGAATTTTCCTTCAACATCCTATTTGGTGATGGGAAAACTACACCAAAAGGCCAGGTTATTGATACCTCTTTTCAAGTTTTCTTCTAAGTCAGTTCATGTTATTCTCATGTGACTAGCCTTATGCACATTAGTATATATCAAGTGTACAGGAGGTACTTTGTAAATGTTTATTAGAAATGAGTTGTTCAAGCCGGGTGTGGTGGCGCACGCCTTTAGTCCCAGCACTTGGGAGGCAGAGGCAGGTGGATCTCTGTGAGTTTGAGGCCAGCCTGGTCTACAAAGCCAGTCTAGGACAGCCAGAGCTGTTACACAGAGAAACCCTGTTTCGAAAAAAACCAAAATAAATAAAAAAGAAATGAGTTGTTCTGGGTGTCGTGGCACATACCTTTAATCCTAGCATTCAGGAGGTAGAGGCAGATGGATCTCTGTGAGTTCAAGGCCTACAAAGTGAGTTCCAGAAAAGCCAAGGACAGCCAGGGCTGTTACACAGAGAAACCTTATCTTGAACAATGAAAAAGAGCCAGGCGGTGGTGGCGCATGCCTTTAATCCCAGCACTTGGGAGGCAGAGGCAGGTGGATCTTTGCGAGTTTGAGGCCAGCCTGGTCTACAAAGTGAGTCCAGGACAGCCAGGGCTACACAGAGAAACCCTATGTCCTATGATTGTTGCTTCCTTGTCTCCCAGGGATAAACCAATTATGAAATCAGATAATTAAAAGAGAGGGAGTTTGGGGATGTGTCTCAGTAGTAGTGTGTAGTGCACACAAGACAAGAGAGAACAAACTGGCCAAAAATGAAAGTGCAGCAAAGGGAAAAACATAACACTAGAAATGAAATGGAGATTGAACGCACCCAGATCTGTAGAAAATAGCTGATCATGGGAGTGCTGACCCCATCACAGACCACACATCTTGTAGCCACAGCAACTTAATGAGGGTGATTTTACTTCCATTAATGAGGGAAGCAGTTATAATACACAGGATGCCCCAGAGCAAGCAACCGCAGAACACCCTTCACATCAAAGGGTTCCTCAGCATTCGGGTGGCGGAGGCAGTACTGCAGCCAGTTTGTGGCCAGCCTGGCCTACATAAGGAGTTCACACCTGGCCAGCCAAGGTTACACAGCAAGACCCTGTCTTAGAAACAAAACAAAAGTGTGGGGATTGGAGGAAGTGTTTCTTCGAGGTATTTCCATAGATGGAACACATAATGAATAAAATGTTTCAGGGGCTGGAGAGATGGCTCAGCAGTTAATAGCAGTTAGAGCTCTTCAGAGGACCAGAGTTTAGTTCCTGGCACCTATATGAAGTGTTTACAAATGTCAGTAACTTCATCTCCAAGGGATCCAACGCCCTCACCTGGCCTCCTTGGGCGCCTACACTCACGCACCCTCCCCCTCAGACATACATATATATACTTCTTTTTCTTTTTCTTTTTTTGGCTTTTCCAGACAGGGTTTCTCTGTGTGTCCCTGGCTGTCCTGGACTCGCTTTGTAGACCAGGCTGGCCTTGAACTCACAGAGATCCGCCTGCCTCTGCCTCCCGACTGCTGCTGGGATTAAAGGCATGCGCTACCTCGCCCGGCTAAAAATAAGCCTTAAAAAAGGGGAATAAGTTTCAGTGGATCCACACTTAGAAGTATGATAAGTCATCACCCAGAAGATGCTTTCTCCACAGTTCTGTACGGAGAAGGGTGCAGCAGCGCCCCTATAAGTGTCAGGTACCTCACACCTGTACCCCATGCTTTATTTCTAAATGAATGAATGAGTGAATGCAAAGCAGGTTGCAAACTCCTGTGTGAAAGAGACAACAAGAGCACCTATCCCCATCCGGACATAGAAACAAAGTAACCCCACCCCACCTGCAGGAAGGCCCCTGACTGACGGAAGTGAGCAAGGCGCACCTTTCACCAGTGGAGCCAGGGCGCTTGCTGGCAAGAGCAGAGCATGGTGCATGTGCAGCTGCTGGGGTTCCTGCTGCTTCAGCTCCTGGGGAGGGAGGATGTCAATGCATGTCTCCTAAGGGCCGCCCAAAGTGCATGGGCAGGACAGGGGTGCCCCAGGAAGCTCAGCGGGTGGGAGTTTCAGAGTTTGGGAGAGATAGGTCTGGGCACACACACAGTCATGTGAAGAGGGTAGTAGAAGGGCTTTCTCAGTGGCAATGTGAGCTCTAAAGGACATGTTAGGAAAGGGTTTAGGGCACAGTCTGCTCTCATAGGCAGCCAACTGTACCAGGACACCAAGACAACTGTCCAGCGGACTGTGCTTGAGGGTGCAAGTACTTGACATAAGAGAAGGCTAAAAGTCTCTGTACCTTTGTCATGTGGCACCTAGGGGCAGACAGGTGCTCCCGAGTCTGTCAAAATCTGGCTGGCTTTTCGGCCATCCAGCTTTCCCCTCCATTGCCATCCTTCTGCTCACTTGCTTCTGGAAGTTGGCTTCCAAGCTCTAAATCACCGCAAGCATCTCAAAAGATGTCAGCTTTCTGTCCTCTTTTTATAAGCTTGAATTCCCAGGCTGTGCTCCAGATGTACCATGTCACTGTGAGGCCCCACCACTCCCATCAGGCACAAGACCCCCTGCTACCAGTAGGGCAGCAGCCTCAGAGCTTCTTCCAGGACACAGCAATTCTCTAGAAGCACCTTAAGTTTAGTAGGGATCCCCAAAAGCACATTCTAAAGAAATGAATTTATTCATTTATTCAATTTCCCCATGTGCAAGACCTTCTAAGGGAGTGTCATGGAGGCCCTTGAGGGAGGGTTGGAGGAGTGTGCACAACCCTCAGCAAGTTTAACGTCTAGGCCTTATTTTTGAGTATGGTAACAGGGAATTAATGAAATTTCAGGGGGAACAGAAGGATCTTCAACTGTGAAATCGTGGTGGTAAAGAAGCAGACATGGAGCTGGGCTGGATGGGACACAGGATCGAGTAATTTTGGCTGCTGGCAAAGACTGAATGTTGAGTGGAAGGATGTCCTGAGCCACAGGAAGGACAGAGCTCACACACCTCTGCTATCGAAGGAAGAAGACTAGTATGCAAGGGATGGGGTGCTCAACTGGGAGTTCATTCTTGGGGATACGTGACCAAGAAAGATGACCACTCTCTCTCTGTCCTTGCTTAAAGTGCCATCCTACCAGTTTTTAAACGTTCTGAGCCACAGCTGAAGTTAGAAAAGAGGAGGGAAAACAGGCCATGGATGGGGGAGCTAAATGGCCCCCTTCAAGTAGCTCAGGCCTGGCAGCCCGTGCTGGGCTTGTGGAAGATTCCCTCTCACAGAGGCTAAATACCTGGGGAAGCAAGCCCCAGCACCATTAGGGCTTGTGGGTCTGTAGGGATTGGACCACCAGTAACAGCTCATGGCTCCCACTGCAACCAGACACAGGCGCAGGGCCCACCGAGCTGAGATTTTCTGAACTATCACCTCCCATGAAACCCACACTGGGTTGGCCTGGTGAGGGCAGCAGGATGTGCCAGGGGACAGGCTCACTCCTCCCAGGGGCTCATGTCCGTGTCGATGGCCACACAGTTGTAGGCGGCATAGCGGAGCTTCTCTTCGCATACCTTGGCACTAAGGAGGGGAGGAAGGCGGCTAGTCAGGCAGCTCTGTGTCCCCCCCCCCGGGGGGGGTGCACTTCACTGCCAGCCACCCTCCCACACCGAGGATGTCACCCCAGGCACAAGCCGAGGAAAACTGACCTGGCGTAGTGCGGGAGGAAGAGCGTGCTGGAGCAGGTGGAAGACTCAGGCAGGGCATCTGTGGTCTCATAGCTGGAGTTTCAAAGAGCAGAAGATTAGGGAGCGTGAACGTGGACGACACCTCAGGCACACTTTTGCTGTACTCAGACTCACCCCAGTTTGTCTGGGTAGATGTAGATCCGAGCTGGGAGGCGGCTGCGGCCAGTGACAAAGCGCAGGAACCGGCTCCGGTCCTCTGGGTGGAGAAGAAAATCAACACTTGCACTGGTGGCGTAGGCTCCTCAGTCCACAAGTCACGTCCCAGGGCGATGCAGCAGCACTGCCCCCTACTGACCATTGGTGAAATTATTCAGGGCCTCCCAGAAGTATTGCACTCTTGTGTCAGATGGTTCGAAGTCCTCAAACCGAGCTGGGGGGCCAAGGCAAGAATTCATTCCTAGGTCTCATTCTGCTAGTCCTGAAGTCCCACCCTTTTGGCTTCACTGCCCTGACTCCTAGAACTCACTGAGTTTGCGCAAAGCATCCACGGTGACCTCCGGGTCCCCACACACCTTCTTTTCCAACTCTTGCCAGGTCAGCAAGTCCAGCACAGCCTGTGGTACCACCTTCAGCAGGCCTGCCTGCATGGCTGCCACCTAGGGAGGAGGGAAAAGCCTGGCTAGGAAAGAGGACACTACGTTCAGAGTACTCTGGGGGCATCTCTGTACTCACTGACCAAGAGGAATGAGGTCACAGTTATGGTGGAAGCCAGCATCAGGTCACCTACCAGTGGGCTCTGGCTGTTAAGGGAAGGGGTTTGGGAGGGCCCAAAACTCCTGTTTTATTACCTGCTCCTTGCTTTCCTCTAGTCGTGCCTTCTGCACCAGCTGAATGAAACGAGAGCGGTCCTCATATCCCACCACGATGCCCGTGCCCCCAGGAATCAACTCCACGACCTGCTGATCACTCAGTACAGTGGTGAATGTCAGTTCCTTCCCAAACTTGAACTCAAATGTCTCCTTGTCCATTACTTCCATAACTTCCAGGAGCTTCACCTGAGGTTGGGGAGAGACAGGGATGTCAGCTTTCCACTGGGGAGACAGTCTTCGCCCTTGGGTATTGAGGAGTGTGGAGACCAGGAAGGAGCTGTGAAAGCATCAGGGCAGTACCAGACCAGCCCTGGAGGTTAGGGAAGGCACCCTGCAGGAAATGGTACCTGGCTCCAACCAAATGACAGCCAGGAGGGAAGTCGGGAGAGAAGAACATCTTAGATAAAGCTGAAAAATCAAAAGGCCTAAAGAATGTTTTGCTAAAGCCTGAGTGTGAGACAAATGGCTGAGATATAGGAGTCATGAAAGGTCTTTACAGGACTCACACTTTCCTAAGCCCAGAGCAAAATCATCAAGTGATTTAAGTGAAGAAAGTGAAATAAATTACTCTGGCAGCATGGAAATGAAATGCACAAGAGATGGGAGAAGCACACCAATTCCAGGGAGAGACTGGACAGGATGTGGGGGACAAGAGTTAACAGTGACCCCAAGCATGGTAGCATGTGCCTGTAATCCCAGAATTTAGGAGGTGGAGCAGGAAGATCAGGAGTTCAAGGCCATCCTCAGCTATATAGCCCCTACTACATAAGATCCCACTGCAAGAAGCAGAAACAGGGCTGGCAAGACGGTTCAGTGCATAAAAGCACATGCCACCAAGTCTGATGGTCTGAGTTCAATCCCCAGGATCTACATGGGGATAATCGATTCCTAAAAACTGTTCTTTGACCTCTACATACATGTGTCCTACTTACCTACCTTCTCTTTCTCTCTCTCTCTCTCTCTCTCTCTCTCTCTCTCTCTCTCTCTCACACACACACACACACACACACACACACACACACACACACAAACATGCTTAAAAAAAGGCAAAACAGAACAAACACAAAAAGACCCAATGATGTTGGCATGGGCAAGGGTGGATAGGGAAGCAGTTCTGAGCCTGGAGCCCAAGAGGACAGTGGACTGGGGATAAGGTGAAGGGTCTGCAGAGCCCAAGGCTCATATGTGCCATCTTGAGGTAGATGCATTTATGGCCTCAGGCTAAGGAAAGACGTGAGAGCTGGAGGTAAGAATTTTAGGAGTTACCAGAACAAAGATATCAGTTGAAGAGTCAATGGGTGTAGAAAGGGAACTCATGTATGGGGGGGGGCAATAGGTCTGGGCAGAAGAGACAGGGTTCTGGGCTCTACTCACCAGCACAGAGTCCACAGCTGGGAAGTCTTTGTTCCAGCTCACCTCCTCACCAGACAGCTGCTTCCACACGAACCCCGGCAGGGCCAGGACCTGTGTGACAACCATGGCTGTCTTCTTACTGAATCTTGCTGGCCCTTCTTTTGAGGGGCTTGGGCTCAGCTGACAAAGTGACAACCATGTTACTCACCAGGAACTCCTTACCCCGAAGGGCAGCCCCCATCAGCTGTCCAATCCACTCATACTTGGCAAAGTCTCGGCAAGAGGGATTAGGCACATACATGTCCCGGGCCTCACCAGTGCCATTGCCCTGGGGCAGGGACAGAGCTGTCAGCAGGACATGGGGTGGACTCTATTTCTCCACCTTGAGTACCCCAAAGACTTCACCAGAAGTCTGCTGCCCCGCCCCAGCGTCCCTCCTAATGTACAGAGCCTCTCTCCACTCCTCTCCTCTTTGCCTCTCTCCCCTCCCCTCCCCTCCCCTCTCCTCTTCACAGAGGCTCCCTCAGGTAATCTGTTCCTCTGCTGCCCTCTCTAGCTCTGTCAGGTTCTCCAGAGATTTGCAGAGATGGCAGCAATTTGGTGGTGGGTGGGAGATGGTCACCTGGTTTGCCGTGCGCACAAAGAAAGGGAGAGGCACAGGGGTGTCGGCTGAGCTGGGACACAGCTCTTCTGACATATCCGCCAGGCTGTCACGGAAACCACCACCTGAAATGACAAATGCTTTCAGCTGTGTGCATCCGAGTCCCAGAAGGCTTTATACTCTAATAGGAGAACGACTGGAACGCATGTCAAGGCCTCACCTTGGTCAATGATGCCTTCTGCAATGAATTTACATTCCCACCACTGGTCATATCGCATGGGCCACCTGCAGGAAGAGATGGTGGATCTCCGCTCTGCCAGGGCTGGGCTCAGGCACATTAACTGGCCTGGAGAGCAGCCAGGCAAAGGACTATAGGGTGGCAATAGTGAGGGCTGCCAGGTGCAGTGTGTGGGCATATATGCCTTGGGCAAGTCCCTTACCCTCATGCCTACCTGTAGTCCAAGGGTTTTTCATACTTGTCAGAAGGCTTGAGGCCTTCGTAAACCTGGGGGTGAGAGAAAATGGGGTAAGTGGGAGCTGTAGGGAAGTCTGTGTTAAATAGTTGTCCCTACTTTTTCTTTTTGAGACAGGATCTCTCTGTGTAACAGAGCCTTGTGTCCTGGATGTGCTTTATAGACCAGGCTGGCCTAAAACTCACAGAGATCTACCTGCCTCTGCCTCCTGAATCCTGGGATTAAAGGCGTGTGGCACCACGCCTGCCCTAGTTGTCCCTACTCTCATTCAAAGACCTTGCTCAAGTCTCTCTTGGACTCAACCCCTAGGCCCCTGACTGACCCTCCCTTAGTCTAGTCCAGTCCAGGTGGCTCAGACCTGGGTGAAGACTGCATTCTTGCAGGCAGGGTCCCGAGAAGGGCAGGCACGGTGTTCCATGGCAAGGCGGCGGTTGATGTACAGTCGTGGCATGAAGCTGGGCTTGCTGCTTTCCGAATCACGCAGGCACTGTGCCACCAGGCTGGGCCGCTGGCGTGACAGCACTAGGAACTGTTTCACTTGCTGGTGTGGAAAGGTGGCCGGAGCAGAAGCAGTGGGGAGTCAGCTTGTGTCTCAGCCCTGGGACTTTCCTCTATGCCTAGACCCAATTCTACCATTCCAGTTCAAGGCTAGTCCATTCTGTTTTGCCTCTAGTTTCTTCTTTAAACTAACCACGAAGGGAACAACACAAATCTAACATTACTTTACAAGCCTTCTGACTCACTGACCAGGGAAAAGTCCCTCATGGCCTGGTACAGGGTCAGCCCCTTTCCATTCTCACCCATGTCACACTCACACCTAGCAATACGGGTTTCTTATGTCATGTGGAGCTGCTGCCGCACCCACTGTGTGCCCTCCCATGGCTGCCCTCCCTGTGCTGTTAACCTTCCTTCCTTCCTGTTGGATATTCCATACACCTGTCTGGGAACTAGACCCTCAACACTTATGTTTGATCACTTGTGTCTGACTTTTTTCTTGGTTTCCAGAACCAGAAAGGGTCTAGCCCTAGAGGGGTTCAAGGAGCTTTCTGCTAAAGAATGAAAAGTAGATGACAGGAAGGAGAAGTCCAAAGCCCAGGTAGGTACTGCAGGGCCCAGACTCACCTTAATCTCACTGAAAGTTCCCAGTGTGTGATCCCATGCAGGTACCAGGTGGTGCAGGACACTGTCCAGGATTTTGATGAATCTGTGGTAGTGAGTGAAGATAAGAGTTTGGAATGGATAACAGGCAGTGGTGGTACACACCTTTAATCCCAACACTTGGGAGGCAGACAGGCGGATCTCTGTGAGTTTGAGGCCAGCCTGGTCTACAGAGCAAGTTCCAGTACAGCCAGGGATACACAGAGAAACCCTGTGTCGGGGGAAAAAGCAAGCAAGCAAACAAACAAACCAAAAAAGAGTTTGGCACAGATGTAAAACCCCAGTTTCTAACCCACAGAGACAGAGGCGAGGCTCAGGAGATGCTCTGGCTCTTGAAGCAGAATAGCTTATTTTACCAGATTCTGGGGCCTCCTCCACACAGATTCCCAAGGCTTAGGGAAGGGAGAAGAGGACTGCAGGGCCAGGACCACAGCTACCTCTGCAGAAGGACAGCTCTGCGGTACAGAACCTCTGGGTCAGTGCCTTCCAGCCGTGGATATCGCACCAGACTGGCTGGCTGGAACAGGTCTGCATTCAACCCTAGCTCCCGCTGTCTAGAAGACTTGATCTTGACCCCTCGAAGACGAACGTCAATCCCGTCATCTGAGGATGGAGTCAGAGTGTGGTCACTTACTGTGACTGCTGCTTTCTTGGCTCCCAGACCTGGGAATGGCTCCTAATGGTTGGCACGTTGTTACTGTTAGCCACAGAGGCTTCAGAGATTCTATCACATAAAACCACACACACACTCACACACACAGACACACTCACACACACACACACACTCACACACACACACACACTCACACACACACACACACACACACACACACTCACTCACTCCATCTCTATGCTCCTGGAATGCTGTGGATTCCAACCTCGTTCCTTCTCTAGGTGAGCCCAACTACCTCTATGGCTTTAAGGCTGGCTTACACCCAACACTGTATACCTATCTCTAGTCCCATAGCTTTACCCTAACTCCAAGTCCATTTCCTTCTCTCCACACTGCCAGCCTGTCCCCATCCACATCCTGGGACTCCTTATAGCCTTAAGCCCCACCTCGACACTCAACGATTCGGATCTCGATGATTGGAAGGTGGACGGTCATGTCCTCTAAGACACAGACATCCCCAATCAGAGTCCTAGGAGACAGGTACAAAGCAGTTCAGACACATGCTGCCTCAGGACTTCAGGGACTTCTGGGGCTCCATGCAAGCTGGGCTTGGCCCCCCTGCTAAGGTCAGGCCCCACTTCCCACCAGGGCAGCCTGCTCACTCGTCAATGCTCACGTCACTCAGCTTCTTCAGGTTGTCCCCTTCACCCCCATAGACCACTACCCTCTTCGGCATGAAGTTGTCATCTGTGGTGTCCACTGTGAGTAGCAGCTTCCTAAGGGCTCACAGTGTGTGCCTGAGTGAGTTCCCAGGTACCCACAGCAAATGGCTCAACCACCCTGTCCTGCCCAGAGCTTACTCACTTGACAATTGTGCCTTTCTTCATGGTAAGCCGTACCCAGTGTTGGCACTGGGACCCATCACTCTCCCAGTAGGTATCTGCATTGCTGTCGGTCAGACAGGACACATTGAACTCCTCCTAAGGTAGGGGTGGCGAGGTGGAGTCATACAGGGCATGTGCTTTAGGCCAGGAAACAGAAGCAGTAGAGTTGGGATGGGTGTGGGGTAGGAAGGGTGTCTGGGGTTTCTTAAAGGGGTTCCCAGGGGAGTATGGGCTGTAGGACGCTGGTCTGGCCCTAGTCTGGCGACAGGAGTTCTGGACCCAGCCACAGGAGTCTCAGCACCCACCGTGTAGGAGGAGACGTCTATGCTCTCCACATACTGTTTCACACTACCCAGGTTCTCATCTTCTTTGCCCAGGTGGTCATATAAGAAGTGGATCAGGTCCTCGTCGCACTCATATGTCCATGTTGGGGGTACATAGCTAAACAAACCCAAATGCGTAGTTAGGTTGGGTTCAGGCCCTGCTCCCTCCTCTCCCACCCCATTCCAGATAACTCACAGTAGCCTTTGTACAGCTTCTGTGTATGCCTCTGCTGGTTGAGGCCTGGACCCCAGGCGATGGGAGTATGTCAGGTCCACCACCTGTTCCCATCTATGAGCACAGAGTTAGGTAAATGAGGAGGGAGGCACGGGCACCACCTCCGAGATCTGGCGCCTTCTCCAGACTTCTAGCTCTAAGCCTCTACAAGCCTCAACCCCTTTCAGGTCTCATCTCTGCCTGTTCTAACCCCACCTCCACCTCAATCTCTCTCACAACCCAAGGTGTGAATTTTGGTTGTGTCTCCAAACCCTCCCTGCCCCGGCAGACACCAAATCTCGTTCTTTCAGTTGCAGGACCTGAGCACTGGCCGGTAGTCCACGCCGAAGAGCTGCTGCTGCCGCTGCAGGTGGTCGGGAGTGTCGATAGGTACAAGGCGAGCCCCGCCCTCCGCCGGGCGACACACTAGAAGCCAGCCTTCGTCTAGACCGCAGTCACTCAAGTGTTCGGCCAGCTGCTCCTGCAGGGACGCGCCAGAAGAGGACAGCCGTCAGGGGACAGACATCAGGGAGCAGCTCAACTGCTCGCCCGGCCCAGCCCAGGGCAAAGAGCGCCGAAAGCTATCCCAGCTTATGGGATAAAGGGAACGGAACAACCAGAGTTTTGGCTCGATCCGGGGGGTCTTTTGTGGGGTCCTAGCCAGCCGGGGCGCACCTTGGTTAACTTCACCCAGAGCCCGTGGCCGTTGCACAGCTCCTCGCCGGTGGTGCGCACGCAGGCGCCTCGCCGGAGCTCGATACTGTCCCGGGCGGCGCGCAGAGGTCCCGAGCCTGTGCCCGGGGCAGGGCCCGCGGCACCCACACGCAGCCCCAGGCCCTCTGCCTCCCACACAGGCAGCAGCACGCGCGACGGTCCCGCCGGGTCCTTGTAAAGCTTGTAGAGCACCTCTCGCGGCACAAAAGCCAGCGCGGCGGGCAGCGGTAGCCCGGCCCGAAGGTTCCGCGCCGCCTCGGCCAGGAAGCGTACGCGACCCAGGAGCTGCCGCGGAGACTCAAGCGCCGCGCCGGGGCCAGGGCCAGCCATGGTGAAGCCGTAGAGCTGAGACCGGTCCAGGGAAACCGTACCCCACCGCAGCAAGGGGACCGAAAGCGGAGCTTCCCACCACGCCCTGCCCCACCTGCCACCCTACTTAGCCGTATGTTTTGGATTAAATGCACACGCTATTGCCACCGTATTGTCAGGTGTACGCTGACACTCCACGTTAGTCCCTATTTTGTGACCCACCACCCTAGCTAATTAAATCAGACTTGAAACTAGACTTCTGGGGGTAGAGTCTCATTATATAGCCCAGGCTGACCTCGAGCTTCCGATCCTCTCACTGGCTTTATTCAAGCCACTGTTTTGTCTACTCTGGATAACTACAATTTTTCTGATGCTTTGGCCTCCCGTTTTTGTCTCTGTCCCCAACAAATACTACAATTGGAGAAATCTTTTTTTTTTTTTTTGAGACACAGTTTCTCCGTTGTAACCCTGGCTGTCCTGGAACTCACTCTGTAGACACCAGAACTTACAGATCCTCCCGCCTCACCTCCTTACCTTTAAGTCGTGAGCTTGAGAAATCTTTTAAAGATTTGTTCAACTATCTATCCTAGGGGACTCCTATCCTAGGGGATTCGTGACTAAATGTTTGGTACAATGACCCCTTCCCCAGTCACTGACAGGAATGTTCACTCATTCTGGATAGATGCTATTTGTTGCTTCTAATCTCAGGAGACTAATACTCGTTGCCCACTTAAATGTGATTACCGATTTCTGGTTTCCCAACGATTGGTAGAGCAGTACTGTCTTGCTCAGCACTCTATCATTCCTACAAATTAGTGGGTAATGTAAAAGTAGAGCATAAAATCCTCAGTTCATACACAGCCCTTTTTGTTTTTTTTTGGTTTTTTGAGACAGGGTTTCTCTGTGTATCTCTGGCTGTCCTGGACTCACTTTGTAGACCAGGCTGGCCTTGAAATCCACCTGCCTCCGCCTCCCGAATGCTGGGATTAAAGACCTGTGCTACCCCGCTCCGCAAGTACAGACAGCTGTGAACTGTCATGTGGGTGCTGGGATTTGAACCGGGGTCCTTTGGAAAAACAGCCAGTGCTCCTAACCTCTGAGCCATCTCTCCAGCCTCATACACAGCCTTTTACATCATTTGATTGTCAGACAACATTGTTAGACTCATGGACTTGGGCTAAGTCTTCGGGATTTCCAGACCACAGACGACGAAATTTTCTTATGCCACCTTAACATGTATTAAGTCATTTCTTTGGGTCGTTTGTTACTGCGTCGCAACAGTAGACTTTACGGTGAAAATTTGTTGGGGTCCTACGGGCAGCAGGGAGGGCAGCCCCAGAGCTGTCACTGGACTGGTCACGTGACTCTCAATATGGAGACGTCCCAGGTTCTCTTAGGAAGGGGCGGAGTCTGGACTGTGGGGGCGGAGACTTAGATTAAACCCGTGACCGCTCAGTTACGGTTTACCATGGAGGCGAACGGGTTTAGGTGAGTTTTCTGCTGCACGAACTGTAGCTACGTTCCTTTCTGATCCGAGTCTTCCAATTCAGGGATATTACCTTAAACTCGTATTTTTTTTTTCTGGAGATCTCCAAATGCCAACCCAATTTGCTGAGATTCCAAATCTTCCAATCATGGAACGGAACCTTCTCCACTCCCTGCCCCCCTCTTTCCAGTCTCCATTCCAGGGACTACATTGCGGGACTGCGTTCCAAGACTTTCGAGGTGACTCAGAACTTCTAACTAGCAGCTGAGACCATCAACTCTGATCCATTCTCTCTCGTTTTGGGGATCACTCAGCTTCCGAAGCTGGCGGCCCGGTTCCCGAGATTAACTTCTTTCCCCTTAACTCTCCTTTCTGGATTTTCATTCTACTCCCCTAGTTCCTCCAGGTTCGAGTTTGGGAAAGTGGACAAATATGTAGGAAAGAGGCCCTAGTGGGGCCCTCCTCCTGGAGGCTTGTGTGCCACCTGATAGGAGGCGGAATGGGTGGGGAGCCTTGGTTTGCAAGTGGGTCTGGAGGCGGCAGATAGAGGCCTGACTGAACCCGCGCCTTCTCCAAACCCCAGTCTAGCATAATGACATTTACTCCTATCTCTACCTTTCACCTGATCGCCAGACTCCAGAATTTTCCGGAGCTGAAGAATGACACGTTCCTGAGAGCAGCTTGGGGAGAGGAAACAGACTACACCCCCGTTTGGTGCATGCGACAAGCAGGCCGCTACTTACCAGGTCAGGGGCAAAGCTATGTTCTACATAGAGCCTGAAACTCTAGAAGGTGGAGTTCTTCAGGATTAGGTGGTAACTTTGAAGACCTCAGGGTTGAGTCCTGTCCTCCCTCTCCTCCTGTAGAGTTTAGGGAAACCAGGGCTGCCCAGGACTTCTTCAGCACCTGTCGCTCTCCTGAGGCTTGCTGCGAGCTGACTCTACAGGTGAGGGCTCCAAAGAGGACGGGATTTATGGCCTCAGTGTGTTACCTTACTAACCTATTTTCTGTTTCCTACAGCCACTTCGAAGGTTCCCTCTGGATGCTGCCATCATCTTCTCTGATATCCTTGTTGTGCCCCAGGTACTCAATCCTGATCCTGAAATGGGGGCTTAAAAAAAAAAAAAAAAAAGAAAGAAAAGGAAAATCCTCTGTCCTGTCGGGTTTCAAGATAAATACATAACGGGGGGAGGGAAACACTAGGAGAGAGAGTTTCATGGGGGTTTTTATTCTTTTCTTTCCTTGTCACATGGCTTGAATAGAACCCTTCCCTCTGAGTTCCAGGTTGTGAACCCAGACATTTTATCCCCTTTAAGGCACTGGGCATGGAGGTGACCATGGTGCCTGGCAAAGGACCCAGCTTCCCAGAGCCATTAAGAGAAGAGCAGGACCTAGAGCGCCTACGGGATCCAGCAGCAGTGGCTTCAGAGTTGGGCTATGTGTTCCAAGCCATCACCCTTACCCGACAACAGCTGGCTGGACGTGTGCCGTTAATTGGCTTTGCTGGTGCTCCGGTAACGCGGCACAGGCCTGGACTGGGGCGTGAACAGGTCAGTCTGGGAGGCTGGTTTAAACAAAGGATTATATGCCGTGATATCTGCATCCTTCTGCAGTGGACCCTGATGACGTACATGGTTGAAGGTGGCAGTTCAAGCACCATGGCCCAGGCCAAGCGATGGCTCTACCAAAGGCCACAGGCCAGTCACAAGCTGCTTGGCATACTCACTGATGCTCTGGTCCCATATCTGATAGGACAAGTGGCTGCTGGTGCTCAGGTGAGTTTTAGGGACATATAGGCTACAGCTTGCTCTGTCAGGACCCAAAGCAATGGGTTCCTAAGCTGGAGAAAGCAGGGATGTTACTTTTCCTCCAGTGATCTGGTTGGAATAAGTATCTAAGTGGTTCTCAGCCTTCCTAATGCTGCAACTCTTTAATACAGTTCCTCATGGTGTGCTGACCCCCAACCATAACATTATTTTGCTCCTACTTCATAACTGTACTTTTGCTACTGTTGTGAATCATAAAGTAAAAATCTGATATGCAGGATATCTGATATGTGACTCCCGTGAAACGGTTGTTCAACTCCAAAGGGGTTGTGACTCACAGGTTGAGAACCATTTAGATTCTAAGCCCTTCTTAGAAATGACAGCAGGGCTTAAAGCCCTGAGCATTTGGTGATTGAAGCTGCTGCTAGGATCTAGAGAAGGGAACACTTTGTTTGTTTTCAAGACAGGGCCTGTCCTGGATTCACTTTGTAGACCAGGCAGGTCTTGAACTCACAGAGATCAGTCTGCCTCTGCCTCCTTAGTTCTGGGATTAAAGGCATGAGCCACCACAACTGGCAAATTTTTTTTTTTCTTGATCCACCCGCTTCTGTCTCCCAAATGCTGGGATTTGTGTGTACCACTATCCAGCTGTTTTCTTGGTTTCTTTGTGTAATCCTGGCTGTCCTGGAACTCAATCTGTAGACCAGGCTGGCCTTAGGTAGAAATCCACCTGCCCCTGCTTCCCTACTGCTGGGATTAAAGGTGTGTACCGCCACTGCCCAGCTTTTTTTTAAGGCAAAACTTGTTGGCTGGAATTGAGCTCCTAGCCTTAGGGAGTGTGTCAGGGTTTTAAGTCACCTGAGGAGAATTAAGACATAATGTGTATGTGGGGCCTGAGGTACTTCCTCTTTGTGTGTTTCACATTTCATTTTTCTTATCACCTGTCAATAGGCATTGCAGCTCTTTGAGTCCCATGCAGGACATCTTGGCTCAGAGCTCTTCTGCAAGTTTGCACTGCCCTACATCCGTGATGTGGCCAAGCGAGTGAAAGCTGGGTTGCAGAAGGCAGGTCTGGCACCAGTACCCATGGTGAGGACTGGACGAGTGAAGGTTGTAGCACTTTTGGGGCGAGGTCCTGTATGGACTGAAGTCACCACTGGAGGGCAGCAGATTCATAGCCAAGAAATGCTACTGGGTACAGCAAGGCTTAGAGATCTGCTCTTTTTCTCTAGATCATCTTTGCTAAGGATGGACATTTTGCCCTGGAAGAGCTGGCCCAGGCTGGCTATGAGGTAGTTGGGCTTGACTGGACAGTGAATCCAAAGAAAGCCCGGTGAGTGATAAAGGAGTGGGCTGAGGTACAGGGGGTAAAATCCCCAAATATGCAGATGAGAATGTGGCAATGGCTCTGTTTCCAGGGAGCGTGTGGGGAAGACAGTGACTTTGCAGGGGAACCTGGATCCCTGTGCCTTGTATGCATCTAAGGTAATAACTGGGCCCAGCATGTGTGTACAAAGTTTTCTCTGTACACTGTGCAATGGTTGGGTGGTCACATGTATATGGCTTTATTACATCTGTTTCCCCCCTCCCTCTTCTACATACAGAATGTAAACCCTAAGAAAGCAGGAAACTTTAATTTGTTTTGTTTTGTTTTTTTGAGATAGGGTTTCTCTGTGTAACAAGCCCTGGCTGTCCTGGAACTCAGAGAGATCCACCTGCCTCTGCCTCCCAAGTGCTGGGATTAAAGGCGTGTACCACCATACCTGGGCAAAATTTTTAAATTTTAAATATTATTTTTGTGACTGTTCATTTGTTTGTCCCTCCACTGTCACCTCGTGGAGCTGAGGACCCAACTCAGAGCCTTGTGCTTGCTAGCTTAAATTCCCATCCCCAGAGCCCTGTTTTTTAGAGACAGAGTCTTATGTAGCCCAGGCTGGCCTCAAACTCACTGTGTAGCTGAGGTTGCCCTTGAACTCATCTTTCTACCTCTACCTCTTAGGATGTTTTGGTAAAATTTATTACTATTGTGTGTTTGGGTCTGTATGCTATGGTGCTTATGTGGAAGTTAGAGGACAACTCTGTGGGGTCAGTTATCTTCCACTTTTATATGGGTCCCGGCGATTGAACTGAGGTCATCAGGGTTGCATAGCAAGCCCCCTACCTGCTGAGCTACCTCACAGGCTCCTCACTTCTGTTTTCTTTCTTTTTTTCTTTTCTTTTCTTTTTTTTCCGAGACAGGGTTTCTCTGTGTATCCCTGACTGTCCTGGACTCACTTTGTAGACCAGGCTGGCCTTGAACTCACAGAAATCCGCCTGCCTCTGCCTCCCTAGTGCTGAGATTAAAGGCATGCGCCACCACATCTGGCTCACTTCTGTTTTCTTAATGTCTGGTACATATGAGGCATCTGGTACATTTTGTTAAAAGAATGACAGTCACTGTAGAAGCACGTGTGTGTCACGATTACGTGTAGGGAGGACAGAGCCTTGCTGGCCTCTCCTACAAGAGTGTCCTCTTGGTCCTCTAGGAAGAGATTGGTCAGCTGGTACAACAGATGTTGGATGATTTTGGGCCACAACGCTACATCGCCAACCTAGGGCATGGGCTGTACCCTGACATGGACCCAGAATGTGTAGGAGCCTTTGTGGATGCTGTACACAAACATTCACGTCTGCTTCGACAGAATTAAGTATACGCCTTTCCACTCAAGTGCCACCAACACAGATTATTTCCAGGAGAATAAAACTTCCAGAGTTGGAGTCTAGCATGTTCCTTTGTTTGTAAAAGTTTATGCCCTTATCCTCAGTTCCTTCTGAAGCCCCCTCCTTTCCCCTCTCTCCCTCCCCCTGACAAACACACACGAGGCCTCAAATTCTCAGGAACCCACCTACCTCTGCCTCTCGAGTACTGGGATTAAAGGTGTGTGCCACCAGGCCCGGCTCCTTTGTTTTCTTATGCCTCCTCTGCATCTTCTTCTACAAGTCTCAGTGAACACACTCTACAATGTTAACAGCAGGCTCTCACTACCATTATGCTATCAGCCATCCAACCCCAAGAGTGACATGATACTAGGTACAGCTTCCCAGATAGTTGGGGCTATGACATTTATAGATAAAGAATCAGGGTCTCTATAACACAGGGCTTTGTGGTGTCTCTGAAGGAAGAAGATAGATCAAAAAGGGCACAGAAGAGGCTAAAACACTGTGGAGTTCAGGAGGGAAAGATGGGGTTTAGGTAAGTAGGTGCTAAAGAGACTAGCTTTGATACCACAGTGTCAGAGGGTAGAAAGACACAGCTAAATTGTTTATGACTGGGGCCTTAGGCTAGTGCAGCACCAAGGCAAAAAGGTCTCTGGAGCCAAAGGGGCCCTGGCACTTAATTGTGCATTATTTTCTGAGCAAATCCACTGATTTTCTCAGAATATAGGGATCCTGCTTATCGTGTGACATCAGGACATGATTTTCCTAGGACATGGCTTTACAGTGCCTTAGAGCTATAGAAACAGGTGTGAAGTAGTAAGGAATCTTCAAACTGTCTATTATTGTATATTTCTATTTAGCCCCAAAGAGCTCTCTATCCCACCAAAGGATAGAAGGGCCACATTTACTGAGAGAACACAATTTCTACTTTTAGAAAAATCTTTTCTGTGATCCGTGGTTTATTCATAGAAAAGCACTGAGTTCACATACTTGCTAAAAAAGGGCAATCATGATACAGATATGGGAGTGGCTTCTCCTTTTTTGCCAACCCACTGGGCTGAGACAGTGTAGGGGCCCTTGGCTGGACAGTAACACATTAGTAGCCACGAACAAGGAATACAACGTACTGGTCAGCTTGGAATAAAAAAGGTGACAAATACTTTTCCAAAGAGAAAAATTAAGTCAGACAGAAAGGTCCTTATTTCATACTCTAGCTACACCACCCCTTCCCTATCAAACCCCACCCAACTCAGGAACTAACACACAAAACAGTAAACACTGAAGAGACCTGTATCCAACTGATTCTTCTGAGTGCCCTTGCTACCTCCCATAATTCCAGGCTAAGCATAGGGATCATGAAGTAGTAGGAACGTGATATACTGTGGAGGTCAGCCACATCGGGGTTACCCACTAGGACTAGAAATTAGGAAGGGCAAGGCTAAAGGAATACCAGTCACAGCCTCCAAATTAGCTACCAATGGACTACGATGAAAGGAGGCAGAGGAAGTCTGAGGTAGAGAGTCAGAGGAAGGAAACAAGTTTGTGTAAGAAAAGAACCATGGAGTGAAAGTGGTCAATCTTATTGGCAGAGGGATAGTAGTGCTTAGATATGTGTTTGCTGAGAAAAGGTAAACAGGAGGCACAGAGATGGGTAACAATGTTCAGCTAGCAAGAGACTACAGAATGGGCAAGAGAGAACTGGCAGAAAGAAGGCACACTCATGCAAATCCCCAAGCACGAAGACAGTGACAGACTATACACAGAGACCACTCACATAAAGCCACATCATGGTTAGCAGGCATACACTCAGACACAAGCATGTTTATACACAGGTACCCGTGTGAGCTTAGATATACACATAACTAAACAGCGAGACATGAGTACACTTAACACTTAGGTATGTATTATCACACACATAAATGAAACAGCAAACACAAACCCACAGTCTAACACATGTGTCACATAATTTACACACACAGTACTGACACAGGCGTGCACATGTGCATCCATACACAGACACATGATCATACGGATAAACACACATACAAATTGGAGATGAAGGCAGATTCTGTTAACATAAAGGTGACCAGAGCAGATGTATCTTGTAAGCTTAGTGGCTTCCCAGAGCTTCTTCTCCCTGCACTTGTTATTCTGGTGTCCGTCAGTCTCCTGGTGTGCACAAGGCAGAGAGCTTCAGCGTTCCCAACTCTGTGAGACAGGTATCTAAGCCAGTCTTGACCTCTGCCCCCAATGACCACAAGGCTTGCTGTCCTATCTGCAGGCCAGAAATTCTGCACAGACAAGACTGGGATTTTAACTGTCTGTTTCTCTCCCTGCTGCCCCCACTTACCCACTGCTGACAGCATATATTCTACGGGAAACCTGAGAAATAGTTGTGAGTCTCCTCAGAAAACAAGCCTATCCTCCCACTCGCAGCTACTTTAAGTGCTCATCAAATCAGAGTCTGAATTATAAATAGTTACAGCTTTACAATGCTTGACAACACATATACTGTAGTATTTACAGTACCATAAATGCTTCTGTTTCTCTGGTTAAACAATCCCTGAGACGGAACAGTGTTCTGTGTTTGCCAAAGGAAAGGGGCCAATGGCCAGGACACGCAGGATAGAGGGGCGTGAGGTGACATGTTGTGGGGGCTTCTGATTGGTCTACAGGGCCCAGCTTCTTCAGGAATAGTAGGGCTGGAGTGAGAAGCTTGCCAAAGCAGAATATTGACTGAAGTTGGACTCTCCCCATCCTTAGGTTTGTGGTACTTTTGGCTCAGCCACAAGTGTTCAGAGTCTTCTCAGGTAGACAGATGTTTCAGAGTCCTTGTCCTGACTAGGCTGCCTTGGCAGCAAGCTATCCACTTTCTCAGCCAAAGCGCTCCCGGACCAGCAGCATCAACTTCTTCTTGCCTTTGTAAATTTGTTTGAGGTTGTCAATGAATTGGGCGAACTGCAAGTGACCATCCTGGGGCAGTAGGAAGGTCTCCCGAGCCTTGCTCAGAAACTCGATAAACTCTCCGTAGTGGCGGGGACTGATGTGTGTCAGACGGGAGTGTGTGGTGTTGATATAGGCATTGATGGTGGCATCCAGTAGCTGGCGCAGTGGCGCTTTATCGGTTGACATGAGCTTTCCGGAGCTGCGGCGGCCCGGGATGCCAGCCAGGCCTGGTGCAGTCACTGTGCACCGACGCAGGATGTCTGAAAGCACAGTGGCACAGTGCACACTCTTAACCACCAGGGGGATGAGAGCTGCCAGCTCGTTTTTGCCCAGGGAGTGGCTGAGAGCACACGCCCAGAGCACATCATTGATGGCTGGATGGGTGTCCTGGTTGTAGGCCAGGTTAAGATGGCTCATGGCCAGTGAGGCCAGCTTGAAGGCACGGAGCGGGTAGCCACGGAGCTCCATGTAGCGGGCAATAGTGAACAGCTGTGAATGAGTCATGCCACCAGCAGCAGCATCAATGGCAATCTGGTAGGCTGCCTCAAAGGCAATGTGGTCTTTCTCACAGAGAGTAAGAGCTGATAAGGCACAGCTCTGTGGATCCTTCATAGCACATTGCAGGGCCAGTGTGCGAGCACAGCTAGCCAGTTCCTCCCGCTGTGGGTAGTCAAGACTGAGGCGCAGGATAGTGGTGTGGGATACGGCTGTGGCAGCCACAATACTTGTAGCCTCGGTGGGGGTGAAGAGTGTATACCAGCTCTGCAAGATGCTAACCAGAGCCCGCACACCTGTCAAAGAGAGCCTGAGGTCAGCAGTGGCTACTTGGTCTCAATCTAGGTCTGCCCAGATTACCATTTGGGGTCTGAACTTGGCCTGCAGAGACTAGGTCTCCCTCTTCCTCAGTAGCTTTGAGATGATCTGAGGCAAACCTGGGCAAGGGGTGCATCCCAAATGGCCAACCCTGTTTGGGATCTCTTCTCATCTTTTCCTTCCCAGGCCAGAGAGGCAAAGATCTTTCTGCTGCACCCTCAGCCCTACATAAAGATGAAACAACAGAGCCTCAGGTTTGTCTGCCTCAAAGTGGGGCCCTAGGTTTTCCTAGGGGTTCTAGTAGGGCCTCTGAGTAGGCCAGGTTAAGATGGCTTAAGTCCTCTGAGGAGAGACTCATGCTGGGGCTTTGGGTTCTAGAATGGTTCTCAAGCCTCCCAGTTGTCTGTGATTTTTCAGAAGCACAGACAGGAGACTGGGACCAAACCACTGAGCCAACTCCCTCCCAAGAGAGCACATGGGGACTGGTGGCTGAAAATGAATTCTCTCAGACATTTCTCAAAGTGCTGCTGACATTATGGTCCAACCAATGAGGGCTTAGGCTGGCTGAACCAAGGCCATCTTCTCCTAGTAGCACATCCTTTCCCAGGTCACCAGGAACAGAAACATGACAGCTCTAAGGATTCATTGTCCTGTCCCAAAAGTCAGGCCTCCAAACTCCCCAGGGGGAAGAAGGAGGTGGGAGACTCACCCACTTCTGTAGCACAAGTAACCAACCATCGAACCATCTCTCGGCGCCTCCAGTTAAGGGTTGATAAGGTCATGCGCATTACCTAGACCCAAAACAGGCATTTCCAGTAGGCCAAGCCTAACAGCTGGGATCCTCTCCTCCCTTCTACCTCATACTATGCTTTTATGCAATAGATATGTTTTGTTTGTTTGAGACAGGGTCTCATGTAGCCCAGGCTGGCCTTCCACTCTCCATAATGTAGAACTTCTAATCCTTCTGTCTCCACCTCCCCAGCACTGACATTAGAGATGTATCCACTACGCCCAGTTTATGCAATGTTAGGGGTCCAACCTAGGATCTTATTTTGTGTAGGTAAGCACTCTACCAATTCCCAGTCCAACAACAAATGTTCTTCATTATTTAAATAGTGGTCTTTCTCTATGTGCGGATGTTTAATTTCTCCCCACTCTTCTCACTAGATATGAGGCTTTCTCATGACTGATAACGGTTAAGACTTATCATACCTTGATTGACTAGGAGGAAGGTGGAGGCAGAGAAGATGGGAACCCTATAGTGCCTACTGCTATTTTACTTCTGGCCTTAACTTTAAAATGGAGGCCAATTTTACAGAGTCCTTACCTTCTGTCTGCCCTAGAACTTTATTTTGGAAGACAGAAAGAACAAGACATGGGTCAAGTTCAGTCCCCTTGGAATATCATCTGTCAACTGGCATTAGTCCGGAAACCTAAAGCTGGGGACAGTGAGCTCATACCCATACCTGTAAACCCAGCTCCAGGGCCACATTGAGCAGAGTGCTGTCTGTACTGCTGTCCGTGGGAGTAGCAATTTTGAATGCATCTTGAGCCAGTTTGAAGATGAGGGAGGAAGAATGGATGTGCTTCTGTATTGCTTCTAGGATAGTTCTCAGCCTCAGTGTATCCCCTAAGG
>CAJQZJ010001750.1:303640-319400 GCA_907164525.1 Lophiomys imhausi | reverse complement strand
GTGTGCACTTTGTGCACCTGGTACCCACAGAGGTTAGAAGAGGGCCTCAAGTTCCTTGCAACTGGAAGCTGTGAGCCACCATGTGGGTGCTGAGAATGGAGCCCAGGTCCTCATCTCTCCCATATATATATAAAGTTCATACTTTAAAGTACATTGTTTCTGTTACACAGTTTACATGAGTCCATAATCATAATGTCATAGTGGTTAGTTTCACTGTCCTAAAAGCTCCTGTGTTCTTCAAACCTTTCTCTATTTCCCCTGGACCCTGGCAACTATTTTATACAGTTAGAGTCACACAGCTTTTTCAGATTGGCTTCTTGCAATATGCAATGCACACTGAGGTTCCTGTGTGTGAAGTTTATTTTATTTTATTACTAGATAACACTCCATTGTATGGATATATCACAATCTGTCTTTTCACCTTTTGAAGAACACTTTGGTTACTTTGGAGGCAATTATGAATAGATACATATTTAAATATTCCTTTGCAGGTTTGGGTATGTGTATGTTTTTGACTCATTTGGGTAATATCTAAGAACACGATTGCTGGAACACATGTTAAGACAACATTTAGCTTTGTTAAAACAAAACAAAACAAAAACCTGCCAAACTGTCTTCCAATCTTACATTCCCTCAGCAGTGAGAGTTTCTGTTGTTCCACACTGTTGCCAACGTTTTGGTCTTAGCCATTCTAACAGTGTATAGTGGTATATTTCTTGTTGATTTAATTTACAATTTCATAGTGATACATGATCCTAAATATCATTTCATTTGCTTGTTTGAGAATTGAACCCATACCCAAACCTGCACAGGGATATTTATATATCTATTCATAATTGCCACCAAACTATTCTTCAAAAGATGAAAAGATAAGAAGATTGTGATATATCCATAAAATGGAATGTTATATAGTAATAAAACAAAATAAGCATATGTTTTATTTGTAGATCTTTGGCAAGATGTCTTTCAGCTCTTTTGTCAGTTTTAATTTTATTTAAGATTATTTATGTAGCCAGGTGGTGGTGGTGCATGCCTTCATTCCCAGCACTCAGGAGGCAGAAGCAGGCAGATCTCTGTGGATTCAAGTTCAGAGTGAGTCCAGGACAGCCAGGGCTGCACATAGAAACCCTGTCTCGAACAACAACAACAAAATGATTATGTATATGAGTGCTCTGTTTGCATGTGTGCCTGCATGACAGAAGGACATCAAATTCCATTATAGATGGTTGTGAGCCATGATGTGGTTGCTGCGAATTGAACTCAGAACCTTTAGAAGAGCAGCCAGTGCTCTTAACCGGTGAGCCATCTCTCCAGCCCTATTATATTTTCTTTTAATTTATTTCATTTTTTTTTGTTTGGTTTTTTTTTCGAGACAGGGTTTCTCTGAATATCTCTGGCTGTCCTGGACTCACTTTGTAGACCAGGCTGGCCTCGAACTCACAAAGATCCGCCTGCCTCTGCCTCCCAAGTGCTGGGATTAAAGGCGTGCGCCACCACCGCCCGGCAATTTATTTCATTTTTGAGACAGATCTCACTATGTAGTTCTGGCTGTCCCAGAACTCATTATGTAGATCAGGCTGGTCTCAAACTCAGAGATCCTCATGCCTCTGCCTCCTGAGTGCTCACATTAAAGGCATATGCTACTTCTTTTGATTTTAGTCAGTTTTTAAACTGTACTGTCAATTTTCTGTGTCCCTTCAGCCTTTGTTTTTAGTTTAGTTTTGGGTTTTTGTTGTTGTTGTTATTTTTTTGAGACAGTCTTATGTATTCCAGGATGGCCTTGAATTTATGTAGCAGCATATGACTTTGAATCCTGATGCTCCTTCCTTCACTTCCTGAGAGCTGTGATCATAGAAGTGCACTGCTATGCCTAGTTCATGCAGTGCTGGAGATCAATCCACAACTTCAAGCAATCTAGGCATACACTCTACCAACTGGGCTGTATCCCCAGCCTCCTGATAAGATTAAGAATTCTTTGTAGGGGCTGGAGAGATGGCTCAATTCCGGAGTTCAATTCCCAGCAACCACATGGTGGCTCACAACCATCTATACTGGAATCTGATGCCCTCTTCTTCTGTCATGTTCTTGTACATATATATATGCAAATATATATGTATATATAAGAATTCCCTTGTGTATACATATGTGTGTGTGTATATACACACACACACACACACACGTAAATTTTTGAAAAAAGAATTCTTTTTATATTTGGGATATAAGTTATTTATTAGGTATGCATTTTAGTACTTTCTCTGTATATAGCTTGTTTTTTCATTTACTATTTCTACACTAAAATGGTTAATTTTGTTTGTTTATGGGCTATTTAAAAGCATCAAATCAAGACTATACTTTGATTTTGTGAACCATATAACAGATTAAGAAGTGAACTGTTAATGCCAGTTGTGGTGGTAAGCATCTTAATCCCAGCACTTGGGAGGTAGAGGCAGGAGGGGAATCTCTGTGAGTTTCAAGTTAGCCTGGTTTACAGAGCAAGTACCAATACAGCCAGGGCTCAGACAAACACAAGAACAAGAATAGAATTGTGACCTATGTTTATGGATGAACATTAAGTTAGCTCAGGATTAATGTCTTGGAGTATTAAGTTTTTATACAGCCTAGAGTACAGAAGTCACATCTTTAAGATCCTTGTGGCTGCTTCACACAGTATCTGCACTATTTGTGACCAAAACAACCCCATCATCCTTCAGCCCACGGTTCTTGCTAATAATGCTGGTTAACTTCCAAACACAGAACAAAGACACTCACTCTCTCTCTCTCTCTCTCTCTCTCTCTCTCAAGATAGGGTTTCTCTGTGTAATCCTAGCTATCCTGGAACTCACTCTGTACACCAGGCTGGCCTTGAACTCACAGAGATCCACCTGCTGGGATTAAAGGCATGGCCTACCATGCCTAGCCATTACAGTTTCAAACTGCCATGTGGGTCTTGGGATTTGAGTCTGGGTCCTTTGGAAAAGCAGCCAGTGCTTTTAACTGCTGAGCCGAAAAACTTAATCTCAATACCATCTGTGGTGGTTTGAACAGGTATGGCCCCCATAAACTCATGTGTTTGAATGCTTGGCTCATAGGGAGTGACACTATTAGGTTTGATCTTGTTAGAGTAGGTGTGGCCTTGATGGAGGAGCTGTGTCACTGTGGAAGTGGGCTCAGTGTGTCACAGTCTCCTCCTTGTTGCCTGTGGATCAAGATGCAGAACTCTTGGCTCCCCCAGTACCATGTCTGTCTGCACACTGACACTGCAGTGCTTCCCACCACAATGATAATGGACTAAACCTCTGAAACTGTAAGCCAGCCCAGTTCAATGTTTTTCTTTATAAGAGTTGCCTCTTGGTCATGGTGTCTCTTCACAGGAATAAAACCCAAACTACGACACCATATACCACTTTTGGCAGGAAGGAGTCTGGATAAAAAGATTTCCCCACCTAGATTCACTGAGGTCAGCCCTTTTTAATCCAAGAGCCCAGTTACTGATACATTCATAGGCATTTTCTCTCCCCCCTCCACCCCTGAGACAGGGTTTCTCTGTATAATAGTTCTGGACTCATTTTGTCGACCAGGTTGGTCTTGAACTCACAGAGATCCACCTGCCTCTGCCTCCTGTGCTGGGATTAGTCTTGTGCCACCACACCCAGCGTGGTAGGCATTTTCAACCACCATGAATCCATTTCCTCCTATTTCTCATTATTATTACTTATACCTATTTTGGACTCAATTCCTGGAACGAAGACAACTGCAACATTCATTCCACATAATTACACTTGAGTTTGTCAGGTTCTCCCAAAATCCATCCATGACATCTACTTAAGATGAGTATCAGATTTTTTTTTAGGCCAGAAGAAAATGATAGTGAGCAGAATCCACATAATACGTACTTCCAACTACATAGTATACAGGTAATCCACTTAGTGTTTAGATAATATATGTAAGAATGTACACTGGGTTAGAAACACACTTTTTCATTCAAGACTGTACTTGATGATCTGAGGGATTTTGAACTGGAAGATACTAACACTTTTTGTGTCTTACTGAAAGAGTTCTGCAGTTACCACTACAATATGAAAAAAAGATGATCACAAAATCATCTTATTTTGCCACAACTTTAGGTGGCTGAAGAAATAAACTTCTTTGTTGCAGATCCATCACTTCTGAGTTTATCTTCCAAAACATTCATAAAGGGCAAGTTCATGGGGCTGGAGAGACAGCTTGTCAGTTAAGAGCAGTTGCTGCTCTATCATTAGGACCCAAGTCTGCATTCTAGCAACTATATTAGGCACCTTATAAAGCTTATAACTCCAGATCCCTGGGACCTGATGCCTCTTCTTGCTTCCGAAGGCACCCCCACCAAAAATATTTTTAATTAAAAAAATAAAAAGACATCTTAAAATAAGTGTCCATATAGTTTCCTGGTACAAAATACTTAGGGTCCATGGCAGCTGGTATTCTGCTGCCTCCTTGTCTAGAACTTCACTTCTTGGTAATGCAGCCTAACATGACTACATGGGCACTCAGAGTCTCAGAGCCATTCTGATTCTACCTTTGACCATGTGTGATAGGAAAATCACATACTCTGACTTGGTATGGAAATTTATAGGTCAATTTTAGTCTTCATGACATTTTCCAATGGTCTTGGAGGCTGAGAGGTCAGTGACAATGATCTCCGTTTTATAGATTTGGAATTGAGGTTAGAAAAATAAACTGACTTTATCAGATGGACGATTACATTTAGAAGTTAACTTAGAAATCATTTGATTATGAGGCCAGGTGTGATGCTGCACATCTTCAATCCCAACCCTTGGGAAGTAGATGCAGACAGGGTTTCTCTGTATAGTCTGGCAGTCCTGGAACTCACTCTGTAGACCAGGCTAGCCTCAGACTCACAGAGATCTGCCTGTCTCAAACAAACAAACAAAAAACAATAATAAAATAAAGATAAACAAATAAAAATCACTTGATTATGGAGTTGGAAAGATTATTTTTTTAAGATTTATTTATTTTTATGTATATAGGTATTCTGTCTGCATGCACACCTGCATTCCAGAAGAGGGCATCTGATCACATTATAGATGGTTGTGAGCCACCATGTGGTTGCTGGGAATTGAACTCAGGACCTTTGGAAGAGCAGCCAGTGCTCTTAACCTCTGAGCCATCTCTCCAGCCCCAGAAAGATGGGTTTTGATTAAGGGAACATATTGCAAGAGTTCAGTTTGCAGCACCCATGTCGGTAGCTCACAACCACTTGTTACTCCAGCTCTGAGGGGATCAGAAAACTCTGACCTCACTGAACACCTACACTCATGTATACAGACACATAATATGAAATAATTTTTTAATTTAAAAATGATTTGATTCTATATATTCAAGGTCATTAGTAACTAGGGCAAAATTCTGGTCTGAATCCAGGTGCTCTTTCTAATAAGAAGTCAGCATGAAGATCCCCACTGTTCTTGTACATCCAGAACACCTGACTTCTCTTTTTCAGGAGACTACTGGCCCTGGGTGGGTAGGCACAGAGGGGATGCTGGAGATATTAACATCTACCGGTACTTACCTTTGGCAGCAGTCAGCATAGTAGAGGCCAGTTCACACTGCTGTGATTCCAAGTGTCCAAGAGTGAACCAGCGAGGATAACGGCTGGGCACCAAAGACACCATGTGATGAGGGTGGGAGGTGTCGCCTGCAGAAGATGAGTTTTCTAGAACAGGTAACCTAGAAGACCCAGGAAGCGCCATCAGCTTCATTTAGACTCTGGCTATTGTAAGCCCCTTTAGGTAAGTTTGCTTTCTGCTGGGGAGGAATTGGTTAGGGAAAAAAAGGCTGAGAGCTTTGAAGGGTTTTAAATCTACAGTATATGTCAGGCAGGTGCTTGGGCACTTTGAAACCTCCGGCAAATAGTTCCCACTACCAAAAGATTTGACAGGCAGGGTTATCTTGAAGAGCATAAGAAACTCATGTCAAAGAATTTCCTTTTTATCCAAGGAGGTCTCTCAGTCTCATGGCTTAACTAAAATTCTATCTCTGTATAGTTTGCTACATCCCAGAGATCTACACATGTAAGCCAAGGATCCTATTCTAGTTTGAAAACAAGATTTGGCTGGGCATGGTGGAGCACTCCTTTAATCCCAGCACTCGGAAGGCAGAGGCAGGAGGATTTCTGTGAGTTTGAGGCCAGCCTGGTCTACAAAGGGAGTCCAAGGATAGCTAGGGCTTGTTACACAGATAAACCTTGTCTCGAAAAAATCAAAAAAAAAAAAAGAAAGAAAGAAAGAAAGAAGGAAGGAAAGAAAGAAGGAAAGAAACCAAGATTCTCATAGAGAATAGTTTCTAGGTCTTGGGGTATACATATTTATCTTTGCTTCTTCTACACTCCTCTGGGGACTTGCTTGTACCTAGACCCAAGACTGAATAGAGTTATGGAAGGACATAAATTCCTTCTCAGGCTGCCCAAGTGGCTCCAAAACAGGAATGCATCATATCTATAACATCTTGCGAGCCTGCTGAGACAATCTACCATGAGTATGGGGAGGGGCCAAGTGTTTAATTAGTAAAGAATCCCAGAGCCTAGATCATATGAAAATATCTACACCATTGCAAGGGAGGCTTGGTGTTGGGACATAGACAAAGGGGGAAAAGAATAGGAAAAGCAAAGAGAGAAGGCACTGAAGACTTCTGCTTTGGTGGAGGCACACAGGCTGGACATGCGCTACCCACCTCATGGCACGTAAGGCTAACTTATAGGACAGGTCTGGATCATGAGGCAGCAGAGCTGAGAACAAATACTTTGCAAAGGTGTGCATGGGAACACTCTCCCGGTGGATAACTTCTCCTAGACCGCTGAAGGGGCCTCCTGAAGGAAGAAGACGAGCCAGCTAGTTATTATTTATTGATTTTTGTATGCCTATTCCAGGCTAGACTTAGGAGCCCAGGGACCCTTTGAGTTTGTTTGTTAACCATGGGAATTTTCATTAATCTTTAATGTCATAAATATGTCTATGACTGTCCTATGTCAGAGAGAGGGTTCCAGAGTCACAGCCAAAGATTTTGTTACTG
Source organism: Lophiomys imhausi (assembly GCA_907164525.1). Taxonomy (NCBI): domain Eukaryota; kingdom Metazoa; phylum Chordata; class Mammalia; order Rodentia; family Muridae; genus Lophiomys; species Lophiomys imhausi. The sequence goes on along the minus strand of CAJQZJ010001750.1, from coordinate 312,332 downwards.
CGGCTCGCATTCTTCTTACCTTCCAGCAGTAATATGCACTGTTTCCGCAGTGTCTGTACTAGCTCATCATCCAGCTGTAGTTCCTGGAGTTGGCTTAGGAGTTGCTCCTCATTACGGCACACCTTGTCCTGTGCATAGAGGCCTTCAGGCATTACCCTCTGTTGACCCATGCCCATCAGAGCAACTTCCAGGGCCAATGACAGGTATGACTCATTGCTGTTGGGGCAGCCTGAAGCCACAGGTACGTGCTGGTATACAGGAAGTCTGCTTTCATTCATATCTGAGGGCAACAGGTGTACCAGGTTCTTTAGGACAGGCCTAGTAGGTTCTTTTGTGCCTCTTCCCATCCCACTTTGGGGTATCAGTTGCTTAATAGTTATCATAAACCTAAGTCAGAACCTCAAAGCAGTCAGATAAATACACTGAAAAAAAGATTAAGAGAACCACACACACATAAAAAAACCCCCTCAAAACCTACTCTTTTTATATCATACAAATTTCCTAGTTAGGGAAGCATGAAGTCTTATCTTTTGTCAGTGTATAATATAATATTATAAATATCTGTGTGTCTGTTTCTGTTACATCAGTGTGAGCACCTGAAAGGAATGAGACCATCTCATTGTTCTGGATTTCTCCAGGGCTTGACACCAGAAGAGCAGTGTATGTCAGTGGTAAACAAATAAACCAAGAGCAACTTCAGGTTTCTGAAGCTCTAAGTGTCTTGTGCAGATGAAGGTGATTAAAGAGGTGGATTCTCTATGCAGGAGATTAGAAGGACAATCAGAGCCTGCCCTAGCTTGGCTTGGGTTTATCTCTACCTAGTTACCTGGCTCCATCCAGGTTAACTCTTACTTTATAAACATTTGCATGTTCTATGTTATGATTTTATGTGCTCCACTCAGAATTTCAGGAAGTGAACACTCAGTGTTCTAGTTGGGAATAATAGCATATGCCTGTAGTTTTAGCTTCTTACGACACTGGTGAGAGGGTGGGTTGAGTGCATGAGTTCAAGACCAGTGTGGGAATAAAAAGGGAGACATGGGAGGGTTTGGAGGGAAGAAAGGGAAGGAAGAAATGATATAATTATAGTATAAGCTCAAAACCAAAACATATCTTAATTTTCTTCCTTTTTCTATTAAGTAGCTCTGGAAGACAATTAAGTGACAGGTAATTTTCACAGGAGGATTAGTCATAATGTCTGCTTGCAAGTATCTGATAGTGTGGTTAAGAGATATTTGGAGACACTATAATGCAGTGAGCTAATACTAAAGTAAACACAAATAAATTCAACATAGTGATAGCACAAGGGAAAGAAGAAGCAATTGTGTATCTAGCCTAGCTGTGGGACAGTTAGGCTATTCTCTATTGTTTGGGAAACTGATACAAAGCCATCAGGAGGGATAATGTTAAAAGAAAATCAGGGAGTATAGCTAGGTAGCTTGTTAGATGCTGACAGGGTTAAAGGTCACTGGGGACTGACCCTTCATAACGAGCAGCTGTGAAATGAGGGTTTGAAGCTTCAGGATTTTGATTACTAGTCAAAAGAACTGGCTCTGGGGCTGGAAAGATGGTTCAGCAGTCAGGAGGTTTTATTGCTTTTCCAGAGAAGATGGGTTCATTCAGTTCCTAGCACCATGTCAAGTGGCTCACAACCATTTTTTATTCTAGCTCAGGGGATCTGATGCCTCTTTAAAAAGGAAATAAAGAAATCGAGGGGTGGGGTAAGAAGGGGCGGGGGGTGGGGATCAGCTGGGGGAAGTGTGGGATCTCAGTCTTATCTCTACCACTGGATAGGGAAATGACATTCTGCAGGAGAAAAATGACTATTTGTTTGGAGGCTTTCTGGTAAAAAAAAAAAATAGAGTTATCATTGTCTTCTTTATTTCTCTTTCCCTCTTTTTTTTTTTTTTTCCCAGATAGGGTTTCTTTGTGTAGCCCTGGCTGTCCTGGAACTCATTCTGAAGACCAGGCTGGCCTCAGAGATCCACCTGCCTCTGCCTACCAAGTGCTGGGATTAAAGGTGTGTGTCACCACTACCACCTGGCAATTGTCTTCTTTCTTAATACCTAGACAGGAAGGTGCCCCTTAAAGAGATGTCTGCTTGAGTAGTTTTAGAAATAGTATAAAGCCTACCTTAAAATGTAGGTTTCTTTAGTCACTATTCACTCTCTAAGGGTGTTCTGCTGTGCAATAGCCCCTCTGTCCACTCTACCTTTGAGAGTGGACCACTTTACCTGTAATAGACTCCAGTGATCCACATATACTCTATGTATCTTGTCTAATTTTTTTTTATTTGTTTGCTTTTGAGACAGGGTCTACTATATAGCCCTGGCTGGCCTGGAACTTGCTATGTGTAGACAAGGTTAGCATCAAACTCATAGAAATCTGTTTGTCTCTGCCTCCGAAATGCTGGGATTAAAAATGTGTGCCATCATACCCAGCCCTATCTAAATTCTCTCAACAGAGATCACAGAGATTGAGGAACCAATGGGAAACTCACAGTATAACATGACTTCAAAGAAAGATATTTTGTTGTTTTTTGAAGCAGGGTCTTATACTGTGTGGCCCAGGAAGGCTTTTTCTGTTGTAATCCTCCTGCTTCTGCCTCCTGAGGCACTATACCTGGCCTTAAAAAAAAAAAAAAAAAAAGATATGGTCCAGCCCAGCTCTGAAAGCCTGGAATCAAACCATCTTCTGCTTTAGCCTCCTGAGTAGCTGTGGTTACAGATGGGTACTGCCATGCACAGCTTGATCCACACTCTCTTCTTGATGGGCACTCTCTCCCACTGCTAGACTGCTCTGACATTTTGGCCTCTGACTTCGGAAACTCCTCTAACCTTTCTTATTCCCCTAAGGAAGCTAGTAAGGCAAAGCAGAGCATGCATGGCCAGACCACAGAGTTTGGTAGAGAGATGGCCTGTTTCAGGCTGACCCCTGTACCTGACATTTCCATGTAGCTGTCATCATTCAGGCGGCAGGCCTCAGTCAAAGTGAGAAACAGGCAGCCAATGGGATCCAGGGGATGGCCCACCCAGCCCTCCAGGTTTGTGATTGTTGTGGTTCCTCTCTGCAACAATTCTGGAAATAAGCAGGTTTTAAGTTTTAGACAGATAGAGATGGGAACTGTGCTTTTCTTCTGTTTTGGTTTCCTAATCAGTATCATTCAGTCCTCCACCAGAAAGTCAAAGAAACGCTCCCCTTATTGTCATGTCTTTGCTTGATTGGCCTGGTCACAAGCTCACCAGTCAGTTCTAATTTAGATGGTCTGCTGGCAGTGCATATATGGACACAGCTTTACAGTTTCAAAAGCATCTTCTCCAGGCCTTCCACCTGCCCTGTGAAAAGCAGGCTCATTGTTCCTATTTTACAGACAATAAATAAAGTTGAGATTCACAGAAATGGCGAGAGGTACTCTACTCAGCAGGAAGATCAGTTGGAATTCTCAAGCCCATGATACTGAATAAAAATTAGGTTCTGATCTTTTTATCTTCTGAGGATCCTTATCACCCTTAGACCCCAAGATGTTAGAAGATTCCTAATCACTATACCTTTCTTCTGATGTTTGTAGATCTCTAGCTGCCGCTGCTGCTGTAACCTCAGAGTATTAATGATGGCCACCGTGAGTCTGACAGCCTCTTTTGGGTACCCATGAGATCGCAGCGCATCAACCCGAGCACAGGCTGTAGGCACATGCTCTACCAAGCAGGAAGAAAATATTTTGGTTGAGTTAAAATTTCAAATCAGTAAAGTCGTATGTTTGACAAAGGGAGTTTGTATTCAGTCCAGTTTCTCAGATTCAACTTGGCATCTGCTTTTTTTTTTTGTTTTTTTTCGAGACAGGGTTTCTCTGTGTAGCCCTGGCTGTCCTGGACTCACTTTGTAGACCAGGCTGGCCTCGAACTCACAAAGATCCGCCTGCCTCTGCCTCCCAAGTGCTGGGATTAAAGGCGTGCGCCACCACCGCCCGGCTTGGCATCTGCTTTATAACAGGGACTGTGCTTCTACCTTCAAAGATATACAAAGTGGAAGAGGCTACCTTGAAAGAGCTCCTCTAGCCTCTGGGTGATGGTTTCGTGTAGAAGGGACACAACTAGGACAGTAAAATGCTGATTTTCTGTGACCATGCACCATGGGAACCTGGTGGTCATGAACCTGATGTGCAGCTTAAAGTAGCCTTGAATTCCTGATTCCCCTTGCCTCCAAGTTCTGGGATTATAGGCATGTACCACAATGTCTAGTTTCATTATCAAATGATAAATGCATTCATTTAGTAACTCTGTTTTTCCTGAGGATCTATATTATATACCAGGTACTATACTACACTGGGCAAAGGAAGTACAAAGATAGAGAAAACATGAGTGCTGCTCTAAAAGAATTCATGATGACACCTAAACAAACTATTATAAGACAGTGTCATGGCAAATATCTATTGAAGGACAAAAATGACTATAAACAGGTAGATAAACAAGAAGGCTTTCTTAGCAAAGGGCATATATGAGTAAACACATAAATAAGACCATAAAGAAAGTCTATATAATTTCTCTGGAGTATGGCAAATAGTTCTAGGTAGCTAGAGCTATGCTATGAGGCTAAAGATGGCCTGGAAAGGCAGTACACAGAGATCTGCTGGCCTCTGCCTCTTGAGTGTGCCACCATGCTCAGTAACTATTAACTTTTTTTTTTTTAAAGATTTATTTATTATGTATACAGTGTTCTGTCTGCAGGTATATCTGCAGGCCAGAAGAGGGCACCAGATTTCATTATGGATGGTTGTGAGCCACCATGTGGTTGCTGGGAATTGAACTCATGACCTCTGGAAGAGCAGCCAGTGCTCTTAACCGCTGAGCCATCTCTCCAGCCCATTAACTTCTTAAAATAGTGTAATGATCCTAACAAGCCTTTCATGTTACTTTGTTATTTCCTGTAGAGCTAATATTAAAAGTTTCAGAAATGACTGGGACTGGGAGGTGGAAGCAGGAGGATCTCTGGGACTTGTTGACTAGCCAGTCTAGCTGAACTGGTGAACTCCAGGTTTAGGGACAGACAGAAATATTTCTGTCTCAAAATATAAGGTGGAAAGAGATTGAGGAAAATACCTGATAACTACTTATGTCCTTCACATGCACATCTACATCTGAATGTATAACCACACATATACACACATACATATACACGATACATATATAAAATAATGTAAAAGTCTAAAGATATACATAAGTATAATACAAAATAAAAATGAGGTAACTACTCTTTATAGTTTCATGTATATTTATCCAGATTTAAAATTTTTAAACCAAAATTGGGATTTTTTTTTTTTTGGTCTTTTGAGACAGGGTTTCTCTGTGTAACAGCCCTGGCTGTCCTGGACTTGCTTTGTAGACCAGGCTGGCCTCGAACTCACAGAGATCCGCCTGCCTCTGCCTCCCAAGTGCTGGGATTAAAGGCGTGCGCCACCATGCCCGGCTGGGATTTTTTTTTTTTTTAAGACAAGGTTTCTCTTATATCCTTGGCTGTCCAGGACTCACTTCTTTGTAGAGCAGGCTAGCCTTGAACTCACAGAGATCCACCTGCCTGTACCTCCCAAGTGCTGGGATAAAAGGTATGCACCACCATGCTCAGCAATTACAGACAGCTGTGAACTTCCATGTGGGTGCTGGGATTTGAACCCGGGTTCTCTGAAAGAGCAGCCAGTGCTCTTAACCGCTGAGCCATCTCTCCAGCCCCAAATTGGGATATTATAATTACTGTTTTGCAACTTAATAGTATGATGTAAATTTTTTCCTTGGCATTAAATATGCTTGTGTAACATTCAAGATAAACATATGTCATTCCACTGACTGTGTTCATCTACTGGTTAACCAACCCTATACTGTTGGACATTGAAGTAGTGTCCAATTCTCATATGTACATCATTTATTTCTGTTGTGCTGTTAACAACCCCCTTGGCTTGCTTGTTTTATTTATTTAGTTAGGTAGCTGGGTTTGGAATCAGAGTCTCACTGTGTAACCTTAGCTGGTCTAGAACTTGCTACATAAACCGTACTGACATTTGACACACAGAGATCCACCTACCTCTGCTTTCCAAATTTTGAAGTTAAGTTTTGTACCACCATACCAGATTCCTTAGCTATATTTTAGAATGAGTACTTTCTAGTAAAGTTAAGGACAAACTGATTGCAAACCAGGCAACTATTGCAGAAGAAGTTTAAACTAGATGAAACAGTTCTATTCTGTTGTAAAGGACACTAGGACGATGAGACAGAGAAAAGGAAGACAGCCTGGTGATGAACACAGAATGCATCCTACTCACTCACTAGCATGGGGTAACTGCACTTTCAAACATAAGAGTTATTTTTATGTGTGTGTGCTCATGTGTGTGCACATGTATGCTCACATATGTGAAGTTCAGAGGGCAACTTTGGGCATTACTCCTCAGACATTATCTACCTTTTAAATTTTTTAAAATGTTTTTTAAATTATTGTATGTGTCTGAGTGTGAGTGCAAACATGTGTGTGTCATAGACTGCATGTAGGTTGGAGCAGTTAGACTCATGTCATCAGGCTTGTGCAGCAAGCATTTTACCCACAGAGCCTGGCTGGCTTTTTTTTTTTTTTTGAGACAAGGTCGCTCACTAGTCTATAACTAGCCAATTGCACTAGGCTAGGCTGGCTAGGAATCCAGGATCTGCTGTCTCTGCCTCCCCAGTCCTGGGATTGTAAGTACACGCCACCATCCCAGTATTATTTTACTTGGGCTGTAGCGATCAAACTCTGGTCCTTATTGACAAGCTACCTCCTCAGTTCCCACAATGTTTTTCAAGCAAAATAAGTTCAGAGCAGAATATAACGCTGCTTAGTAACAGATAACTGAAAGTGTGTAAACTGATGTTCGGTGGCTTTCTTATTCCTCTTCAGTATGTACCAATTGCTTTATCTTCTTACCAAAGCTTAGGGAAAGGATATATATTTCCATTTGAGATTACTATATCTCACTTAAGCACACATACAAATGAAGCAGGGCTCAAATAAATGACTTGAGTTGGTAGTAAATGCTCCAAAAGAGCTGCACAGATTCTAAGTTGCAGTTCATGTTGTTGGGACCCATGCTGATGGTTCATGTGGGACTGGTACAGATGGGATTGGGCCCTGATGTTTTTGGAGCACAGGAGGGCTAGACTTACCAAGCCACAGTGGCTGGCCATGGGAATTAAAGAGCAGTTGCTCATTTTCCCGCTGGCAGGCAGGAGCTATATAGAGATCACTGCTGATTATTCGCTGTAGGTGGCTGTCCTGCCAATGTAATTCACGGCCTTCAATAGCTCTAGTGAAGACTGTTCTTCTTGGCCTGGATAAAGAGTCTGGGGAAGGAAAAAAAATGGCTGAATAATCTGAAGTTCTAACATGGGTCTTCTTTAGGTGGGAGGTTAGCCATAGCAGCTGGACATTGTCTGGGTTCTCATGCTGTCTCCCTCTTAATGAGTCTTTTGTACATCTACATCCTCTATCAAAAAAACCTTATTCAGAGGGTTATGAACTCCTTCTTTGAACAGCTTTCTACTGGGACTCAGAGCCACCTGAAGCTTGAAGGGACAGTTGAGCTCAGCTACGCAATAGTAAACAGAAAACTGTTTTCTATAGCAGTCAGAAACAGAAAGAGGCAGCTAGATAATCTCCCTAACTAATCATAACTTGTTTCATTTGCAGTATGACCCTTACCATATTAAGGGCTTCTGTGATAGTTATATCAGAACCTGGAAAATGACTCAGGAACTAGTCATAGGAAGCTTCAAGTTTGAGGCTAGCTTGAGTGATATAGTACTCTGTTTTAACAAGCAAATAACACTCCCTGCATCAGCTTCTCTAAAAAAACCAACCAAACAAACAAACAAATAAAGACTGAGAAATAAACAAAAGCTGAAGGAGAGATAAAGCTGTTTTCATTCAGGGACCTTTATCACTCTGCGGTCAGCTTACAGTTTGTTTCCCACAAGAAAAGCTGATGCTAACAAGCTTTCTCATCGAAATCTTACCACGCCACTTCCCATCAGGAAAAGGGCTGCAGGGAAATCAACACTACAAATAAGCTCAAATCTATTAGCCCCTGTGTCTGTATCTGTCTGTCTGTCTGTTTCTCTCCTATTTTATATCCTCTGCTAAGAATATTGAGTCTGCCCAAAGTTAAATGCAGTTAGCATTTTGTTGCTAATACATGAAAAGGGCTTAGAACAGAGAGACTCATTTCTCAACACAGCTTGTTCTTCGCATGTTTTCATCTTGTCCATTCTCACACTACAGTAGTTCTCATACTTTGCAAAGGAGTAGCCGAGGCCCAGAGAGTTAAAGTCCCTTGCAGGGGACAGCCTGGCTATTTATCTGGAATTCAAATGTTTACTCCCTAGATAGATCTTTTGCTTAGCCATTTTAGGCTTTGCTATTCTCCCATATAGTCAAATAGACTATAAATTCTTCCATAAGCTCAATTATTTTGGGGGATGTTTAAACTTGCTATGTAGCTGAGGTTGGCCTTGAATTGATCCTCCTGCCTCTATCTCCTCCTGATTCTACCTCCCAAGTGCAGGGATTATAAGCATGTGTCACCATGCTTGGTTTTATAAACTCAATTTTATAAAAAGGTTTGTTTAATGTGTGTGTGTGTGTGTGTGTGTGTGTGTGTGTGTGTGTGTGTGTGTGT
>CAJQZJ010001750.1:261892-300216 GCA_907164525.1 Lophiomys imhausi | reverse complement strand
CCTTTACCGTGGGCCATACCCTCTGCTGGAAGACACACCTTTACCGTGGGCCATACCCTCTGCTGGAAGCCTATATGAGGACATGGGAGGAGAAAGGTTTTGTTCTGCTTGCTTTCACTTTGCTGGCATATCCATTCCTTCACTAGCATTGGAGTCTACTTCTTCAAGATTCCAGCATATACTGAAGACCAGCTGACACACCCAGCCTTGTGGAACTGATCAACTACTAGATTCTTGGACTTCCTGCTCACAGTTAGCAACTGTTGGATTAGCTGGACTGCAGCCTTTCAGTCATCTCAATAAATCCAATAAATATGAATATATACATATATATGTATGTATATATCTATGTATATATATTCCATAAGATCTGTGACTCTGGAGAACCATGACTAATACAGGGTGAGAGAAGAAAAGAGTCAAGAATGACCCCAAACTGGTCATGGTGATATAGGCCTGTGGTTCTAGTACTTGGGAGGCAGAGACAGGAGGATTAGCAAGCTTGAGGACAGCCTGTGTCTGCCTGTCTAAAAACAAAACAAAACAAAACAAAAGTGAAAAAGAATAAGGAAAAAATAATGGAGAAAGAAGAGATTAAGATATAAGCAGAGGCCGAGTGTAGTGCACACCTTTAATTCCAGCATTTGGGAGGCAGAGGCAGGTGGATGTCTGTGAATTTGAGGCCAGCCTGATCTACAAAGCAAGTTCTAGGATAGCCAGTACTGTTACACAGAGAAACCTTGTTTTGAAAAAAAGATATAAGCAGACGCCTAGAAAAAGAAGTAAATATACAAGACTATGGTTAAGAGGAAAAATCTGAGATTTTAATAAATATCTATCTGCTAATTTCCAAATGTGTATTTTGAAATTAGCAGATAGATATTTATTAAAATAATCCACTCACCAAGATAGTACAGAAGAAGTGGTCTGATGATAGTCCTAGACATGTAAAGCATTTTTAAGTTAAAAAGTGGGGGAGGGGGTGGTGGTGGCACACACCTTTAATCCCAGCACTTGGGAGGCAGAGGGAGGAGGATCTTTGTGAGTTCAAGGCCAGCCTGGTCTACAAAGTGAGTCCAGGACAGCCAGGGCTATGCAGAGAAACCCTGTCTCAAAAAAAAAAAAAAAAAGTGGGGGAGGAAACATTAAAACCAACTCATGAGAGGCCAATGAAGTAATGAGAACTGGGAAAGTAATTAGAAATCAAATGAACACTGCTAAAAGGTCAAAGGTTAATTAAGATTACAACTGAGAGTCAACCATTTAATTTGCCCATAGATGATATAAGTGACCAGTACAGAGCTGTCTCAGTACAGGTGGGGCTGAAAACCTGTCTAGTGTTCATTCAAAGAAGAATCAGAGAGCAGAAGTAAGTAAATAAATACATACATACATACATATATATATATATTTCTTTGTATATATGCTAAATATGTGTGATTCTTGCGAATGATTTTTATTTTAGTTTTCTGTTTTTTTCCAGACAGAATTTCTTTGTGTAGCCCTGGGTGTCCTAGAACTCCCTCTGTAGATCAGGCTGGCCTTGAACTCACAGAAATCCACCAGCCTCTGCATCTAAGTGCTGGGGTTAAAGGTGTGGGCTACCACACCCAACCCCACCTTCTTTTAGTTTAAAAAAAAAACTTTAAAAAATTATTCCTTTTTAAAAAAAAAATCAAAGATATTGTTTTAGTGATTATCTCCCATCTCTTCATATCCAAATTTTTTCCTATTCCTATGAGTTATAAAATACAAGCCTACTAATGAGACACTTTTCACTGGTGGTGCTGCCTTGTAGGCCCCCAGTGTATGAGGAGGCTCTTGGACCTCATATGACTTCTGAACTGGGGCGGGGGACTGTTATATAGGGACACTCCACTCCAGAGGAGTGGGATGGAAGGGATAGGGGGTAGAGGGTGGGAGGGTGGGACTGGGAAGGGGGGAAGGAGGACAATATGATGGAGATGTAACCTGAAGCAACAAATAAATAAATTTATTTATTAGAAAAAAATACAAGCCTACTGTTATGTCTTTCATCCTTAAACAAACCAAAACAAAAAAACACCTCCAAAATCTCATACACTGGGGGCCTACAAGGCAGCACCCACAGTATAGATACCCTGTACTATATAGCTGCTCTTCTCCAGCTCTGCCCTCCGTAGCACACAGTTTATCTTCTAAGCTCTGGCTGGCTCTATTCCACTGCTGCTGCTGTTCTTGGTGGTCATCCCATGGTACTGGCATCTCCAAAACTGCTAGGGTCCCTTGCTGCAACTGGGCTGCACTTTCACCCACAGCCTCTCATAGACTCTCCTCCTGGTGCCAAGCCTCAACTTCTCTGTATGACCCTTTCAGTGCTGGGTCTTCAACTGCCACTGAGACTTGTGCCTTCATCAATGGCCTCCTCTGGTCTCTCACAGTGCCAAGCCTCAACTTCTCTCCATGACCCCTTCATGCTTTCAAAACCAGGACCACCTGGGTGACTCTTTTTGTACTTTATAAAAATTTGAGGAAAACAGAGGAAGAAGCAAGAATAAGAAAGGATTTGGTAAGGACACTACTCATAGAGACCCATCTGCTTGCCTCTACCACAAGAATGCTAGGAATACAGGATAGAGACACAACACCTGACCTTAGTCAGGACACTTTACAACTGGTTTTTTTGTTTTGTTTTTGGTAGGGTTCTGTCTCTCCTTTAAAGAAGGTTTTCTTAGCTGGGCATGGTGGTACACACCTTTAATCCCAGCATTCAGGAAGCAGAGGCAGGCAGATCTCTGAGTTCAAGGCCAGCCTGGTCTACAAAGTGAGTACAGGACAGCCTCACTATTACACAAAGAAACCCTGTCTAAAAAAATAAAAACAAATAAACAAACAAAAAAAACAGGGTTTCTTTTCTTTTCTGGTTTTTAGAGACAGGGTTTCTCTGTGTAGCCCTGCCTGTCCTGGAACTGGCTTTGAGACCAGGCTGGCCTCAAACTCACAGCAATCTGCCTGTCCCTGCCTCCTGAGTGCTGGGAATAAAGGCATGCACCACCACACACTGCTTAAAGTAGGTTTTCCTTTTTTTGTTTTCTGTTTTTAGGTTTTTCGAGACAGGGTTTCTTTGTGTAATAGTGAGGCTGTCCTGTACTCACTTTGTAGACCAGGCTGGCCTTGAACTCTCAGAGATTTGCCTGCCTCTGCCTCCCGAGTGCTGGGATTAAAGGCGTGCCCCACCTGAAGGTTAAGAGGAATAGGGCAGACAGCTCTAGGACTTCATGCTGGGCACTGCAGATGTTCTTGATGTGGAAAAGGACAACACCCTCAATGTCAGATGAACACTTATGTTTATGTAAGATTTAATATCTTGAGGCAGACTAAAAGAGCTTTTCTTATGTAGGGTAATAATTTTGATTAAAAAAAAAAAAAAGGCTGTCAGGCCACCGTTGTCATGGTGGTTTATCCTCCTATCTTTTGATATTCGAAACACAAAGAAACCTGGCTCACCTGGGCTGAGGCTGGCACTCTGGGAAAGTGCATTGGTAATGTTGGGTAGTTCATGTCCATAGTTCCCATCCTCCAGGGGACAGATATCCAGATCGTTCCACTTCTGCAGTTGCTGTAGCCAACAGGACTTTTCTTCCACTTTGCAGTGTGGATTTAAAATAATGCACACCCATAAAGCCCCTAAAAAACAGAGTAGTCCACATTTTTAGTATCTGTGAATAATATGCATGCCTTTGCTTCAGTACCCAAACAACCTGAATGCTTCCAAAGCAAAAACCAAATAACAAGCTACTCATCAATGCATACATGCAAACATACACATATACATATTTACACATTATATATAAATATGAATATAATTGCTAAGATTTTCAGAATTGGCTAAGGTACTAAAACTTATGAAACTGCAACATAAATGCATCTTAAGTTTCTGCTAGATGGTGTGGCTACAGCAATGTAAAAGTGGCCTCACAATGGGTGAATAAGACCCTATTTTTGGTCTTTAGGAGCTGCCTGGTAGGAGAGATGTATAAATAAGCATAATGCCATGTGAACATAATGTGTTAAATTAATGTATGTTCAGGGCATAGGGTTGGGGAGATGGTTCAGTGGTTACAGTGTTTGCTTTCCAAGTGTAAAGACCCAAGTTCAGATCCCTAGGGCACACATAAAAGCTAGATGAAAGCCGGGCGTGGTGGCGCACGCCTTTAATCCCAGCACTCGGGAGGCAGAGGCAGGAGGATCTCTGTGAGTTCGAGGCCAGCCTGGTCTACAGAGTGAGTCCAGGACAGCTAAAGGATATACAGAGAAACCCTGTCTCGAAAAAAAACCAAAAAAAAAAAAAAAAAAGCTAGATGAAGTGGCATGTGCCTGAAATCCAAGTATTGTCATGAGATGCAAAGTGTAGACAGGAGGATCTCCAGAAGCTTACAGGGTCAGCTGGACTGGCCTCTGTGATAAAGTTCCAGGCCAATGAGAGACCCTACCTCAAATAAGTAGAAGGTGTCTAAAGGACCAACAGGTTGTCCTCTGACCTCTGCAGGTATGTCATATATAATTGTGCACATGTACACACACACACATACACATGAGATATATCCAGGATATAATAGCACACAGAAAAAGGCACTTAACACAAGTCAGGGTTGGAAGAGAGGTGCTCAGAAAAGTTTCATATTTTGGCTAGTTAGATTTTTGATCTCAAAGTACCTCAATTATTAAACTAAGAACATAAAAATGCCCATTTTATTGGAACAGGAGAATTGCATGAAATAAAATTTGCAAAAGAACTAGTCTAAATATTATTACAGAACAAATCTTAATATTTCTTTTTTCAAAGAAAAATTATTTACTTTGACTTGGATTCTGGAAATGCTAATCAAAGTCTGCGATGCTTTAAAACACAACTTTTACAGTTTTTTGTCACTGTGGTGGAATATCACACACTCCAAAGTGTAGCGAGAACTTCTGATTTCTTTAAAAACACAGAAATGTGGGGCTGGAGAGATGGCTCAGCGGTTAAGAGCACTGCCTAGTGCTCTTCCAAAGGTCCTGAGTTCAATTCCCAGCAACCACATGGTGGCTCACAACCATCCACAATGTGATCTGGTGCCCTCTTCTGGAATGCAGGTGTACATGCAGATAGAGCACACATATGCATAAAATAAATCTTTAAAAAAAAAACAGAAATGTTATGGGAACATGTTTTTGTTTTAATCCCAGGTGTGGGATATGGGGCTGCTCCAGATTGCCCACAGCAGCTATGATTTATTTGCCTTGTGCTCTGGCAGGGGCTTGATTTGACAGCTGCAGATAGTTTCTCCAAGTATATGACATTTGGAATTCTGGGAACTCTTGAGAGGGTATATAAATGCTAAAACCCCGAGAGGGGCTGCAGTGGCTGCTGCTCTTCCTGTTGCTGCTATTGGTTGCGGTTTGTCAAGTGCTTGTACAAAAAGAGACAAGAAGAAGAAATTAGATATCTTGTCAGTGAAGATCAACCCTTATAGGGAGTTAGATTAATATAAATTAGATTTAGTAAATATCTAGGTTTCTGATACAGTCTCTTATTCTGGGGCATGAAGATCGACTAGGCTGTGAGCAATTAGCTTATCAGCTTGTGGACTAAAAACAAAGATGAAGTCACGTGAAAGTCACATGAAACAAGGGGAGCTTATGGACTAAAAACAAGGTTGAAGTCAGGTGAAACAAGGAAAGACTTTATGACCTGGCATTGTTTTCAGCTGCTAAGTGGGCAGAGCCCAAATTAACCTGAAGCAGGTGGAACAAGGAGCGAACCTATTTAAGGACAAGTGGATGAGCCCGGGAGAGCGTTGAGCTAGGGGCTCCATGCTAAAGAGCTCCAATGCTAGCGAGTCCTCATGCTAGAAAGGACAATAAGTAGTTTGTATCCTCTGATGGAGAAAGTGCTGGTGAACTGATGGTGGGATCTCCCTGAGGCAGAAAGAAGCTGGTGAGCAGAGAAAGCCTCAGCAAGACAGCAAAAGGCCAAGGACTAAACCTGTGGCTCAGCTTTTGCCTAGAGGGGTTTGACCTGTCCAAACAGTGGCCTGAGCGAAACTGTGGCCAGCTTTAAAGACTGAGGCAGAGCAGCAGAGTTGCTGATATAAAGGAAATAAGTTGGCTTACAGATAGCTGAGGTCTCCTAGAGAAAAGAAAGCCTCAAGCCTTATTTAAGGTGAAACTGCCATAGTCAATTTACCCTGATGAATCTATGTCTGAGATATTCCAGAAGAAAGACTGCTAAGTGCATTAAAGGGTCTACCCCAGAGACTGTGTTCCTGATGACTGAGGACCTGCCCCAGAGACTGTATCCTTCTAAAAGGTTATGAAAATAGATGTAATAGTTATCAATAGGCTTAGTGGTTAGGTCATAGGGGTTGTAGGAATTTGTAGGGTTAGTAGTTAAGTAAGTGTTTATATTTGTTATAAGTGAATATTAGTTATTAATAAATAAATGTTACAAAACCCTGTCTTGTAAAACCAAAGAGAGAGAGAGAGAGAGATTGGGACAAAGGTAAGGAGCCTGGGAAAAGGTCTACCTCATTTTCTAAGATTATACAAAGCTCTAGAGAAGACTTTGTTGGTTTTGTTTTTTGTTTTTAACAAAAATTGGTCTCAGTTGTCAACAAAGTCATATCAGACCCTGACATGAGACAGGTGTTGATAGAGACCCTTGTATTTGAGAATGAGAATACTGACTGTAAAAGAGTTATTGGACCATTAAAAGCGTGGGCAATTCCAATAGATGAGTGGATAAGAGACACTACTGATACTGGGTCTCATGAGTACCATGCTAATATCACAGGACAAGTTATTGCTAAAGGTCTCTGATATCAAAATGCTCACTGCTTCAATTTAGGGAAATGCAGTCATTTACAAGTAGATTGTGACCAAGCTGCTAAAGGTCTCAGATCTCAAAATGCCCAGTGCATTAACTGTGAGAAATACAGTACTTATTCCACTGAAAAATTGAATGTGCCTTTTCTAGGAGCAATGGTTTTCCTAAATATCAAACAGAAAGAACACCTAGACTTCCTGTGATATGCAAGCATTGTGGCAAGGGATACCATCAAACCAATAAGTGTAGGTCCAAGACAGATATCCAAGATAATTTCTTGCTGCCAGGAAACAAAATAGGGGCCTAGCATCTTGAGGCCCCACAGCAAAAAATATGAGCTGTTTCCCTCTTGTCAGCCAGGAAAATAATAAGCAGGCAGAAAAACCACAACTAAGTATTGCCAGTCTCATGCATGCTGCTGTAGGCAGTGCTGCTCTAGACTTGGCCACAGATAAACCTCTTACCCTATCCCTAAAAATTCAATGTTATAAAATAACCACTTGAGTTTATGGGGGACAGTAGGGATGATCTTGGGAAGGGGTGGATTAACTTTCCAAGGATTTATTGTGCATCTAGAAAATAGATGGGGATTTCAAAGGAGAGATTTAAATTATGCCTATGTAAAAAAAAAGTGATGCAAATTAATGCAGGTGATAGGTTGTTCAGCTGTTACTGTTTCTCTATATTAAAGGCAAAGTCACTCCTGTAGGAAGGACAGGAGTGTTTGGAAGTACTGGAAAATGTGTTCTGGTAAATAATTGTTAATGATCTGAGGCCAAAATTAAAATTGCAAGTAAATGGTGTTGAAATAGAAGGTTGGGTAGATACCAGAGCTGATATAACTATCATTTTCTCAAAAATTTAGGATTCAGAATGGCCACTTTAAAAGATTTATATACAGTTTCTAGGAATTGGAAAGTTATCTCAGATAAAACAAAGTGTGCAATGGGTTAAATATATGGGACCGTGAGGTCAAATAAGAAAGTTAAGACCTCATGTGGTTAACATACCCATGAATTTATGGGTAAGGGATCTTTTACAACAGTGGGGGTAACTCAGTTTAATATGCCTACAATCCCAGAGACAGCCCATGATGAAATTAGGGGTGAACTGGCAGATGCTCCTGAGTAAGGTATCGATATATGACATCAAAAACAATCTCAGGCTGTGCCAATTGTCCAAACACAGGACATCACAGGGATTGAGTTTCCAAATTTATAAGGGGGTGGAGGGCAGGGAACTGCTGAAGTATCAATGGTCCTACCCTTAAAATGGTTGACTGACAAACCTGTGTGGGTAGATCAATGGCCCTTAATTATGGAAAGATTACAGGCACTTGAGCAGCTGGTACAAGAACAGCTGGAGGCTCAACATATAGAACAGTCTACCAACCTATGTAATTCCCTTGTATTTGTTGTAGTTGGTTTTTTTTTTTTAGTTTTTCGAGACAGGGTTTCTCTGTGTAACAGTTCTGGCTGTCCTGGACTCGTTTTTGTAGACCAGGCTGGCCTCAAACTCACAGAGATCTGCCTGCCTCTGCCTCCCAAGTGCTGGGATTAAAGGCGTGTGCCACCACCGCCTGGTGTATTTGTTATAATAAAGAAATCAGGAAAATGGAGGACGTTAGCAGATTTAAGAGCAATAAATAGAGTAATTCAACCAATGGGTCCATTACAGCCTGGAATTCCTTTACCTTCATTATTACCTAAATCATGGCCTATAGTAATAATTGATTTAAAAGACTGCTTTTTTACTATCTCCTTGGATGAGTGAGCAGGATAGGGAAAGGTTTGCTTTCACAGTGGTGGACCAGTAAAAAGATATCAGTGGAAAATTATTCCACAAGAAATGTTAAACAGTCCAACTTCATGTCAATATTTTATGTAACAACTGCTAGAAATAATTTGTAGGTAATTTCCTTAATCTACTATCTATCATTACATGGAAGATATTTTGTTGGCTGATTCTAATGCAGATACTTTAGAGAAAATGTTTAAGGAAATACAAAGAAGTCTGTCATTCTGGGGGTTACAAATTGCTCCTGAAAAACTCCAAAGAGGAGCCTCTATTCACTACTTGGGTTATAAAATAAATTAATAAAAAATCCAACCACAAAAGGTACAGATCAGAAGAGATCAGTTACAAACTCCTAATGGTTTTCAAAAATTAATGGGAGATATTAATTGGCTATTGGCTACCATTGGCTTAACCATTCAAAGAGTTAACTTGTTTCGAACATTACAAGGAGATTCAGACTTAAATAGTCCAAGATGGTTAACAACTGAAGCAGAGAGAGAGAGAGTTAACTCTGGTAGAACAAAGATTGCAAGATACATATGTGGATCAAATAGATCCCAAACTTGATTGTAATTTGGTTATTTTGACTTCATTCTCCTACTGGGCTCATTATGCAAAGGGAAGATAGTATTATGAATGGATTTTCTTGGCACACAAACAAAGTAAAAATTAAAGACTCATGTAGAAAAAGTTTCTGATTTAATCATTAAAGGTAGAATAAGACTATGTCAATTGTCAGGAACAGACTTGGCCAAAATCATAGTGCCTCTTACTAATGCTGAGATTATGTGATTATGGGTAATTATATCTTTGCCAATGAAGATTGGCAAAGAGCTTGTAGCAACTATTTGGGAGAAATTAACAACAAATACCCTAAAAGCAAGTCATCAGTTAAAAAAGAACTAACTGAATTCTCCCATGCATTAGAAAAGGAACACCAATTCCTGAAGCACCTACATTTTACACTGATGCAAATAAGTTGGGAAATGGCAGGCTATAAGTCAGACAAAATAGGCAAAGTAATTCAAAGCCCATATACTTTAGTTAAAAAATCAGAGTTGTATGCAATTCTTACAGTATTATTAGATTTTCCTAAATCTCTTAATATAATTACTGACTTTCAATATGCATAAAGAGTTGTTTTGCATATAGAAACTGCTTAATTCATTCCTGATAATTCAGAATTAACATTGTTATCTATATAACTGCAACAGGTCATCAGAAATAGAGACTATCCATTATCTATCACCTATATTCAGTCTCAAACAGGCTTGTCATGTTCACTACCACAAGGAAATGAAGAAACTGACCAATTATTAATAGGAAATGTGTTAGAAGCCTCAAAATTTCATGGAAAACACCATGTTACTAATAAAGGTTTAAAGAAAAATATTTCTATCACTTGTCAACAAGCCAAGGGAATTATAAGAAAATGTGTTCTACTTGTTCTTTGTATAATCCAACTCTTACCTGTTAGAAGTAACCTTAGGGGTACCAAAAGACTGGCAGATGGATGTGTTTCACTTTGCAGAATTTGGAAAACTAAAAGTTTGTATTCCATACCCATTGATACATATTCAGGGTTTCAATGGTCAACTGCTTGGAATTCTGAAAAGGCTGATTCTGTAATAACACATTTACTGGAAGTAATGGCTATTATGGGGACATCTGTACAAATTAAGACTGACAATCCTGGGATTAAAGGTGTGCCACCATACCTGGCTTGCCATAATGTACAGAAAAAGAGCAAGAACAGTAGAGTAGGAGGCCAAAGCTTAAACACTGGAGACCTCCTCACACCTGAGTGGTCTGGCTAGGTGTGATACCAGAGAGGACTGTCAAGAGAAAGCAACAAAAGTGAGCCTAAGGGTGTTTTTTTTAAGGGGGGGGGTTGGTTTTGGTTTGTTTGATTGATTTTTTTATTTTGTAAGACAGGGTTTAATGTAGCCCAAATGGCCTGGAACTCACTACGTAACTGAGGATGATCTTGAATTCTTGTTTCTCCTTTCTCCACTTTCCAAGTGCTGAGGTTACAGGTGTGTGCCAGCTAGGTTAGTCCCATGCAAATGAAGCCAAGTAAAGAGGTTTTCTTTCAACAATGGCTTCTATGTAGGTAACATGATATAGAACCCTCAACAGGAAAGCATACTGTTGTAGAGACAACAAATTGAGATTAGGAAGCTTCTGTAGAACCTAAAAGGTTTCAGCAGCTAGAATTAGCAGGACCCACAAAAACACTGACAGCAAATGTTCACTAACATAGGTGTTGGAGAGCAAGCCGATAGGATGGATATAGGACTTGTGAGGGACAGAGACTTACCGAGTTCATCCCAGAGCTGCCTGCACTTGTCTGTTATGCTTGTTACTTGCTGCCTCCAGAGTGTGAGGCGTGGATCAGCCATAAATTGCTCAGTTATAAGTGTCAGCATCCTGGCTCCATTGGAATCTCTCATCCGAAGCATCTCTCGAACCTGAAATATAAGGAGGGGCACGTGATTGGTAACTGCACAGCACAGAAAAGAAGGTAAAGGACAGAGAACAGGTTGAGAAAATGATGTACTTGTGTAGTGTATTTAAGAGACAGAAAGCAAGCCTCTCAGCTCTGTAAGTGAAATTCCTATATATATCAAGAAAGATACCTCATTATACATAATGAGATATCTCTTCAAACACACTAGGATGGTTGGAATAAAAGGATAACAACAGTATTGCCCTGGATATAAAGAACTCAGAACCAATGTACTGCTGGTGGGACTATAAAATGAAGCAGCAACCTTGGAAAATCATCTATGTAGAACTTGTATAAGAATATTCATAGCAACCTTTTCTTGTTAGAGTAGCCAGATGGTGAAAGCAATCCAAGTGTCTACTAACAGACAAAGGATAAATAAAATGGATTATTAACCATAAAGATGAACCTTTAAAATATCAGGCTAGCCAGGCGTGGTGGCGTATGTCTTTAATCCCAGTACTTGGGAGGCAGAAGCAGGTGGATCTTTATGAATTCAAGGCTGGCCTGGTCTACAAAGCAATTCCAGAGAAGCCAGGGCTACACAGAGAAACCTTGTCATGAAAAAAAAAAATTAGGCTAAGAAATCAGTCACAAAAGACACACACATGTATATTTTTATTATTTGAAAATCCAGAATAGGGAAAATTCTAGAGACAGAAAGTAGATTAGCAGTGATTGAGCACTGGAGTGGGTAGGTGGACATGGAGGATAAGAGAGAGTGTTAGTGTGAAGATGAGGCTGCTATCTGCTCTCATTACTCTGTTCAATCAAACATTACCTTTAGGCTGTGCCTTGCCCAGACTAACTCCATTTTATAAAGCAACAGTTTAGTCTATGTTGAATGCAAGTGCTGATGCAGAAAACCTCCGCTTCTTGTTTGGGCAAGTAAATAACAACCAACTGCCCATCACAAACCAGAGGTGCATGCTGATAAACTTTTCATTCATGCAGAATATTACCATCTATGAACTTATCAGGAACACATGGACTGCATCAAAACCATGTCAACAAAGCAGGCTTGTGAACTTACTGAACACACCATACCAACAGATGATGCAATCTCCTTACCTGGATCATATAAAAGGAGGGACATCTAATAATGGGACATGGACACCTGCCAACTCATCAGAACACCAGCGGTCACAAAGCAACCAGTAGGTAAATGAACTCTTGACTGTCTCTGGAGCTTCAGCTCAGCATGATCCCTCTGCTTGATGGTGCCTGTTTAGATGACTGTTCTTCCAATCTGGCTCTTCATCTTGAACCAGCTCTGTACCTGGAACCTGCTTTGCATCTCAGAACATTTCTGTGACTGGACTCTCATGTCAATATCTTCATGTATGTGTACCTGTCCATGCACATGTGTGTATGTTTGTGTGGAAGTAAGAGGATGACCTTGAGTGCTTTTCCTCAGGTACACTTCATCTTTTATTTCATCTCTCAGTGGCCTGGAACTCTGCTATAGGCTAAACCCACTAGCCAATGAACTCCAGAGATTCAGCATTTCCACTTCCCATTTTACCAGCACTACTGGGGATCAACTGTAGGTGCAGTTTACCAGTGGAACCATCTTCCCACCCTCTTACATTAATAGTTTATCCAACTCCCTTGAGTGACTCTGCATGTGTCTAGACTTCAGAGAGGCCTCACTGACTGCTGTAGCTCAATCTTTTTGTAGACAAAAAAAAAAAAAAAAGTTAAGGCATCTGCTTCTCCCAGGCCAAGCATACATCCATCCATACACACACACACACACATTCATATACACATATACATACATACACATACACACATATAAAAATAGTGTGTGTATAAAACTTGGATGATGTATAATGTGTATGAATTAATATTAGTAATTAAAGTTGGAATGAAAGGAACTGTGGAGCCAGTCACACAGCTTAGCAGATAAAGATACTCTGCATTCAAACCTGGTGACTGAGTTCAATCCTTGGGACCTGGGAAAAGGGGAAACAGAAGTGATTCCATATAGTTATGCTCTGAGCACCACACTCATGCCATGTCATAAGATTCTCCCCCAAATAAGTTTGAAGTTTTAAAAAAAACCCTGTGACTATAATGTGAAATCATTACTAGTTGGTAAATTGAGACCAACAAAATTGACATCACCTGTGAATTTGTTGTTTTGTTTTTTGAGACAGGGTTTTTCTGTGCTGCCCTGGCTGTCCTGGACTCACTTGGTAGACCAGGCTGGCCTCGAACTCACAGAGATCCACCTGCCTCTACCTCCTGAGTGCTGGGATCAAAGGCATGCACCACTGTGTTTGGTGAATTTATTTATTTATTTATTTACTTATTTATTTATTTGGTTTTTCGAGACAGGGTTTCTCTGTATAACAGCTCTGGCTGTTTGGCAAATTTATTGTTTTTAAATAAATTTGATGTTATGGAAAGACAAACATCTCAGTTTGTCATAGTGAGAATTTTGGAATTTTGGTTTCCTTAAAAACACAGAAATATTGTAAGAATATGTTTTCATTTTACTCTTAGGTGTGGGCATATGAGGCTATTTCATAGCAGCTAACTATGATTTATCTCATGTTCTCTCAGAGGAGTGATTTTGCCAGCTGCAGATAGTTTCTATAACTGTGTGATGTTTGGAATTCTGGGGATTTTTCAGAGAGAATATAAATGCTAGGGGTCCTGAGGCATACTGGGTTGTTGGTTGAAGTTTGTTATGTAGTCATGTACAAAGAAGAAACAAGAAGACATTAGATATCCTGACGGAGAAGATCAAATTTGTCTCAAGGAAGTCAATGCCCAATCAGCAGTAGTAGTCTAATGATAATATCGCCTCCTTTCTGACTCCTAACTTTATTCAGGGATCTCTTTCTTTTCCTCTCTATCCCTTTTTTTTCTCTCATCGAGTGTTGGGGGCTGAAAGGGTGGAAGAAAAAGGAGTGGAGAAGGGTGGAAGAAAGAAGAACCCACAAAGTAACAAGCATAGGTTATAGGTTGTTTCTAAAGCAGCTCACTTATGACTGATAGGTAAGGGCATGAAGTTTCTTTCCAAAGTGATGAGAATGTTAATTGTGGTGATGACTCTATACTAAGTATCTGTGAATATACCAACACCCCAAAAATCCACTGAACTGTACACTTGAGTCTTGCACATGCTAGGCAAGTGTTCTACTACTGACCTGCATCTCCAGTCAAAACTGTACTTGTTATACAGGTAAACCATATAGTATATATGTTATATCCCAGTAAAGGTGCTAATGGAAAGAGAGAGAAAAAAACAAACAACAAAACCAATCCAGCCTGCCTGGCATGGGCACCTCCTGTTTCAAAATAGTGTCTTCTGAACACTGTTGAAAGTACATCAGGCAGTTTTTGATTCACATCAAAGAGAAGACAGTTCCTTGTTTTCCAGCACTACTGGCTCATTAAGAGAGTAAAGCAGAAAGAACAGACTACCGGAGGGAGGTAGTTGGGCTCCATGGAATAGCCTGATTATGAGGCCCTGCCTATCCTTCTCTCCTGCTATGTTTTAAGCACTCAGTACAGCTAGGCAAAGTAAGCTAGGTACACCAGAAGGCAGAAGTGCAGTGAGCCCATTTACTTAACATTTGAAAAAAAGGAAGGAAGGGAGGCAGGGAGGCAGGAAGGCTTTTTATTTCTTACCTTGGCAAACATTGAGTTGAGCTGCTTCCCAGAGCCATAGTAACCCCCTTGGGAGAGAAAAAGCTTCACTTGTTCTTTCACCTGTTCTTCATCCAAGTGCCAGCAGTTCTCGTCATCGATGCTGGCCCCAGCTGTGGGGTCAGGGGCGCCTGTGAGGAGTGGGAATGGTGGCACACTGTGAGCACACAGATGCAGATGGTCAGTGCTTTGCAGCTCTGTGGACTTCAGAAAGTTAAGGTGCGTGCTAGTTTTACATCCACAGAAGTCACAGTTGTAGCCTTCTAAGATCTATGACTACTGAAAAGTCTAGATTGAAATACACATATTCTAGTGGATGGTGTGGCACACACCTTTAGTCCCGGCACTCAGGAGGCAGAGGCAGGTGGATCTCTGTGAGTTCAAAACCAGTAGCCTGGTCTACATAGTGAGTTACAGGGCAGTCACGGCTACAACGTGAGACCGTCTCAAAAACAAAACAAACAAAAGAAATGGTGTGACAATATCTGTAGTTATAGAAAAATCACTTGGGATGGCTCTGCAGAGGATGGAATAAAGGGGAACAATGTGGAACCTAAGTGAAAGATCATAGTGGTTTGATTAGGGTGATGGTGCTATAGAAAATCATGACTATTTAAGATAAACGGATTTTTCAGTGGAATGCATATCGAAAGAAAAGATGGTGGAGATTAGTACAGGTTTGTATCAGTGTCTAGAGCATAGCTCTAATCACTGCGATGGTGAATAAGCGAAGAATAAGCAAGTTTGAGGAGGCTAACTCTAGCCAGGTGCAGCTCCGTGGTACAACACCTGCCTAACATATGAAAGGCCCTCAGTCCAATCCCTGGTACCACCCAAAATTAAAAAGGTAAGAGAATATAAACTATAAATTCATATTTGGATCTACTGATCTTGGGATGTCTCTGTGATATAAAAGTCAGGTGGATATATAAAGCTCACAAGAGCTGGGTTAGGAAAATGAATCAGTGAATCATGATAAATGGATGACATCTGAAATCACGGGTGTAGCTGAAATTGTCTATAGAGATCACATAAAATAAGAAAAAAAAAGATGAATAAGAAATGCCCACATTCAAAAGTCAAATAGAGGAAGGGAAATCTTTAGGAGTTAGTGAGCAGAACCATTTCAATTAGGCAAGCAATACCTGGAGTTTACAAACTGGCTTCGTTAGCTGTCCACCAACTCTTAGTCCATACCTATTGATTTAAATTTAAATGTTCTTATATGGGTTTCTTGGTTTGGATATTTGAGCCTTCTCATAAAAAGAATGAGAATGAGGTGATTTACCTTCTAGTATTGGTAACACATCAAAGTAAATGACACTTTATTGTGATATTATTTAATGTGATAGTGTAGGTTATTCTTCAGGGTGATTGGAGAAGATAAAATGGAAGGGGTATCTTTTATAAATAATTATTAATCAAGCCACAGTTGAAGCTCACAATTAGTTAAATAAGAAATATCACACCATGTTGGGGTTGATCTGAAACTTACTATGTATTCAAATGTTAATTGCTTGTCCTCCCCCCCCCCCGCAAGATCCTTACTGTCTTATGAACAGATTTTCACATACACCAAGTGATGCTGTGTAACTTTGCTCCCTAACTTATCCTTAATTGGCTAATAAAGTTACCAACAGCCTGGGCTGAGCAGAAGAGAGGCAGGCAGAGCTAAGGTTTCCATGCTTTCTGGGAGTACAGAATATAGACTGTTTTATTATTAGCAAATTGCAAAGAATTTCACACTCTGAATATTCTAATGAGTGGAATAGGGAGACATACAGAGAAAGGGCCTGGGTTCAATCCTCAGTACCACACCACCACACCACCAAATAAACACAAACACTGGAAGTGATAATGCATACCTATAATTCCAGGATTCTGGAGACTAAGATAGGAGCACTTGGAGTTCAAAGTCTGAGCTAAACAGTAAGTTTTAGCCTACTATGGGTTATACACTGAGACTGCATAAAACAACAAAACCAAACATTCTAAACAAGAATCATTTAAAGTTCAATGAGGGATAAATGTTGGAAAGGATTTCTATGCTCATTACATCTGTAGTTCTACATATGAATTCTCAAAAGAATAATAGTAAGTCACTATAATAAATTTAGCGTCTTTAAATAATGACCATTGTATTATTTTATGTAGCTGGATAATTCTTCTGTTCTATATAGTGTCAGCTGGAGTCACTTAGTGGCATTCAGTTGGTGGCTGTTCTGGAAGATCCAAAACTATTCCAATCCAGTGTCTAGATGGGCATATCCAGAAGTTGGTTTCAGCAAAGGCCTCTGCCTGTCTGTGCTGTCTCAGAACCTCTCCTCATGGTCTCTTCAGCCAGATTTTCAAATACAACCTGAGACCTGAGAGGATATTCTGAGATGGAACTACCCTAGCAGTAAAGCCTGGGCCCCAACAGTGGTGCTGACATGTGTCTACTATGTTCTGGGCAAAGCAGCATCTGCCTGTATTTCAAGAGAAGGATGAGGATTACACGACTTGATGGAGTTTTGAAGCACTGCAGCCACTTTTACCAGTTTTAGATCACCATTTCACAAGTGAAAAAGCTACAGCCCAGGGCAACTGAGTGTTTAATAACTGAAGTGAAGAAACAGAGGTGTTATTCTTCCCACATTTGTTTATATGTAGGACTAGTTGTAGAATAAGTATATTGAAGCATTATGGTTGAGAAGTGACTTTAACACAATGGAACTCATTAAATTAACACATTCCTTTAACAGTATAAAACCTCTTATGCCAGGTCAGTTACATTAAAACACTCAGAAAGACCGGGAACCTTAGCGCTGCCTACCTTTCTTCTGCCCAGCTCAGGCTGTTGGCAACTTTTTATTAGCCAATTAGGGATAATTTGGGGAGCAAAGTTACACAGAATCAGTTGGTGTATGTGAGAAACTGTTCATGAGACAGTAAGGATCTTGGAGGGGGGCATGCAATTAACATTTGGATACATGGTAAGTTTCAGATCAACCCCAACAACACCATCTCTGATTTAAAATCCTTACTGTCTACTATTACTATTAGGATTAGTCCACTCTGTATAGCATTTCAGGAAATGGCTTTTTCTCATGAGGCTATATAATGACATGTTCTAAGGGAGTTTTTAGGTCTGAGGAACCAGCCCCCTGACCTCTGTTCCTTGAGTAGGAGCTCATATAGTTAAAGCTGGCTTTGAACTTGCTGTGAAGTGAGAATGACCTTTAGATCTTGATCCTTTTGGTTCTACTTTCCAAGTACTGGGATTATAGGTGTGGCCACTGTACTGGTCCTTTTGTTCTTAAACATCTTTTTGAATTATAAAAGTGGTATATACTTACTATAGAAATTATACCAAAACATTAAAAAAAAACCCCACCAGTCATAGTTTACCACTATTAATGACTGGACCATGGTGGCGCATGTCTGATCTCGGCACTCACGGGAGGCAGAAGCAGGAAGTTCTCTGAGTTCAAAGCCAGCCTGGTCTGCAGAGAGAGAGTTCCAGACCAGCCAGGGATACATAGAGAAACCCTGTCTCGAAAAATGGAAAAAAATTAACTAAATTTTATTTTTATTCCAACTCTATGGGACTGAACTCAGGTCCTTGAACATGCCAGGCTAGAGCTCAGTTATCAACCTACATCCCCAGATCTTAACTATTTATTATAATATAAATTATGAAAACTGTGCAATCTATAGTAAATTTTTTTTTACTATACTATTACATAGTGATTAAAACTGTGTAACTACCAACAAAGTCAAGAAGCAGAAAGCCATCAACACATCAGGCCAAAACATCTATGGAATAGAAATGAATTGCTTTCAGAAACTAAGAGTTGCTGGGCAGTAGTAGTGCACGCCTTTAATCCCAGCACTTGGGAGGTAGAGGCAGGTGGAACTCTATGAGTTCAAGGCCAGCCTGGTCCACAGAGCAAATTGTTTGGACACAATGAATTAAGGTTAGATTATTACAATAGTAGAAAATTCCAACATCTCAAAATATAATAAAGCAACACAGTAGAAGGACAAGAGTTGCTTTTAAGAGTAGTTGTGAGCCGGGCAGTGGTGGCGCACGCCTTTAATCCCAGCACTTGGGAGGCAGAGGCAGGCGGATCTTTGTGAGTTCGAGGCCAGCCTGGTCTACAAAGCGAGTCCAGGACAGCCAGAGATATTCAGAGAAACCCTGTCTCGAAAAACCAAAAAAAAAAAAAAAAAAAAAAAGAGTAGTTGTGAAAAAGTTAACTTTTTTAAATCAAGAAAATGTTATATAATTACCATTCACTTGGTTGATTTCTGAGTTGGAGGACAGAATCTCATCTGCCAGCTTTTGTGCAGTAGGAAGAACTTCTGTGTGGTGTGCTGTGATTAAATATTGAATAAACTTCTGTAGCTGGTCCCTATTCATCTGGAAAAGGGTTTCTGAGATAGGAAGACGAAGTTTGACTTGGTCTGGTTTCCGGATCCTGTAGAGCGAGAGTGCTACCACATGAGCACAGTAGAAAATGTCTTTATTCCCACAGCCACAGGTCACAGAAGTGATTTTGCACCGATCAAAACTGATTGCAACTTTGTAAGTCACTGCTGGCTCAGAAGCAGTGGCTGCTTCAGTCACTGTGCCACTCAGATGGAAGCCTAAAGAAACAAAGAAAAACATCCTGTTCAGAGAGGCTTTAGTTTAAACTTAAGGTGTTAATCATTTACAACTCAGCATCTCCTATACAGTAGTGAGATCTGCCTGAACAACAACAGGTTCAGTGAGTGAAACTTAAGTATTGTCCCGAAGGAATACATGATCCAGCAAAACAAGAATTCTTTTTTTTTTTTTTTTTGGTTTTTCGAGACAAGGTTTCTCTGTGTATCCTTGGCTGTCCTGGACTCACTTTGTAGACCAGGCTGGCCTCGAACTCACAGTGATCCGCCTGCCTCTGCCTCCCAAGTGCTGGGATTAAAGGCGTGCGCCACCACCGCCCGGCTAAAACAAGAATTCTTAATCGTGGAATGAATCACTCAGATTAATGTAAAAACTTTTAAATATACTTTTGTACATATTTTCCTAGAAGGATAGTTCATAGTTTTCATTGCAGTCTCAAATGGTTAATAAAGAAACCTTTAAAAGTTAAGAATGCTTGTAGTAGATTTTGAATTTAAATTGGTGATAAAGTCCAAGTCCACAAACAACACTAGTACAATCTAGAGTAATGTGAACACTACAGATGAAATGGAAAGAATTCTATGAGGAAGAACAGAAGGAAGAATAAGTATGGTTAAGGACATTCCATCCTTAAAAACATCCAATCCAAAATGGTGACCATATGGAACAACCAAAAAAGCAAGAAATCTAAGATACAGAGACTTGGGTGCAAGGATACTATATAGTATTACATCTCTACTCACAAGGCACACAACACCAATGACTGTGAAATACAGAAAGAATGCTTTATTTATTTTTTGAAATAAGGTATTGTGCAGCATAGGATGTCTCCAACACACTAAGTAAGCAAGGATGACCTGGGAATCCTGATCCTCTTGCTTCTGCCTCTCTAAGTGGCAGGATTACAATGTGTGCCACAACTCCCAGTCTCATACTTGTGCACCAACCACTGTATCAACTGAGCTATCTCTTCAGCTTGAATACAGTGTTCTCTTAACAAAAGGAGTAACAGAAACACTAAACATTGCCCAAACTCATGGGAAAAAATAACTACTTTACAAAGTTTTCTAGGTGTCTCTGTGATTATTCTTCACTTATGTTTTCCTCAATGGCACACACCTGCAAAAAAAAAATCAAAACAATCCCATGTATATCATAAGATCATGCTATGTAATGCATACTCCAATGTCCAAGAACTATAAGCTTCTACTAGTTCTCTATCACATCATATACAAGTTTTAAACAATTTTGGGGGAGAAGTAGAGGCAGGTGAATCTCTGAGTTCAAGGCCAGTCTGGTCTACATAGAAAGTTCCAGGATAGCCAGGCTACATAGAGAGATCCTGTCCCAAACAAAACAAAACCCCACAACCAATTAAAAAAATCTCAAATACTTTCAAGGAGTTCCTGTTTAGTTTATAAATAATATATTTTCCTCAAATCACAAAGCAAGCTTTGACATGAAAAAGAAATGCTTTATTTCAAATTTCTATCCAAGTTGTGATTTAGACTCCTTCTCCACCCAGTTCTACCTTGCTTAAAGATGTAAGAATAAAATCAACCGTAACCCCTTCTCCATTACATATCATGGTGGCCCTGATATGTCAACTTTTAGGAAAATCCCTGGCCTTTTATAGATCCATGGATGCTGTGACCTCCTACCAGGATACCATCTTGTAAGCATGTCACATTTTCTTTACCTTCAACATGCACCAAGTATCACCTGGGCATTAATCAACAAATGTGTCAAACCCACAGTGGTGGCACATGTCTGTGGCTGTAGCACTCAGGAGTGAGAGTAAGAAGAACAGGAGTTTGGGGCTGGCTTGGGTTATAGAGACATAGCAAACCTTTGTCTCAAAAACAAAACCTAAAAAACCATCAAAATGTCCTCACAGGACATGAACAACCAAATGTTTGGAAGAAGTCCTTGCTAGAATTTGCTATGCTCAAATATGTACCAAACACTCTTTGTTAAAAATTCATGCATGGGGCTAGAGAGATGGCTCAGCGCTTAAGGGCACTGACTGTTTTTCCAGAGAACCCCGGTTCGATTCTCAGCACCCACATGGCAGTTCACAACTGTCTGTAACTCCAAGATGATAAATGCATGGCTTTAATCCCAGCACTCCAGAGACAAAGGCAGGTGGATCTCTGTGAGTTCGAGGCCAGCCTGGTCTACAGAGTTAGTTCCAGGACAGCCAGGGCTACACAGAGAAACCCTGTCTTGAAAAAAAGCAAACCAACCAACCAACAAACAAAAACCCATACAAAACAAAACAAAAACCATGCATAGCTTGTGATTTAATGTGGTTCTCCTGCCTATTACTGAAAGGCAGTATAAGAAGCAATAGAAATGGTCTGAAAAATTTCCCCAACATTGTCATTTAAAAAGCTGGAGAGTCCAGAAACAGATTGAACTCACCCTTGAATTAAATAGAATGTAATAAGGATAATTTTTCGATTTGGATATATACATACATAATATAATGTATAATAATAGGTAATATTGTGTATATGTGGTCAAAATTTTCTTTTCCAAATAAGGAAATGGTAATCTATACTGCTTAGCTCAAATATCATTTCACATTAAACCATGTGGTACCTCAAGTTGTTATATCATTAAATGAAAAAGCTTTAACATTTATGCCTGTGGAGTTTATATTCTAGCTTACAAGAAAGACTTTTGTCCAGAATCAAATAATAAAGACCTAAGAAGTAATCATTTCATTGATTGCCCAGAACAGTTATGTAATTTGCATGATTATAGCCATGAGAACAAAAATTTAAATGACCATAATTTCTAAAATATCTTGGGCTTTAAAAATTAGAAATAATAGATTTATACTGATTCTTTCAAATCAGTGTACCTTCTAAACACAGTCGACTGATCAGTAACCCTCTACCCTGCCAGTACTAGGCATCAAGCTCATCTACTAGTAGTAGAGCTTCCTACACTCTACTACTACTGAGCTACATACTCTGCTTCTTTTATTGATCAATAAATTTTTTGTTTTGGTTTTTTGAGACAAGGTTTCTCTATGTAACAGCTCTGGCTATCCGGGACTCACTTTGTAGGTCACTTTGTGACCTGGAACTCACAGAGATCTACCTGCCTCTGCTTCCGGAGTGCTGGGATTAAAGGCGTGTGCCCCCATGTGTGGCCAATAAATAATTTTAAATTAGTAACACTTTTTGAGCATGAATACATTTTCTTTGTTTTTAATTTTTATTTATCACAAGTGTGTGTGCGCGCGCACAGGCACGCACAGGTATGATGGGGGAAAATTTGATAGTACTGTGTGGTCAGAGGACAACTCTTTGGAGTCAGTTCTCTCCTTCTACCTTACCTTTTAGTGGGCTTTGGACACTGACCTTAGGTCCTCAGCTTTCCATGACATGTGCCAATACCTGCTGAGCAACCTTATCAGCCTTCTCCTTTTATTGAAAAATCATGCCATTTCCATATTATCTTGTATTTCTGGTAGCTAATACAAAGACTAGTATAGAATAAACATTTATACAAATATTTGCTGAATGCAATAGCTTTAAATCCTTTAATGTCTCTTCACTGTTCACAGGTCAATGCAACATGTGTTGGGATTTCTTTCAACCTCTTCAGACTTGCTCCCACTACTCAGCATACAAACACATCAAGCTCACTGAGTGATTCTTCACTGTGGTAGGTTTTCTCCATTTTCTTTTTTTAATATTTATTTATTTAATATGTATACAATGTTCTGTATTGAAGTATGTATGACTGCAGGCCAGAAGAGGACACCAGATCTTATTATAGAAGGTTATAAGCCACCATGTGGTTGCTGGGAATTGAACCCAGGACCTCTGGAAGAACAGCCAGTGCTCTTAACCTCTGAGCCATCTCTCCAGGCCTTCTCCATTTTCTTTGCCTTTACACCTTTATATGTGAGATTCCCTACACCAGCATGAGCTTCTCAGCCCCCTCCTCATTCTGAATTCTCAACTCATGATATTTACTCCAAGAAGTCTTCCCTTATGTCTTTGTACACCTAGCTAAGTGCTTCTTCAGGGCTCTCATTTTCATCAGTTTTATCTTTATTTGACCAAATGACTATCAGTGTAAATAATAGTTTCATGTTTGTCTTTTCCTTTTAGACTGTGAACTGCTTGTAAACAAGGATTTGTTTTCATCTTTATAATTTAGCTGGCATATTGCAAGGGCTTAATAAGTATCTGTTTATAGATGAATAAATAAGTGAACACAAATTGAATATTTACATATTCATATCTATAATTCACAGAGGATTAAGTATGTTTATAAAATTCCTGATTTTGTGATTAAAATAAGTCAGCAAGTTAAACAAGTTTACTGGGATGGTGAACAAAGTAACACGAACTTATATACACAGTGAACTGACAGTCTTCCTGCTTCAGTGCAGCTGCTGTTAGAGCTACAGTACCTGAAGAGAGGACATCTACCACTCTTTTGGATGTTCTCCCAAGAGTCACATGTCTTAAGTATCAATATGCAATTCTTCAGAGCCAGTGATATGTCCTGTTCTAAATGTGACCTAGGTTATCAATGCAGGGATGTGAATGGAGAATTTTCAGCAATGACAAAGCAACAAAAGGTTCATCTCCAGATGGAGATTCTCAGACTTTTTAGAGTGACAGACATTTGTCTGTCATGACTGAAAAGAGTATAAAAGCTACAAGTTCTGATGAATTTGGCAATTCTAAGCATTAGCATCAGAGAACAATGGGTAGCTCTAAACAAGAAATGACAAACGCATTCAAAGAAACCACCACAGGCAAAGACAGAGGCAACCTTTCTTGAAATTTCTTGTAGATATAACAAATACTTTATTCAAGCATGTATAAGGGGAAGAACTAATGCTACTGTAACTTCTGCTTGTCCATATACTGCATATAGACAAGATGGAATTTAACCTAGGACATTAAAGAAATACATTCCATAATACCTTTATACGAAAGAAACTGGTCAGTGTTTTAAACTAAGAAAGCTTTAGAAACCAGGGTGGATCTTACTAAAACCAAGGGCTTACTTCACTTCCAGGTTCTGTTCCAGCCTTTGTCTTGCTATGCAAGTACAGGTGGCAACTATATACAGAGCCCGCAAGGCCGTAGAACTGAATTTGGTTGAGAGGAGCCTCATTTCTGTGGGGACAGCAGATATTTACATGACTTTGCAACCAGCAGCCAAGAAGAGACCCCCCAAAAAGAAAGTGGAGACATTGCTGGTATTGCTGATGTTACAATCATAGTCCTACAGACTAATCTATCTTCCCTAAGCTCCTTCAAATTTGACACCCCACTGGACAGATTGCCATAGCTATAAATTGAGTCAGCTACTCCCACAGTCTTATGTATGTAAAAAATTGCCTATTGTGCACAGCCTATACACAGTGCTGGTTGAACTTTTTTTTTTTTGTTTTTTGTTTTGAGACAAGGTTTTTCTGTGTAACAGTACTGACTGTCCTGGAACTCACTTTGTAGCCCTGGCTGATCTCGAACTCACAGAGATCAGCCTCCCTCCAGAGTGTGGGATTAAAGGCATGCACCACTACACCCAGCACTAGTAGAACTTTTAGTGAAGAAAAAAAGAGACGGAGTACATTCCAAGGCTAAGAATTATTACTTAGTATTTTGTTTGTTTTATTTATTTATTTATTTATTTTTGGTTTTTCGAGACAAGGTTTCTCTGTGTAGCCCTGGCTGTCCTGGACTCACTTTGTAGACCAGATTGGCCTGGAACTCACAAAGATCCGCCTGCCTCTGCCTCCCAAGTGCTGGGATTAAAGGCGTGCACCACCACTGCCCGGCTTATTACTTAGTATTTTGTATATACCTATTAGTGAAAAATATTTAACAATTTAAAATTACTATTGAATTTTTTTGTAGTGATTTAAAGACTATCTTAGGAAATATTTGAAGTTATATAATTCTCAAATAAAACATTTTTTAAACAAAAAAGAATGTATATAGAAGTTAGTAATATTAATATAACAGGATTCTTTTCTATAGTTTATATTCATACTTTAAATGTACTGCTGTTAACTTCTGCTGGTTTTTATAACTTTTAATCAAATTTTTTGAGACAGGGTCTTTCCTCAGACTGGCTTTGAATTCAGACGAATCCTCCTGTCTCAGTCTCTTGAATACTGAGATTTCAGGCATGTACCACTGGATCTGACTGTAAAAGTATGAGGACTGGCAGGATGGTTCAGCAACTAAAAGCCCTTGTTGCAGAAGATGATCTCAGATCCCACATTGGAAGGAGAGAACCTGAGGGCTGTCTTCTGACCTTCATGGTGCTATGACATGTGCATTTCCATATTTTCTCTCTCTCTCTCTCTCTCTCTCTCTCAATGATTTAATTTCATTATTATTGGTTTGGTGTTTTCTTTCTTTCTTTCCTTCCTTCCTTTTCTTTCTTTCTTTCTTTTTTTTTTTTTTTGGAGACAGGGGACAGGGTCTCACTATATAGCTCTAGCTGTCTTAGAACTCACTGTGTAGACCAGGCTGGCCTCAAATTCACAGAGATCCATCTGCCTCTGCCTCCCGAGTGCTGGAATCAAAGGTGTGCACCGCTATGCCCTATACAATGATTTTTTTAAAAATAAAAACATACGCTGGGCAGTGGAGATGCACGCCTTTAGCCCCAGCAATCCAGAGGCAGAGGCAGGCAGATCTCTGTGAGTTTGAGGCCAGCCTGGTCTATAAAGCTAGTCTAGGACAGCCAGGGCTACACAGAGAAACCCTGTCTCAAAATAAGAAAAAAAAATAAAAGCACATGCTATTTTATTAGCTAACATTTAGTACTTATTACATGCTGGACAGTATATTCTAAGTGTTTTCCACATATTAACTACTTAGGTCCTCAGAACAATGAAATGTCTGCTCTTTTTTCTTTCAGTAAGAAAACTGGCCAGGCGTGGTGGCGCACGCCTTTAATCCCAGCACTTGGGAGGCAGAGGCAGGCGGATCTCTGTGAGTTCGAGGCCAGCCTGGTCTACAAAGCAAGTCCAGGACAGCCAGGGCTGTTACACAGAGAAACCCTGTCTCGAAAAACCAAAAAAAAAAAAAAGAAAACTGAAGCTCAGCGAAATAAAAGAACTCATTCAATATCATACTTCAGGTTGAACACAGGCAGTCTGGCTCTACAAACTGTACTGTTAATCACAATAGAGTGAATATGACACTATTGGACCTAAAGCATGTATCTAAAACTTTATAAAAGTAATTAACAAGCAAAATTCTACAAAGACAGAGTCCTGCATTAATGACAAGTCAGTGAACTCTGACATCTGCCTTGTTTCCTGGGCAACTGTTCGATGTAACTGTTAACTATCAAGTGCTCTGCAACACTCTCACAGGAGGAATAAAGACAGGCTCACCACCGCATGTGAATCATCTGCATGGAGCTCTGAAGGAACACTTCTCAGCACAGCCCTCTGACACCATTCAAAAGCCTTTGTGTTTCTAAGTGTAAGAAAAGCTCCAGCAAAGCCTGGGCAATTAAAACCACTTTGCTCACTGCTCTTTTGATTCCCTAAGGCCTCTAGGCAGGTGCTAATGCATGAAAACGAAGTGTCATTTCACCCAACAGTAAGAAAAAGGAGTGCTGTGATTTACTAACAGAATTAATTTTTCTTTAAAAAAATTTTTACATTGTATTTAATTGTTTACTTACTTATATTTATTTATTGCACATATGTGCATGTGTATATGTCTGTGGGTGCACACATTCCACAGCATGTGTGTACCACATGGGCCCCAAGTCATCAGACTTGGCAGACACCTTTACCTGCACAGCCATCTTGCTGGCCCAAGAACAAGTTTTTTTTTTGTGCCCTCCACCCCACCTACAGGGTTTTTCTGTGTAGCTAGAACTCTCTGGAACTCATTTTGCAGACCAGGCTGGCCTCGAACTCACAGAGATTCACCTGCTTCTGCCTTTCCAATGCTGGGATTAAAGGCATGTGCCATCACACCCAGTTTAACATGTTTTCTTATAGTCAGTTTAAATATAGCATGTGTATGTTGTCTACACACACACACACACACACACACACACACACACACACAGAAACACATGCGCACGCACACACACACACACACACACACACACAGACAGATGGCTCTATAAACTAAGTAACTCTTTGAATTAGAATGGTTCCATTGAGATAAATTTGGTTTTGACGAAAGTGTAGAATAAATTAGACTTTCTCATCTAATTCTTGCTTCCTGTAACGTCACAGTTGTATACAGCAGAAAATAAAGCAAGTTATTTTCTTTTTAAATCTGTGACCTAGAAAAACAGTAGCTACGAGAACTCTTAAAACCCCCAAGAATAACATTTATAAAATAACAGATTTCTTTCTTAGGAAACTTAGCTCACTAGCTAGTGCCCAAACAAGAGCACTGAGAGTTCCAGAGACTAACAGTAAAATACACATAGATTAGGAGTCAGTGCCCGAGTCACAATTCCAAAAGCCCTCAATTCCTCTTGGCCTCAGTTTCTTAACTATGCAAATGGACATAATGCCTAATCAGATTCATGTGAAAATGCTTTGTAAAGAACACATTTACCCGAAATGCCAATAACAATCCCAACTAGCCAAGACCAGGGCTTATATAAATTCCCAAGAAGCAGATGGCGCCCACACACTGGATCAGGGTGGAAGATAAAGTGAGGAGCAGAATTGTTATTCAGAAATACAAATGATGCTGCCCCATTACTCTGAAAGCTACTTGGTTTGTTTGTATTACAGAGGTCACCCTAAGCTTCTCAGAGCAGCTGAGTAAAGCTGAAGGGCTCTCCTTGCTGCCATCTGCTCCCTTCCCAGACTCCTCTGGCAAATCAAGGGATTGTTAACCTCTAAAGAACAGCTATGGGCCTTTCTCAGCATCAGTCTCAGAAGGCAAGTCTATGCTCTCTGTATTAGCAACCAGAGCTGAAGACCAAAGCCTCCCAAGTGCAGGCACTCATCTCTAGAGGTAGCCTTACGTCACCCAGTTTCTCTGGTTTTATTTTGTTTTGTTTTAACTTGCAATTCTAAAGTTTCAGGGGGGTTTTAAATTATTATTCTAGAAATATTTTATGTTAAAAAGAAAAAAATTATCTGGAAAATTCATTTAAATATATAACATACAGAAGACACAATTACCTTAAAGCAGTAACTTCACCAGGCATGTCGGCAGACACCTGTAATCCCAGCACTTGGGACATGGAGAAAGGAGGCTCAGGAAATCAAAGTCATTTTCATCATAAACTACATAGTACATTTGAAGCCAGCCTGGGCTTAATGAGGCCTTGTCTCAGAACAAAAATAAGCAACAACACAAAGACTTCAAATAGTAATATTATTTTCTTGATAACCACTCTATGGTGCAAGAGCAAGTTATATTGGTGGATAACCAATTAATTTGAAACTATAGTTCAGAAATCTCTGGTTCACAGATTTGAAAGAAACCATCACACACCTCAAACAGCTCTCTGTAAAAACAGTGTGCACAGGTCTGCACCAAGTCCTCTGCATATATGTTACAGTTTCCAGTTTCATGTTTTTATGGGATTCCTGAGTCTGTGAAGGAGCGGGTTTGATTCTTGGGCCTTCTCTTGGGGTCTTTTCCTTCTGTTTGTTTGTCTTGTCCAACTCCAATGTGACAGCTTTTGTTTTATATTATTATACTTTATTTTGTTATAGCTTATCTTTATCTCTTAAAAGCCTGTTCTTGAGGGCTGGAGAGATGGCTCAATGGTTAAAAGCACTGACTGTTCTCCCAAAGAACGTGGGTTCAAATCCCAGCACCCATATGGCAGTTCACAGGCATCTGTAATTGCCGGGCATAGTGGCGCACACCTTTAATCCCAGCACTCAGGAGGCAGGGGCAGGCGGATCTCTGTGAGTTCAAGGCCAGCCTGATCTACAAAGTGAGTCCAGGACAGTCAGGGCTACACAGAGGAAACTATGTCTGAAAAACCAAAAAATAAGAACCAACCAAACAAAAAAAAACCCTGTTTTTTTTCTAATAAGAGACAGAAAGGGATTGGATCCAGAGGGGATGGGAGATGGGGGGCTGAGAGGAGTAGAAGTAGGGTAAACTCTAATCAGGATAGGTTATGTGAGAAAAGGAATCTTTTTTTGTTTGTTATTTTGATTTTTTTGAGACAGGGTTTCTCTGTGTAGCCCTGACTGTTCTGGAACTCAGTTTGTAGACCACGCTGGCCTTGAACTCAAGAGATCCACCTGCCTCTGCCTCCCAAGTGCTGGGATTAAAAGTGTGGGCCACCATGACCAGCTCTGAATATATTTTCAATAAAAGAAAAAACAAACAACAACAAACCTCACAGTGTGCACATATACAAAGTATGTCTGTTGCCAAAATAGGTACTATAATTTAATACTACTACATGGGTTCTGTGTGTGCCTGTTTGAATATATGTGTGAGATACACACACACAGAGACTCTACACCAGCCTGGCCTCAAAACTCCCTATGTAAATGAAGAAAGATCTTAAACTTGTGTATGTAGGTATGTAAGACAGACAGACAGACAGATACACACACACACACACACACACACACACACACACACCAGGCTGACCTCAGACTCCCTGGGTAGCTGAGGAAGATCTTGAACTTCTGATCCTCCTACTTCTACCTCCCAAGTGCTGGGATTATGTGTGTGTGCCACCATGTCGTGTTCAATTAGCGGTAGGGATAGAATCCAGGGGTTTGTGTATGCTAAGTAAGCACTTTACCAACTGAAGTACATACATACCTAGGCTGTTAATTCACACAAAAAGAAAGGCAACACATAATTGTAATCTTATTTCATAAACTACTCTGCTTCATTCAGGAGCATCAATACATCAATGGGGTGGAGGGTATTTAAAAAAACAGCTTTTCAAAAAGAAAACAATATACACAGCTATTTTTGACTAACCACAATATTAAATAATCATGTCTATGTTTGACATGTATTCAACATAGTAGTTAGATTTATTTTATTTTTTAAATATGTATTATATGTGTATGAATGTTTTGCCTTGAGTACATATATGTGCACCATGTGTGTGACTGGCGCCATGGAGCTCAGAAGAGGGTACTGGAACCCTGGAACTGGAGTTAGAGATAGTTGTGAGTCGTCATATGGGTGCTGGGAACTGAACCCAAATCCTTTGAAAGAATAGTTCATGCCCTTAACCAGTGGGCCAGCTCTACAGCCCTCAGATCTATCTATCATCTATCTATCTATCTATCTATCTATCTATCTATCTATCTATCTATCTATCTATCTATCTATCTATCTATCTAATATATGTATTTATTTGTTTTTTGAGACAGGGTTTCTCTGTGTAAAGAGCCCTGGCTGTCCTGGACTTACTTTGTAGACCAGGCTGGCCTCAAATTCACAGAGATCCTCCTGCCTCTGCCTCCTGAGTGCTGGTATTAAAGGCACGTGCCACCACTCCCAGCTTAGGTTTATTTTGAAGCATTAAATTTACTTAGAAGCTAAGTGATTGGTGCATACCTATAATCATCATTGAAGCTATGGCAGAAGGATCCTGAAGTCAGGGTCAGCTTGCACTCTACCACTGAGTCTCTGACTCAAAGAAAACAAAAGTCACAGAAAACATTTTTCAGGAGGAAAAAGAATTCCTTCAGGGTGGATAAAAAGATTTTAAAAAAAGATTTGTTGTTATTTCTCTGAGATTGTGTATATTGAATTAAGTCATCAAAATATACTGCAATTATATTTAAATGAAATATAAATAATGTGTGTGTGTATGTGTGTTTACAACAGTGTCTGCCATTCCAGTGTACTAAGCATGCTATTATTCTGATTATAACTCTAGCTAGCTCTCTTATTCTCATCTCATTTCAAGGACTCCTCATTTTATGCAGATTCTAGCCTCAAATTACCTAAAGAAAAATGCCTATGCATAAGCATCATATGAATTGTAATCAAATTCTTTTTTTTTTTTTTGGTTTTTCGAGACAGGGTTTCTCTGTGTAGCCCTGGCTGTCCTGGACTCACTTTGTAGACCAGGCTGGCCTCGAACTCACAAAGATCCGCCTGCCTCTGCCTCCCAAGTGCTGGGATTAAAGGCGTGCGCCACCACCGCCCGGCTTGTAATCAAATTCTTATGGAAAAAAAGCATAGTTTTCAGATGATCTTAACTGTCATCTTTTCTAAACTCCATGACATTTTATTTCCAGTATGGCCTTTTTAATATGGAGATGAATGCAAATCCCACACAACATTCTTTATTTAAGAATTTCATACATGGTAAGAACAACATTCCTAACATTTATAGCATTTTGGTCAGGGCCTTATATGACCCTCTGGCTCTCTATCTTTTTGTTCCATCTCACAGATTGACCTGTGTGGGGTTGCAAGAATGTCACCACAAATTCAATTAGGACAATCCTTTTCATTCTGGTTAGAAACTGGAGCAAAACCACGTTTTATACTGTGTATAGTAACCCAATTCCAAGCCAAACCAA
The DNA here is from genome assembly GCA_907164525.1 of Lophiomys imhausi. NCBI lineage: Eukaryota > Metazoa > Chordata > Mammalia > Rodentia > Muridae > Lophiomys > Lophiomys imhausi. The sequence goes on along the minus strand of CAJQZJ010001750.1, from coordinate 268,232 downwards.
TCAGATATAAGGCATTCTCATTATGTTTTTACTGGAGTTCTAAATGCATTCACAGCCTCATTTGGATTTGAGCAGTTCTTCACAGGACAAATCTCTAGTGCTAGCAATTTTTTTTTTGGTTTTTTGAGACAGGGTTTCTTTGTGTATCTCTGGCTGTCCTAGACTCACTTTGTAGACCAGGCTGGCCTCAAACTCACAGAGATCCTCCTGCCTCTGCCTCCCAAGTGCTGGGATTAAAGGCGTGAGCCACCATGCCCGGCTGCTAGCAATTTTTCTGAGTCAAAATTGTAGTACTGCACAATCCCATCAACTGGCCAGCCACTCCTTGCGTTCTCTTCCACAGCTTTAAATGCTTTACTGCTCTAACCTCAACAGCAGTAAAAAATACTACTACATAGGGCAGTAGTTCTCAACCTGTGAGCTGGACCTCCAAAGGACCCTTTCACAGGCATTCCATATGAGATATCCTGCATATCAGATATTTACATTACAATTCACAACAGTAACAAAATTACAGTTATGAAATAGCAACAAAATAATTTTATGGCTGGGGTCACCACAACATGAGGAACTATATTAAAAGGTTTCAGCATCAAGAAAGTTGAGAACCACTGACACAGAGGTTCACACTCATGTGAACCACTTTAGAAAGAGTCCCTTAACCCCTTTTGGAAATCTAAATAGTGAATTATGCATTTATAGGTTCTCATTTTCATATAATTTTCTTCTAAATAACTTTTTGAATGTTTATTTTTTGTGAATGTGGGGTGGGCAATGAGCATGTGCTATGGCATATATGTCAAGGTCAGATCAACTTGTGGGAGTCACTTCTTTCTTCTCTAATGTGGGTCCTGGGGGCCAAACTTAGATCACCAGGCTTGGTGAAGCAAGTTCCTTTACCCACTGATCTGTTTCATTGGCCTGGAAAATGTGAATTATACATTTATAGGTTCTCATGTTCACATGATACTTTTGTTTTATTTTAAATTATTTTAACACTTTTTCATGGGGAGGTGACAGTTTGTGTGTACATGCTACAGCTACATGTGGAGGCCAGAGAATAATTTGTGGGAATCTGTTTTCTCTTTCCACTACATGAGTTCCCAGAGATAAAACTCAAATCATCAAGCTTGGTGGCAAGGACCTTTACTCACTGAATCATCATCTTTTCCTTAAAGGAAGATTAAATTTGATTATAAAGCAGTTATGAGCTAAACTAAAGTGCAATTTTCTCTGGCCTGATTTCAGAATGAAACAGAGTAGAACTCCAAAAATACATGAGCACTGGGTGTGTGTGTGTGGAGGGGGGGGCTCAGAGAAATGAGCTGTAGACTCAACTTACTTAATGTGTGCTTATGGGGAAAGTAAAAAAGGCTAGATAAAGGTTCCCATCTAAGTTATGTCTAGATTCAAGAGTATCTCCAAGGAGTTCCCGAGAGCAAGAATATAGATGAGGGCTGGTGAAATGGCTCAGGATAAGGATGTCTGCCAAACAACCCTGGTGACCTGTCTTCAATCCTGGAACCCACAGGAGGTGGAAGGGGAGAACAGACTTCAGAAACTTCCTCTGGCCTCCACATATCTGTTGGAGCAGTGTGTTGCACACACCACAGTAGTAGTAGTAAGTTTTAAAAGTTCAGATGTGCACAGCCTTAAGGTGAATGGAAAGACTCTTACCTGAGAGGTAGCTAAGGTAAAACGCCCAAGGAGTCCATGGAGATCAATAACAGATACCAGCCCCGCACCAAATTGTTTTGTTTTGTTTTTTGAGACAGGGTTTCTCTGTATAATAGTCCTGGCATTCCTGGACTCACTTTGTAGACCAGGCTAGCCTCAAATTCAGAGAGATCCACCTGCTTCTGCCTCCCGAGTGTTGGGATTAAAGGTGTGCGCCACCATGCCCAGCAACAAACGGGGTTTTTTTTTTTTTTTTTTTTTGGTTTTTCGAGACAGGGTTTCTCTGTGTATCCTTGGCTGTCCTGGACTCACTTTGTAGACCAGGCTGGCCTCGAACTCACAAAGATCCGCCTGCCTCTGCCTCCCAAGTGCTGGGATTAAAGGCGTGCGCCACCACCGCCCGGCAACAAACGGGGTTTTTAAAAACAGAAGTAATCCTAAAATTTAGTAATCATTTGGCAGAATGATACTTCTGAGAGAGATACATCCATGCCCATCAGGGCTAGAGCATTTATATATATGTTTTCAGGGAAGCAAGTGGGAAGTAATACAAGGGCACAGAAGAGAGCTATCAGTCAAGGCTTGGGGTGAGGAGAGTTTGGGAAGACCTCCAGGCAGTAGCAATATTTACCAGCTAATCTGTGGTGCTGGAGTCATACCCAGGGCCTTGTGAATGCCAGGCAAGTGCTCTACTACTGAGCTACATCCCCAACAGTTCATTCTTGAAAAGTGAGCAGGAAAATGGATCGTTTGGCTGTCCACATTTTATGAGAAAAACTATAGAGAGATAAATACAGTAGACAGAGTGCTCAAGTAAGGTGTTTTAGAAGTGAGGACAGGAGGTGGAAGGTGATATATAGAAAGGAAATAGCAGTGAGAAAGTCTGACAGCAAGAAATATAGTACAGGATAGTAATTATACTCATTCCATTACTGTTGTAACAGTTATTAAAAACTTGGTGGTCAAAAACAACACAAATATTACTTTACAGTTCTGGAAGTCAGAAGTCTAAAATAGGACTCACTACCATCAGGGTTACGTTCCTTCTGGAGACTAGAGGGAAAATTCTGTTCCTTGTCTTTCCTTGGCTCATGGAGGGAGTCAGTTCCCTCCACCATGTTGGTCCCAAGGATTGACTAAAATTGGTAGACTTGGTGGCAAGCACCTTTATAGGCTGAGCCAGCTCAGTGCCCTCTACAGGAATTTTCGAATTAATTTATTTGTAAGCTTGTTTGGCTTCACACTGAATCTATATGTCTACTAAAAGAACTGAAATCCCATGAAATAGTCTTCTGATACAAGAAAATAGTGTGAGATTATAACTATCTAGTCTTCAATCACATCAGAGATCTGAGAAGAATAAATATATCTGATTATACACAAAGTGCAGAGCCAGTAGCTTCCAAAACTAGGAAATGACAGACAACTGGCTGCCTGAACCATCCCCAATTTCTCTCCATACATTAGAGCATCTATCTTCAGCCTCTTGGTCCAGTATCTCTGACAGACATTAATTGTAAAGCAGGACTCACAGTTAAATTTTAAGTTGCTTAGGAATTAAAAGGATGTTCTAGGTCTAAGAAAATGTTTTTAAGTTGGTAATGCAAGTTAGGATGGAAAATGAGTTAGGTATATAACTTTAAACTCATAGAGATAGAAAGACAACAGAATATTAATATCAGTTGCCGAATATGTATGGACTGGACATTGGGAATGTATGCTATACCTTATAATTTTCATAATTGTGGCCTAATTATTAAAAAAAGAATTATGAGTTCTGGGAGAAAGGGGAGAGGGTGGAGGGAGGGGACTGTGATGGAGATGTAACTTGAATAAATAAATAAACAATAAGAAAAGAAAATAACATGTATCTCTATTATTTAGATCTTCATTTATTTCAACCTGGTCTTACAGTTTTCACATTTGTGAGCTCTTTAGCTCATAAATCTTCTATTTGTTAATTATTTGTAAATGCTATTGGATTATAATATAAATTAAAAATTTTTATTACGTGCACACATGAGAATACATGCCATAGTGAATGTGTGGAGGTCAGAGAACAGCTTTGTAGAGTTGGCTCTCTCCTTTCACCTTTATGTGGGATTGAAATCAAGTCACCAGGCTTGAGCCACAGCGCCTTTACCTGCTGGCCCTAAATACTATCCTTTGATTATTCATTGCTAGTATTTGCAAATATAATTGAATTTTATGTACTGATATAATAACTTGCAACCTTACTAATGTACTTATTAGTTCTATTAGCATTTTTCTAGATTCCATTGTATTTTTTACATAGGGGATTGTATTATTTACAAATTAAAGTTTTAGTTTTTCTTTCTCAACTAAAAGTCATCTCCCCTTCCCATTACTTGCCTTATTATAATACTGGCTAGACCATCCATATAATAATAAATAGAAACAGAGAACAGAAATTCTTAATTTTTTTACATAAATATTTGTAACTATATGATGTGTGTAGAGTGGGGGGGTATGTATACATGCTGTGTGCACGCATGCGGCAGTCAGACAACAACCTGCAAGAGTTGGTTCTCTCCTTCTGCCATGTGAGTCCCAGGGTCAAACTCTGGTTGTCAGGATTGGTCTTTGGTTACCCTCTGAACCCTCTCACTTTACTCTTGATTTTGAGGAGAAAACACCCAGGTTTTTATCATTATGTATGATTTTAGCCATAACTTTTTGTGTATGTTCTTTAATAGGTAGAGGAAGTCATATTTTAGTTATTTGGAGTTTGGGCCTTTTTTTCAAATTGAAACAGATTTAAATGAAGAATAAATGTTGTATTTTTGTCAAATTTATTTTCTGAATTCACATGGCTTTCTTTTGTAGCTTGTAAATATAGTGAGTCAACTGACTGGATTTATTACATGTGTTAACTGTCTCATAGTTTACATTTTAAAAGATATTTTACTTAAATAAAATTTACATAATATGAAATTCACTATTCAGTGTGTGTCTATTTTCTGTTACTATGAATTTGTCTATTCTTGATATTTCATATAAACAGAACTATATAATATGTGACCTTTTGTATACTTAGCATAATGTTTTACAGACTCATCCTTTTGGGTTTTGGTTCTTTTGTTTTGAGACAGGTTTCTCTATATAGTCTTAGATGGCCAGGAACTTGCTTGTATAAACCAGGCTGGTCTCAGACTCACAGAGATCTACCTGCCTCTGCCCCTGCCTCCTGAGTACTGGAATTAAATGCATGCACCATTATGTCCAGCAAGGGTCATCCTTTTTATAACATGTAACAATACTTCATTTTTTCCTTTCTAAAATAAATCAATTCTTAGTAATTGAGACATTTTTGTACATGCCATACATACTCAATCACATTCATGTACTCCCATTGCACTCTTGTTCTTCCTTTCTGCTCCTTTTGGGAGCCCTTCCTCTTCCCAAATAATCCATTTCTGCTTTTATGTATGTTTAATTTAAAAATTATTTTGTATGTATGCGTGTTTTGTCTGCATGTATATCTGAATACCATGTGCATATCTGGTGCTCATGGAGGCCAGAAGAGGGAACACTGGACCCCCCCGGAAATGGAATTACAGATGGTTTTGAGCTGATTTCCATATAGGTGCTGGAAATCAAACCTATGTTTCCTGGAAGAGCAGCCAGTGTTCTTAACCACAGAGCATCTCTCCAGCCCTATATTTTTAATTTTGTAGTTATATTTAAAATTTTTTCTCTCCCTCTGTCTCTCATCAAGCTTGGTGGCAGGTACCTTTTACCTCTTAGCAATCTTGTTGGCCCCTCATGCATTAATAAAAAAAAAGTCTATATTCTACAGATGCGAAAAAAATACATGATATTCAGTTTCTGGGTCTAGCTTATTTTGCCTAACAAAATATCCTCCAGTTCCATCTGTTTGATAATTTCATTTATTTATTTATTTATGTTTTTTTTGAGACAAGGTTTCTCTGTGTAATAACCTTGGCTGTCCTGGACTCACTTTGTAGTCCAGGCTGGCCATGAACTCACAGAGATCCGCCTGCCTCTGCCTCCCAAGTGCTGGGATTAAAGGCATGTGTCATGACGCCTGGCGATAATTTTATTTTTTAATTGAGGCAAGGAAAGTCTGAGGATGAAACACAGAACACTTTCCTACCAAGCTTAAGAATGTTCAAACCTCAGCGTTTTTTACACACACACACACACACACACACACACACACACACACATCCCTAAACAATTAAGAATAATGGAGATGGACACAGATTAGTTCATTTCTATCTTTTTAACTAGTCATACTATGGCAATCCTTTCCTCCTATCCAAATTCAATTCATCCTTCTTGATCAAGTTTGATCAGTTCCAGGTTTAGTTGATTTTCTTAAATGATACTCATTTCTCCCTTTGGTAAACATTTTGGCTATTTGTTATTTATACCATACATTCTGCCACATTTTACTAACTGTGCTTGAACTTTTTAGAAAATATCAATAGAGGCTGGAGAGATCAGTCATCAGTTAAGAGCATACACTGTCCTTTCAGAGGACCTGAGAATGGCTCCCAGAACCTGATGGCTCACAACTGCCTGTAAATCCATCACCTAGGGATTCTTGGACTCTGAGAGCACCTGAACACGCACACACACACACACACACACACACACACACACACACACACACACA
>CAJQZJ010001750.1:195114-261882 GCA_907164525.1 Lophiomys imhausi | reverse complement strand
CACACACACACACACACACACACACACACACACACACACACACACACACGCATGCACAACTCTGGAGCCAGCCAGAGGGTTCAGTGGGTAAAATGGCTTGTCACAAGTGGTGATTAGGGTTGCCAACTTCACAGAACTTAGAATCACTTGAGAGATGCCTCTGGATATGTGGTACGAGATTATCTTGATTATATTAATTGAGGTGGGAAGATTTGCCCACTGTGGGTGGCACCATTCCCTAGGCAGGGTATCCTGGACTATATAAAAGCATAGAAGGGACACTGAGCACTAGCATGCATGCATTCATTGTTGTGTTCTTCTGACAGCAGATGTGACCAACTGCTTCAAACTCCTGATGACTTTACTTCCCTACTAAGAAAGACTGTGACCTGGAACTGTCATATAAATACACTCTTTCTCTCTTCAGCTGCTTTTGTTGGGGTATTTTATCATATTACATGGAGAGAAAACCAAGATAGCTGACAATCTAAGTAGTTCAATCTCAGTGGAAGCTGAACCAACTCTGAAAAGTTGCCCTCAGACCTCCACATAAGCACTGTAGCATGTATGTGCCCAAATTCACATACACACATCATACACAATAAAGGAAATAAAGAGAATAGGCTCTGGAATCAAACCTGGGTTCAAATGTTGGCTGTTAGTAACTGTGTCCCTTGACCTTTAGGTGCCCTGGGTTCTTCATATGCAAATGATATTTAATTACTATGAGGATTAAATAAGCAAATATGAATAAAACAGACTAGCACTTGGGCTACAGTAAGTTCTTCTCATTTTTTCATTTTTCAAACATTTATTTATTCATTTTGTGTGTATGTGTATGAGTTCAGGCTGTGCAAAACACAGCACATGTGCAGAGGTCAGAGGTCAATTTGTAGAAGTTAGCTCTCTTTCCACCATTTGGGTTTGGGGGTTGAACTCATAGCATTTACCCATTGTGCCATCCTACTGGCCAATACACAATAAATTATCAATGACAATCGTTAAAGGTCATTTAACAGCCACTCATAGCTTCTGCTTCTATGAAGATGGAACAAATATACTTTTTCCTATTCTTCTCATGCAGTATATATTTTTTACTCCCTCTTCCCACATGTAGCATATATTTTTTAAAAGCTTAGAGTGACACATAAAAAATGAACATAAAAAGACCCTGAAATATTCAAACCAGAGGTCAGGCTAACTAGATCTAGACTCAATAAATGGCAGGACTGTAGGATGTCTGAGGTTTTTTGTTTTTTCAAATCCTTCATGCGCCTCAGATTTGGAGATAAAGTGGCAACCCAGAAATGTCAATAGTTACAGAAAAATTTTTAAAAATCTTTGTTCTCTGCAGTCAAAAAATGAGGGTAAGAACAGACTAGTACAAAATACTTAAGACAATACACTCTACCGTAGATGAACAGCACAGAGACCACTGTAGTAACTCTATCCCCCCAAGGTCCCCAAAAGCTAGGTTAGGCTGAAATAAAGTATCCCCACTGGAGTGTGCACTACACTGAGCTTACTGGTGAGTCAGGACTTTCACCACACAATGGTAATGAAGCCTTTTGCCACTCTACGTCTAGCACCAGTAGAGGCTATGAAGCAAACAGTAATGAGGCATTTCTGCTCTTCTACCTCAGCATGGGGACAGCTCAACATGGAATCAGGACTTCTATGTTTACATGGCAATAATGAGTTCTTCTATTTCTGCCACTCCAGTGTCAAAGGACATATTAAAACAGAGGATCATCTAAAACCTGAACTTGGTTCACTGGAGGAGCACTTGTCTAGTATGCTACATTTGATTTCCACACCACAGCCACATCCCTACACACAGACAATAAAAAAAAATGATCAAAAATAAAGACCCAGGTTTTTGGGTGTTTGTTTGTTTGTTTGTTTTTTGGTTTTTCAAGACAGGATTTCTATGTGTATCCCTGGTTGTCCTGGACTCACTTTGTATACTAGGCTAGCCTTGAACTCACAGAAGTCTGCCTGCCTCTGCCTCCCGAGTGCTGGGATTTGAACGACGACTGGCAATTACAGGCAGCTGTGAACTGCCATGTGGGTGCTGGGATTTGAACCCAGGTCCTCTGGAAGAGCAGCCAGTGCTCTTAAAACGCTGAGCCATTTCTTTACTCCAATGTTCAGGATTTTACAACGCTCCAAGTGTCTAGGTTTCAATGGAAATCAATTATTTCATGAACCAGGAAAATCTCAACCTGAATCAAAAGATAATCAGTAGATATCAACACTAAAATGACAAAGCTTTTAAAATTTTTACTACACAGGGTGTGGTGGTGTGTGCCTTTAATCCCAGCACTTGGGGGGCAGAGGCAGGCGGATTTCTGTGAGTTCAAGGCCAGCCTGGTCTACAAAGTGAGTCCAGGACAGCCCGGGATACACAGAGAAACTAATAGTCTCTAAAAAGACTATTTTTTTTTTTTTGTGGGGACCCGGGAAATGGAAGCTTATGAGAAATGCCTCATTTCTGGGAAAATGAAAGTTAATTTGTGGGAGATATCTTAGATGGTGCTGCTTGGAAGATGCTGGGGCAGAGTTGAAGCACGATCGTGGGGACAGCTGACTGGGGGAGCAGCAAGACTTCCGAGCTTGTGATCAGTGTGTGATCGCCATGTTACCCGGCTTGTGCTATGTGATGTGATGGAATGACCTTCAATGTGATTGATCCATGTGGAAATGAAACATTAAAACAGGAAATGCTTAGAGATCACCCCTGTCTTGTCTGATGGTCTCCACTGATCCAGGGGAGGCTGATGGAGTTGGCAGACAGCGCACTCACCTTTCCCTGAGAACCCCCTTGTGTGGTGACCGCTGTGTCAGGGGTTGACACATTATTACATTTTTATTTATTTTGTGTGCATATGTACATGTACAGGTGGGTTCAGGAACACTACTGCACACAAGAGAAAGTCAGAGGACAACTTAGGAAAGTCAGTTCTCTCCTATACCATGTGAGTCCTGGGGATGAAACTCAGGTCATTAGCCTTTATCAGCTGAGCTATCTTGTTGATCTTTTGACACAGCTTTTAGAGGAGCCATCATAAAAATACTTCAACAAGCAATTACAAATATACTTGAAACACATTTTAAAAATAAAAACTATCGCCGGGCAGTGGTGGCGCACGCCTTTAATCCCAGCACTTGGGAGGCAGAGGCAGGCGGATCTCTGTGAGTTCGAGGCCAGCCTGGTCTACAAAGCGAGTCCAGGACAGCCAGAGATATTCAGAGAAACCCTATCTCAAAAAACCAAAAAAAAAAAAAAACTATCAGCAAATAAATATAAGATGTAAAAAAAAAACCAAGTTGAAATTAAAGAACTTAAAATACAATCCTGAAATAAAAAAATTCAATGAATAGACTGAACACCAGAGTAGCTGGGACTACTCAGTCTAAAAAATAGAGAGAGTGAAAAAACTAGTGAAAACAACAACAACAAAAACACCAAATAGAGGCTCAGGATCTCAGAAAATAACAAAACCTCTCATCTCAATACATCCCTGCAAGGAGAATAAACAAGGCCAAAAGTACTTGACTTGATTGCTGAGGACTTGCTAAATCTGGGCAAAGACAGGTCTAGAAAACTTAAGTGAGTGCTCAGAAGAATCATAGACAAAGAAGCACACACCACACACATCAAAGCCAAATTCTTGAAAACTACATCCAAGTAATCAGATTTTCTACATTGACTGTGTGTGTGATGTCAGAAGACAACTTTCAGAAGGTGTTTCTCTCACAGATTTGTTAGAACCTATCAAAGGTTCCAGTGACTCAAGGCAAACACATTCACAGAATGTTTTTCAAACATTCAACCAAGAAATATTCAACCAAGATACAAAAGCACAGAGTAAACACTCTGATTCCAAAAGGGACGAACAGGAGAACATCCAGGAAAGATCAGAAAACACCTGAAGTCAGTAGGTAAACATTAAATCCTGCAGTCTCAAGTCAGGCATCTGGGACATGAAGCAGTGGGCCATAAGCTCTAAAGGGCTTGAGAAGCCCTGTCCCTATATTCTTGTTGTTTATGACTTACCTAATCTCTCTTCTGAGTTGGCTCTGTTTGTCCCTTTCCTTAGCAGATGACTCATGTTCCTGGAAACTCTAACACAGAGTTTCACTGCATCTTAGGCTTCATTCCTGAAGCTTCGAACACCTTCCTCTCACAAGCAGCCTGCAGAGGATCTGAGCCAAGCACATGCTGTCTGGACTCACAGCCTTTCCTGTGAAATCTAGGTAAGAAGGTTCTGTGGCCCCACAACTCTTACATTTTATATTCCTGCAAACTGCATCACGTGCATGATGGCAAGGTTCACTGTGAAACTGAATGTTGGCTGGAAAACCTTAGACCACCACTGTCTAGGGAGTCAAACCTTTAAAGATACTTTCCAAAGAATCCCTGTGTGTGAAGAATTCTCTGGAGTCCCCTTCTCAAAGCAGTCTCTTTCAAAGGAATTTTTATCACATCCATGATCTTCCCATGAGTGGGTAGAACCAATTCCGGAGATGTCCTCAAGACATCTTTCTTATTACTCTGATTCAGAGCATTTGGCTTGTCTTTAAGGACACACTCTTCCACAATCCTCCCCTTGGCCTCAACTGCAAACATTCTTTTTTGATCAAACTTTTTGGCCAAACTACAAATTTTCTAATCCACTTGGTGAATATTTTCACTGTAAATCTGACTAAGAGAGTCAGCAATAGTCATGCCACAGGATGAATGATATGGTACCTTGAAATTTCTTCTACCAGATGAATTAATCTGCTACATTTAATTTTAGCTTCTCACAAAGCTAATCTACCTATCTATATTATACAATTATATTATATATCTATAATCACAACACTATCTACAAATAAAATGTAGATAATTTTTTTGCCAGAATGCAATGAGATGACCATTAGCCTAATTCTCTATTACCCATGCTATCTGGAAAACTGAGAGAATAGACATTATTATCTTTGTTCTATCAGCATTCTGGTCTTCTGAGCTCCCACCAGAATTTCTCATTAAGTTGCACTTACAGAGTTCTAGGCTTTTCCTAATCTGTTTCTCCAAACATATCCAAACTCTTCCCACAAACAAGTTCTCAAGGCTTCTGAACCATGTTGTAAGAAATAGTGACATCAATGACTCACGTCACAATGTCAATTTTCCGCTAATGTGGTGTTGCTACAATAAAATACCCAAGGAAAATATATAAGGGAGGACAGATTTATTTTGCTCCTAGTTTCAGACATTATGGTCATCGGGTTCTGTTGCTTCTGGCTGGGTGTGCATTGAGGAAGAACATAATCTGGAAAGGAATGGTTTCAGAATGCTGCTCACATTCTGGTGACTATAAGGAAAAAGAGAAGATTGTGGTGGTGCCAGAACAAGATACATACTTCAACTCCCCACCCCCATGACCTACTTCTTACATGGCCCATTCAATAAGAACTTATCAGTAGATTAGTCACTGAGGAAGTTAGTGCCCTCGTTATCCGTCACTTATTAACGTCTCTACAAGCTGGGGACCAAGCTAGTCCCTCAATATATAAGCCTTTTCGGAAATACTTCATATTCAAAACATAAAAGCACACATAGTTTGCACAAAGCCCTAGGTACTAATCACAGCACCCACTACAGGAAATAAAGTTATATATTATTTAATTTATACAACATCTGAAATTACAAAAATATAGAAAGAGAGAATATATTAGTGGTTCCTAGGAGTTAGGTGTATGCAGTAATATGACAGGAGGGCCAAAGATACAGTTTCGTGCTGCCACAATAGCAGCCTGTGCTCTCTTCAGACACCTCTCCTCAGGTGAAGACAGGATTCTTGACTTTGCAGCAGAAAGGAATTTTAGAATGAGCCAACATGAAAAAGAAAAATAATAATTAAGAAGAGATTTTTGTTGCTATTTGGATACATGTGCACACATGTGCAAGTGTGTGTGTGTTTATCAAACTCAGGGCCTCGTCAAACACCTTATTATTGAGTTTCATTTTAAGGCTCAAGAAGAACATAATCGAATATGTTTTACCATATTCTTAAACTTGGAGCAGCAGCAGAAGTAAACAGAAGAGGCATTCAGGGAAAGGACAAGACACCTAACATGGGTATGGGCTTCTCATGATAAAGTTTTATTTAAGTGTCTTAGCAATAGTCAAACAAAATATTTTACTGGCTCTCAAGTTACATCTCAAAGGATTGTTAGGGACTTATATTACAGGGTAGTTTTGGATGTGCCTTGGATAGGGTTGTTATCTGGACAAGTAAACCATGGGTCACAGAGGTTGCACAAGAGTTAAGACATGCCTTTTAATGCAAATGGGGGTTCTTGTGGGATTCCTAGAAAATTGCATGTTGACAGCTGGGAAAGAAGAACCCACACTCAAATGTCATGTATGTGTCAGCTTTAAGCACGATTCATTGCTATTTTAACATTCTTATTTGAAACATTTATATAAAAAAATACCATCTATATGTAGGGAACCTTTAGGACAAGTGTTAATTATGCCAGAATTCTATGCTCTCAGCTGGTGAGAGGCTTCAACCAGATTACACACTCAGCATTTTCACATGGGTTGTAGGGATCTTCATGTGGAACAAGCACTTTACCAACTGAGCCATACCCTCAGCCCCTACATTACTTCTAAAAATTGCAAATGAATTTACAATCATCTCAAAATAAAAATTTAATGAAAAGTATACAATGATTACTAAGATGAATAGTATATAATATTCCTAACCTTAGTCACCTGATGGACTCACAGTCCACTGGGGGAAAACAATTTAAATGAAAACTATAATTCATCAATGACAATAGCTACTAGTTATTATGAACTCATTTTCTGTTCTTAAGAACTGTCAAGTAGATACTATTATGGTTTTATAGATGAAAAAACTCACATATAGTGCAGATTACAGCTAGTAAGTGATATGAAAGTTACATGGAATATAGAAGGTACACAGAGATTGGAGTGATCAGCTGTATCCAAGGTGTCTGGGACTGACAGAATTTCAGAGAACTGAATGTGATAAATATATATGTATGTATGTATGTATGTATGTATACTGAGGAGTTACTCCCACATTTTAAGCAGAAGAGCCAATATATGTAGAAGTTGCAATAATCATTTCATTTTTAACACCAAAACACTGTATGAGCCATATTAGATTTATACAATACAACACCAAGTGTAGTGGCCCAGCACTCGGGAGGCTGAGATAAGCGGATCTCTGTGAGTTTGAGGGCAGCCTGGTCTACAAAGAGAGTCCAGGACAGCCAGGAATACACAGAGAAACCATGTCTCAAAAAAATAATACAAATTAATAAATAAGAAAACTACATTCATTTCACAGATTTGAGTTTTAAAAAAATTTCCAATAAAAGGATGTTCTAGGTCTAAGAAGATGTTTTTAAGTTGGTAATGCAAGTTAGGATGGAAATTGAGTTAGGTATAGAACTTTAAACTCACTGAGATAAAAAGATAATAGAATATTAATATCAGTTGCCAAATATGTATGAACTGGACATTGGGAATATATGTTATACCTTATAATTTTCATAATTGTGGCCTAATTATTCTTATTGTTTTGTATTGTATTTATTGTTATAAGAAAAAGAGCCTTTTATTGGACTAAAAGGGGAGCTGTTGGGGGGAAAAGACACACCTTAAATTAAAAACAAACAAACAAAAAAACCTCCTGGGGCTGGAGAGATTAGGAGCGGTTAAGAGCACTGACTGTTCTTCCAAAGGACCTGGGTTCAAATTCCAGCACCCACATGGCAGTTCACAGCTGTCTGTAATTGCTGGGCGTGGTGGTGCACGCCTTTAATCCCAGCACTTGGAAGGCAGAGGCAGGTGGATCTCTGTGAGTTCAAGGTCAGCCTGGTCTACAAAGTGAGTCCAGGACAGCCAGGGCTACACAGAGAAACCCTGTCTCAAAAAAACAAAAACAAAATAAACAAACAAAAACTCCAATAAAAGAGGACTTCTAAGTCTCAGTTTTCTCCCTCATAAGAAATTTGAGGTATTCACTATTTTATGATATTTTATTACATTTAAATTTTTTGTGTGCATATGTATGTGTGTGGCATGTACATGCCATAGCATGTGTGAGGTCAGAGGATGACTTGCAAGAGTCAGTCCTTTCCTTCTGCGATGTGGATCTTGACAACTCAGGTTATCAAGCTTGGTGGTGGGTGCCTTTATCTGCTGAGCCACCTCAATGGTCACATATTATTTTTTGAGACTGAGTCTTTCAATGAGACCTTTGGTTCTTGGAGTTTAGGTTAGGCTGGCCTGACAGTGAACTCCAAGGATTTTTCTAACCTCCCAGCAATGGGATTACAAACCTGCCTTTTTGTATGTGCTGAGGACTGGGCTCAGTCCTGGCAAGCACTTTACCAACTGAGCTACCTCTCAATCCCTTGTTCGTGGTTTTCTTCTTATTTTTGTTTGTTTGCTTGTTTGTTTGTTTGTTTTGAGACAGGATCAATTATTTCATACTGGCCTTCAACTCACTATGTAGCGAAGGACAGTCTTGAACTTCTGATTCTCTTGCCTCTATGTCCTTCACAACAGGATTACAATATGTTTCAGCATGACTGTTTATGCTGGACACATGAACTCAGGATTACTCAGGTTGTCAGGCTTAGCAACAGACACCTTACCTGCTAAACCACTCCCAAGCTCACATTTTACTATTTTTATTATATCTCTGGATTCATTCTGCCTCATACCTGTTTGATTCTATGCTGTTAGTATTGACAATTAAATTGCTTATGGTGAAAGTTAAAAAGACTCTGAAGTTAGTTGGAGAAATAAAACTACCATTTATAACATCATTTCTTTGGGAAAAATAACTTTTAAACTGAATATGGCATGAAAAGCAATTTTTCTAAAAATGTGGATCCTCTATTCAAATGTATTCTAAATGTCTGTTCAGAAGGAAAGAAAGAGTTGGGTCCTTTAAAAATATTAGACTTGGAAGGAGCTGTGGGTCTTACTGGAAAGTTAATGAATAATCTTTTGTGTCAATGCCAATTAACTTTTTATAACACTTCCAGCCTTCAAAGAACAGGAAGTGGCAGAGAAGAATTCAAGACAAAATTTGTATCCAGGATGTAAAAAGTAGCAAAGGGTAATCCTAGAGAAAGAATGATTATGTAAGCAAAAACACTTCCTTTCCTATTGGTTTCAAGTGGGAAAAAGAGGATGCTGGAAGATGCTGAGAGACAAACCACACCTGAGCTGGGAACGGGAGTCAGAAACAGCCTCTATGAGAAATCAATCTACAGAAGAGCTACTGAGCAAGATGCTTGCCTAGCTCTGGATATGTTCTCCAGCACTGAACGAAAAACAAACAATGTGTTTTTTTCTCTTTCTTGTTATCTTTTTGTTTGTTTGTTTGCTTTTCGAGGCAAGGTTTTTCTGTGTAGCTCTGGCTGTCTTGGAACTCACTCTATAGACCAGGCTGGCTTCAAACTCACAAAGATCCACCTATCTCTGCCTCTTCCTCCCAAGTGCTGGGATTAAAGGTGTGTGCCACCACAGCCCAGCTCTTTTTATTATCTTATACCTTTAAAAGGGTTGGGGTGGGGTGGGGTGCTGGGCATAGTGGTGCACACCCATAGTCCCAGCACTCTGGAAACAAAGGCAGGCAGATTTCTGAGTTCCAGGTCAGCCTGGTATAAATAGGGAGTTCCAGGCCAGCCAGAGTTACATAGTGAGACCCTGTTTTAAGAAACAAAAGAACAGGGGCTGGAGAGATGACTCAGCGGTTAAGAGCACTGGCTGTTCTTCCAAAGGACCTGGGTTCAAATCCCAGCACCCAAATGGTAGTTCACAGCTGTCTGTAACTGCCGGGTGTGGTGGCACATGCCTTTAATCCCAGCACTTGGGAGGCAGAGGCAGATGGATCTCTGTGAGTTCAGGCCAGCCTGGTCTACAAAGTGAGTCCAGGACAGCCAGGGCTACACAGAGAAACCCTGTCTCGAAAAAACAAAACAAAAAAACCAAAAGAACAAAACCACTTCTCATTAACCCAAAATAAAGCCGAAGCTAAATTACAACAGCAGAAGTCTTGTGATGAAGTGTGTATGGGTATGCTGAAAGGTTTTATTTAACATAATTTTATGTTTTATTCTAAAGCCCTAGATTACATGTTGACTTTGGAAATGGTTTTTCCAAGAAGAGCTGTTTAAATTTTCCCTTTACAAACCAACATGTAACAAAGTTAACAATGTGTTTTGAGATCATTTATAACTATGCACTCATTCTGGGTATATAGTGAATATTCAACCTGTTTAGAATTAGATGACCGCTAAGAAAAACACTGTTATCAATCTCACTATTCTTTATCCCTTCCACATTTGCTGTGCTGTTGAGTACACAAGAGGATGATGGATGGTCTTTGCTCAAGACTGCTTAGACTATACTCTCAGATTGGAACAGGAGAGAACAAAACTCTTCTAAATAAACAACATCAAGAATTTTTCTTTCTTCCTTCATTTGGCATTACCACAGCTGACTATCTCAAAACATTAATTCTATTTATAGTTAAAGACCTTTACTAAACGTAAAAGTAATTTATCCACACTATGGAAGCCGATCACTAAATAGCCCAGGCTTCTCTGAACTGGTGATCTTCCTGTCTCTCCCAAATGCTGAGATTACAGGTATATGGAAAAAAAATTCCTACCTGATATCACCATGTGATGCCACATAAACACATTATACCTAATATGTACGTTTTATTCAAACAGGTGCCTTCCTCTAACTCATCTGGCAATTCACCTGAATTTCTCTGTTGAATACTCTGATGCCAATCTTCCCCACCTTGGTAAATAGCTTCAGAGTATTCAACAGAGAAATTCAGGAGAAGCCTAGGAATATTCTCTCTAGTCTCTCAACTATATCATGTTTATTCTACCTTCAAAGATATACTATTCCTTTTGCTTTTTTCCCACTGTTTCTAATGAGACTGCTGCAAGAGCCTCCTGATTCAGTCTCACTCTCCCTCTCTCACTCACTCTCCTGACCGTTCATTAATAATTTAAGTGCTTTTTCTTTATTTTGAGATTATCTTATTCTTACTGTAGTCTATACTGATCTATTTTCTACTAAGTAACTAAATTGATCTTCAAAATAAATTACATTAGATCATGTCAGCCACATGGGAGAAAATATTAGCAATTACTGTGTCTGGTAAATTACTATCCAAAATATTTAAGAATCTTCTATAAATCAATTATAAAAATGGCACAAATAGAACATAAAAGAATGTAAATAGCCAATATCCCAAAGATATACAAATAATCAGCAAGCATAAGGGAAGATGTTCAACATGACGGGAATTAAGAACTACAAATGACCATGCCCATAGATCATACATACATATAATCCCAGCACTTGGGAGACAGAGGCAGGAGGATTAGAAATTCAAGGCTAGCCTCAACTACATAGTATATGAAAGGATAGTCTGGATTACATAAGACTCTGTCTGAAAAAGTAAAATACTAAAAGTACCAACAAAAAGTTCAATGAGATACTACCTCATATTCAATAGAATAGAGATTAACCAGGAGTGGTGGCTCTTGTCTGTAATTCTAGTATTCAAGAGGTAAAGACAAGAGGACTACTGCAAGGTCAAGAGCAGCCTGATTTACACAATGAATTCTAGGCCAACCAGGGTGACAGAATAAAACTCTGTCTCAAAACTGCACAACAACCGCAAGAACAGAAAGGCAAGTACAGGTGAGTATGTAGTGAGCCCTTGTTCATTACTAGACAGAATTTTAAAAGGATTCCTGAACTGACAAGGTGGTTTTTAGTGTAGCAGGGGAATTGAAGTATCAGGTCTGTGGGTCAGAATCTGGCTGTGATTCTCTCTAATATCCCCTTGAGAGTGTAGCTGGAGACCTGCCTATTCCCTCCTGGAATGAGCAAGTGTGGGGAAAGCAGGTGGATCTGGCTGCTGGGGGCAGGAAGGGGGGAGACTTGGGGGCCACCATACCCCAGTCAGAAGCTGGTAAATGGAGTGGAGAAAGCGTGGCAGGTTCAGGGGAGTGCAGACTCGGCTGGAGAAAGCTTTCACAAAAGTGGAAGTTTCTTCAGGCAAAAATCACAGCTCTGAGGCAAGTTTGGTGAACCAGCAATCCTTTACTTTCAGTTTAGGTGTCATGGTGGTCTTAGCTCCCCCATGGTCCCATCCCAAAAATCCTCTAAACTCTGAGATGGGCGAAGGCTTTTTTTGAACTGTGGGAAATAGGGAGGGATTTTTGAGGTGAATGCATTCTATTGACTGAGATTGAGATCCTGCCAATGCTCTATTTACATGGGGAAAGGTCTCAGACACTGGCTACATAACCAAGCTCATCTGTGACTTACTGGGGACTGTTTGGATCTGTGCTTCAAAATAAGGTAGCCATTTGAGGGCAGTGCCCAAGTGTTCTTGAGGCAGGCAGAAGCAGGGAGAGAAATTATCCCAAACCTTCCATTCTTAGGATGGAGGTATGAGACCCCAATTTTGAGATTTCCAGGGTTTTGAACAAAGTTTTTTTCTAATAAATAAATTTATTTATTTGTTGCTTCAGGTTACATCTCCATCATATTGTCCTCTTTCCACCCTTCCCAGCCCCGCCCTCCCACCCTCTACCCCCTAACCTTTCCATCCCACTCCACTGGAGTGGAGTGTCCCTACATAACAGTCCCTCGTCCCAGTTCAGAAGTTATATGAGGGCCAAGAGCCTCCTTATACACTGGGGGCCTACAAGGCAGTGCCACCAGTGAAAAGTGTCTCATTGCCAGGGAGAGAAAACTAAAAACCAAACAAACAAACAAAATATTAAACAAAAATAAAAAGTCTATGTCCATGTTCCTTTTGGTGCATTGGTTGTAATATAGATATCCTGTACTATAAAGCTAAAATCCTACTATAAGTGAATAGATGCCATGTGCATCCTTCTGAGTCTGGGTTAGCTCACTCAGGATAAGCTTCTCTAGTTCCATCCATTTGGCTGCAAATTGCATAATTTCATTGTTCCTGAGAGCTGAATAATATTCCATTGTGTAGATGTACCACAGTTTTTTTTATCCATTCCTCGGTTGAGGGACATCTGTGTTGTTTCCAGTTTCTAGCTATTACAAATAAGGCTGCTATGAACATAGTTAAGGAAACTTCCTTATGATTCCGTGAGGAGTCATTTGAGTGTATACCCAGAAGTGGTATGGCTGGATCCTGAGGCAAAGCTATTCCAAGTTTTCTAAGATATCGCCATACTGACCTCCATAGTGGTTGCACAAGCCTGCACTCCCACCAGCAATGGAGGAGGGTTCCCCTTTCTCCACACCCTCACCAGCATGTGCTGCCATTTGAGCTTTTGATCTTAGCCATTCTGACAAGTGTGAGATGGAATCTCAGAGTCGTCTTGAGTTGCATTTCTCTGATGATTAAGGATGTTGAGCATTTCTTCAAGTGTCTCTCGGTCATTAGGGATTCCTCCTTTGTGAATACTCTATTTAGCTCTATCCCCCATTTTTTTGATTGGATTATTTGCTTTCTTGACATTTAATTTCTTGAGTTCTTTGTAGATTTTGGATATTAGCCCTCTGTCAGATGTGGGGTTGGTGAAGATATTCTCCCAGTCTGTAGTCTGCTGGTTTGTTTGAATGACTGTGTCTTTTGCCTTACAGAAGCTTTTCAGTTTTATGAGGTCGCATTTATTGATTGTTGGTCTCAGGTCCTGAGCTGTTGGTATTCTGTTCAGGAAGTTGTCACCTGTGCCAATGAGTTTGAGGGTTTTTCCCACTTTTTCTTCTAGTAGATTTAGTGTGACCGGCCTTATGATAAGGTCTTTGATCCACTTGGACTTAAGTTTTGTACAAGGTGATAAGTATGGGTCTAATTTCATTCTTTTACAAGTGGACATCCAGTTGGACCAGCACCATTTGTTGAAGATGCTGTCCTTTTTCCATTGTGTGATTTTGGCTTCTTTGTCAAAAATTAGGTGGCCATAGGTGTGTGGGTCCGTTTCTGGGTCTTCAATTCGATTCCATTGATCTACTGGTCTGTTTCTATACCAATACCATGCTGTTTTTACTACTATTGCTCTGTAGTACAGCTTGAAATCTGGAATGGTGATACCTCCAGATGTTTTTTTATTGTACAGGATTGATTTAGTTATTCTGGGTTTTTTGTTGTTCCATATGAAATTGAGAATAGCTCTTTCCAGGTCTATAAAGAATTGTGTTAGTATTTTGATAGGAATTGCATTGAATCTATATATTGCTTTTGGTAGGATGGCCATTTTTATTATGTTGATCCTACCTATCCATGAGCATGGGAGATCTTTCCATTTTCTAAAGGCCTCTTCCATTTCTTTCTTCAAGGGCTTGAAGTTCTTGTTGTACAGGTCCTTTACTTGCTTGGTTAGAGTTACCCCCAGGTATTTTATATTGTTTGTGGCTATTGTGAAGGGGGTTGTTTCCCTTATTTCTTTCTCAGCCCATTTGTTTGTTGTATAAAGAAGGGCTTCTGATTTTTTTGAATTAATTTTGTATCCAGCCACTTTGCTGAAGGTGTTTATCAGCTGTAAGAGTTCTCTGGTGGAATTTTTGGGGTCGATTATGTATACTATCATATCGTCTGCAAATGGGGATAATTTGACTTCTTCGTTTCCAAGTTGTATCCCCTTGATCTCTTTTAGTTGTTTTATTGCTCTAGCAAGAACTTCAAGTACTATATTGAAGAGATACGGTGAAAGTGGGCATCCTTGTCTTGTCCCTGAGTTTAGAGGAAGTGCTTCAAGTTTCTCTCCATTTAATTTGATGTTAGCCACTGGCTTGCTGTATATTGGCTTGCTGTATATTGCCTTTATTATTTCTAGGTACAGTCCTTGTACGCCCATTCTCTCCAGAACTTTTAGCATGAAGGGGTGTTGGATTTTGTCAAATGCTTTTTCTGCATCTAGCGAGATTATCATGTGGGTTTTTTCTTTCATCTTGCTTATATGGTGAATTACGTTGATAGACTTTTGTTATGTTGAACCATCCCTGCATTCCTGGGATGAAGCCTACTTGATCATGGTGTATGATACTTTGGATGTGTTCTTGAATTCGGTTTGCTAGTATTTTATTAAGTATTTTTGCATCTATGTTCATGAGGGAGATTGGTCTGAAGTTCTCTTTCTTTGTTGGGTCTTTGTGTGGTTTAGGAATCGGGGTGACTGTGGCCTCATAGAATGAGTTTGGCAGTGTTCTTTTTGATTCTATTTGGTGAAACAGTTTGAAGAGTATTGGTGTTAGCTCCTCTTTGAAGGTCTGGTAGAATTCTGTGCTAAAATCATCTGGCCCTGGGCTTTTTTTGGTTGGGAGATTTTTAATGACTGTTTCTATTTCCTTAGGGGTTATAGGGCTGTTTAATATGTTAATGTGATCTTGATTTAGCTTCAGTAGGTGGAATCTATCAAGAAAATTATCCATTTTGCTTAAGTTTTCAAATTTGGTGGAGTATAGATTTTTAAAGTAGGACTCAAATATTCTCTGGATTTCCTCAATGTCTGTTGTTATTTCTCCCTTTTCATTTCTGATTTTGTTGATTTGGGTTTTTTTCCCTCTGCCTTTTAGTTAATTTGGCTAAGGGTCTGTCTATTTAGTTGATTTTCTCGAAGAACCAACTCTTGGTTTCATTGATTCTTTATATAGTTCTTTTTGTTTCTAAGTTGTTGATTTCAGCCCTAAGTTTGATGATTTCCTGCCTTCTGCTCCTCTTGAGAGTGTTTGCTTCTTTTTTTTTTCCAGTTCACCCAGTTTAGCTGTTAATTCGCTAATATGAGCTGTCACAATTTTCTTTTTGAAGGCCCTTAGTACTATGAACTTTCCTCGTAGCACAGCTTTCATTGTGTCCCATAGGTTTGGGTATGTTGTGCCTTCATTGTTGTTGGATTTTAAGAAGTCTTTGATTTCCTTCTTTATTTCTTCCCTGACCCAGTAGTCATCCAGTAAAGAGTTGTTCAATTTCCATGTGTGTGTAGGCTTTCTGTTGATTCTTTTGCTGTTGAAGTCCAGCTTTATTCCATGGTGGTCTGATAAGATACAAGGGGTTATTTTCCTGTATCTGTTAAGGCTATCTTTGTGTCCAACTATATGGTCGATTTTGGAGAAAGTTCCGTGAAGTGCTGAGAAGAAGGTGTATTCTTTTGTGTTTGGGTGAAACGTTCTGTAGATATCTGTTAGATCCATTTGGTTCATGATCTCTGTTAGACTCATTATTTCTCTGTTTGGCTTCTGTCTTGATGATCTGTCTATTGTTGGGAGTGGGGTGTTGAAGTCTCCCACTACTAATGTGTGGGGATTGATGTGCGATTTAAATTTTAGAAGCGTTTCTTTTGAAAAATGTAGGTGCCTTTGTATTTGGGGCATAGATGTTCAATATTGAGATGTCCTCTTGATGAATATTTCCTTTAACGAGTATGTAATGCCCTTCTCTGTCTTTTTTTATTAACTTCAGTTGGAAGTCTATTTTGTTTGATATTAGGATGGCTACTCCAGCTTGCTTCCTGGGTCCATTTGCTTGGAAAACCTTTTCCCAGCCCTTTACTCTGAGATAGTGTCTATCTTTGATAGTGAGATGTGTTTCTTGTATGCAGCAAAATGATGGGTCTTCTTTACGGATCCAATCTGTAAGTCTGTGTCTTTTTATTGGCGAGTTGAGTCCATTGATGTTGATGGATATTAGTGACCAGGGGTTGTTATTTCCCATTATTTTGGTATAGGTGATCGTCCTGTGCTTCTTTTGGTTTAGTTGTTGTGGAGATTTCTATTTCCTCTGTTTTCTTGGGTGTAGTTATCTTCTCTGGGTTGGAATTTTCCTTCTAGGATCTTCTGTAGGGCTGGGTTTGTGGGTAGATATTGTTTAAATTTGATTTTGTCATGGAATATCTTGTTTTCTCCATCTATGTTGATAGAGAGTTTTGCTGGGTATAGTAGTCTGGCTGGGCACCTATGTTCTCTCAGGGCTTGTAGGACGTCTGTCCAGGCCCTTCTAGCTTTTAAAGTTTCTGAGGAGAAGTCAGGTGTAATTCTGATGGGTCTGCCATTATATGTGACTTGACCTTTTTCTCTTACAGCTTTTAATATTCTTTCTTTGTTCTGTACATTTGGAGTTTCAATAATTATGTAGCAAGAGGAGTTTCTTTTCTGATCTAATCTGTTTGGTGTTATGTAAGCCTCTTGGATTTTTATTGGCATCTCTTTCTTTAGGTTTGGGAAATTTTCTTCTATGATTTTGTTGAAGATATTTCCTGGACCTTGGAGTCAGGAGTCTTCTCTTTCCTCTATGCCTATAATTCTTAGGTTCCATCTTTTCATTGAGTCCTTGATTTCTTGGATGTTGTGGGTGAGAGATTTTTTTAGCTTTCTCATTTTCTTTGGATGTTGTACTGATTTCTTCCATTGAATCTTCCATGCCTGAGATCCTGTCTTCCAACTCTTGTATCATATATTTGATACTCATATCTGTAGTTCCTGTTCTCTTCCCTTGATTCTCCATTTCCACTTTTAACTCTGACTGTGTTTATTTTTTCCATTTCCATTTTCATGTCTTGAATGATTTTATTCGTTTTGTACATTTCCTGCTCCAATTTGCTTGTCTTTGCCTGGAAACCTTTCATTGCCCTATCTTTCTACTGTTCAAGTTGAGCCACCTTGGCTTGGAGCTCTCTAATGGTATTATCCATTGCTTTCACTTGTGAAATTGGGCTTCTTTGAATTCCTTCATAGATTTAAATTCTTCTTGAAGGGACTCTATCACTTTCCATAATGTAGACTTGTCATCGTTTTCATGTGTTTCAGCTGTGGTGAGGTGGTCAGGATTTGATGAACTAGCATAGTTGTGTTTTGTTGGAGTCATGTCTCCCTGATTTCTGTTTTTTCTCGGACCTTTGGCCATTTGAAAATTCTTAGCTGTCTGCTCCTGTTGTCTTCTGGGCTTGGATCCAAAGGGGGTGCTTTGGTGTAGCAGTCGAATTGCTTGGCGATCTGTCGCTGCTTACAGGGGGATCTCAGAGTCAATGTGCATCTAAGAGCCAGCTGCACTGTGAGCTGGTGCAGCCTATTCCCAGGCAATGAGGAATGGCCTGGGATTCTTTCACTGCTCCCAAGAGAGAGGTCTCTATGTTGCACATTGAGTGTTCAGCCTGCAGTGGCTCTGATGGTTTGGTCCTGTGTGTCCAGGCATAGATTCTGTGGACTTTGGCGGTCCCAAGGTCTGATGGAGTCTTGAGAGAACCTGACTCCACCCCTGTAAGGTGAGTCACTCAGCAATGCCTCCCAGGTCAAAATCTCACTGATCCAGGGAGTGGAGCTATATATACTTAAGCTCTGGTTCCCCGCCAGAAGGGCCCGTACTAGCAAAAAAGTCTGATAATAATAATAAAGACCTCACAGTTTGCCCAAGGTTGGACCCTGTTGTGGGTAAATCCGCCTTTACCCCCTGTAGCCTTTTCTGCCACTCTCACAGCTCCGCCTATGTGTGTATGGAGCTGGCTTTGGATACTGGCAAATGGGGCCACTGTCATCCAAGTTCCCGTACACTGCAGTGGAACGTAACCTGCAGCTCAATCCAGCTGCAGGATATTTTTTCCCAATGACTGTAAATCCAATAGGGGAGCCTGTCCAGCACCTCTCTGGGGGCACACAGATATGTCTGGGCTTTCCAAAATGCAGCTGTAGACCCACTGGCTACTGGGCTGATGCTCTGTGGAACTCTCAGCTGATGCGCGCCCTGCCGAGCCGTGTGCTGCTAAGAGTGTGTGGCACTCCCACACACTTTCGCTAAATATCTGGAATGCCTGCGTAGGATCTGGGGGGGGCTCAGTAGGCTGGTGAGTAACCCTGTGTGGGGTCCGAATCTGCCCACTGGGTATTAGAGTGGATCTTACCCGGGGTCTCTCCTGGTGGGGGTTCCCGATTCCTGGATTCAGTGGCTTCCTTGCGTGTCCGAGAGAGGGAGGGAGAGTCCTGCCCAGGGATTTTTAATGGTCCCTGGGTAGCTGGGTGAAACCCAGGTGGGTCCAGTCACTCAGATTTTTTGCACAGCGTCTTATAACTTTGTGGCTTTGTGGCTGTTTTCCCCAAAATCACAATGTGTCTGCACGGGATGCCGTCATCTTGGATCCCCCTTGAACACACTTTTATCTCACCAGCTCCATGTCAAATTCTCTGGAACCACACTCAACAGTGGTTCAGTAGCTGAAGGCACTTGTACTAACCTGACAACCTGAATTAGGTCCCTGGGACTCACACAGTGGAAAGAACCCATAAACTGTTTTCTGACATCCATATGAACCATGGCACATGTGTGTCCACTTATACACACACAGACACACAAGAGATAAATAAAATGAACATAATAAATTAAATAAAATATTTCTTTTATCTTCATTAGAATATAACTGAAGCGGGCTGGAGAGATGGCTCAGCAGTTAAAGGCTAGGCTCACAACCAAAAATATAAGAATATAACTGAAACAAAAGATGGACTACACAGAGATCCCTACTCTTGAATCACATAGCATGCATTACTGTGGGAAGCACTATTGATGTTGAATATTACTTATGCATATTGCTAATTAATTGATAGCATTAACAATCAAAATCATAATTGTGCCCTAATTGTTCTTACTGTTTTGTATTGCATTTATTATCATAAGAAAAAGAACCTTTTATTGGACTAAAAGGGGGAGCTGTTGAGGGTAAAAAGATACACCTTAAATTAAAAGAAAAAATAAAACAAAGCAGATAGGAGGGTGAGAGGGAAGAGGGTAGGAAGTTGGGACCAGGAGGGGGAAGAAGGAGGGGAATATGATTGTGATGTAACTTGAAGAAATAAATGTTATTTTAAAAGCTAATTAAAAAAGAAAAAACAAGAAACAAAAAAAAACCAATCAAAATTCTATGTACAAAGTATAAAATTAGAGCATATAGGAAAAAATCTATAATGTTAAATATAACTTGAAAATATTGATATGAATTAATTAGTTTGAAAACATTTCCTGAGCTAGGGTGGTCGCACACGTCTTTAATCCTAGCACTCAGGAGGCAGAGGCAGACAGATCTTTGTGTGAGTTTGAGGGCAGCCTGGTCTACAAAGCAGCTGTTACACAGAGAAAACCTGTCTCAAAAAAAAAATTTCTAACTCAATGAGAAAGCTTAAAAAAAAGGCACCATGGGCTCAGCAGTTAAGAGCACTTGCTTACCTTCAAAGAAGAGCTAATACAAATACTCTTCAAACTCTTCCACAAAACAGAAACAGAAGAAGCATTGCCAAACTCATTCTATGTGGTCACGGTCACCCTGATACCTAAAGCATACAAAGACCCAATACAGAAAGAGAATTTCAAACCAATTTCCATTATGAACATGGATGCAAAAATACTCAATAAGATACTTGCAAACTGAATCCATGAACACATCAAAAGTATCATACACCATGATCAAGTAGGCTTCATTCCAGGGATTCAGAGGTGGTTCAACATATGAAAATCCATCAACATAATCCACCACATAAACAAGCTGAAAGAAAAAAAACCCACATGATTGTCTCATTGGAGGCTGAAAACACAGTTGACAAAAGTCAACATCCCTTCATGTTAAAAGTCTTGGAGAGAGCAGGCATACAAGGACCATACCTAGAAATAATAAAGGCAATATACAGCAAGCCAGTAACTAACATCAAATTAAATGGAGAGAAACTTAAAACATTTCCTCTAAAATCAGGGGCAAGGCAAGGCTGCTCACTCTTTCCATATCTCTTCAACATAGCACTTGAAGTTTTTTTTTTTTTTTTTGGTTTTTCGAGACAGGGTTTCTCTGAATATCTCTGGCTGTCCTGGACTCGCTTTGTAGACCAGGCTGGCCTGGAACTCACAAAGATTCGCCTGCCTCTACCTCCCAAGTGCTGAGATTAAAGGCGTGCGCCACCACCGCCTGGCTCAGCACTTGAAGTTTTAGCTAGAGCATTAAGACAACTAAAGGAGATCAAGGGGATACAAATTGGAAAGGAAGAAGTCAAAATATCCCTATTCACAGATGATATTATAGTATATATAATGACCCCAAAAATTCCACCAGAGAACTCCTACAGCTGATAAACTCCTTCAGCAAGGTGACGGGATACAAAATTAATTCTAAAAAATCGGTAGCCCTTCTTTACACAAAAGATAAATGGGCTGGGAAA
The DNA here is from genome assembly GCA_907164525.1 of Lophiomys imhausi. Lineage (NCBI taxonomy): Eukaryota > Metazoa > Chordata > Mammalia > Rodentia > Muridae > Lophiomys > Lophiomys imhausi. The sequence continues at coordinate 240,626 of CAJQZJ010001750.1, read as the reverse complement.
GAAATTAGGGAAACAATACCCTTTACAACAGCCACAAATAATATAAAATATCTTGGGGTAACTCTAACCAAGCAAGTGAAGGACCTATATGACAAGAACTTCAAGTCCCTGAAAAAAGAAGTTGAAGAAGATATCAGAATGAAAAGATCTCCCATACTCATGGATAGGTAGGATTAATATAATAAAAATGGCCAGCCTACCAAAAGCAATATACAGATTCAATGCAATTCCTATCAAAATACCTACACAATTCTTTACAGACTTCAAAAAAAAAAAAAAAACAATTCTCAGCTTCATATGGAAAAACAAAAACCCCAGAATAGCTAAAGCTATCTTGTACAATAAAAGAACATCTGGAGGCATCACCATCCCTCATTCAACCTGTACTACCCAGCAACAGTAATAAAAACAGCATGGTACTGGCATAGAAACAAACCAGTTGATCAAAGAAATCAAACTGAAGACCCAGAAATTAACTCATACACCTATGGTCACTTAATTTTTGACAAAGAAGCCAAAACCAAACAATGAAAAAAGGAAAGCATCTTCAACAAATGGTGTTGGTCTAAATGGATGTCAACATGTAGAAGAATGTAAATAGACCCATATTTATCACCCTGCACAAAACTTAAGTCTAAGTGGATCAAAGACCTCAACATAAAACCTTACATACTAAATATAATAGAAAAGAAAGTGGGGAAAAAACTCATGGGCACAGGAGACAACTTCCTGAACAGAACACCAATAGTTCAGGCTCTAAGACCAACAAACAATAAATGGGACCTCATGAAATTAAAAATCTTCTGTAAAGCAAAGGATACTGTCATTAGAACAAAACGGCAGCCTACAGATTGGGAAAATATCTTCACCAACCCCACATCCAACAGAGGGCTAATATCCAAAATACATAAAGAACTCAAGAAATTAAACACCAACAAATCAAATAATCCAATCAAAAATGGAGTATAGAGCTAAACCGAGAATTCACAAAAGAGGAATATCTAAGGGTCGAGAGGCACTTGAAGAAATGCCCAACATCCTTGGTCATCAGGGAAATACAACTCTCTGAGAGTCCATCTCATTCTTGTCAGAATGGCTAAGATAAAAAACTCAAAAGATAGCACATGCTAGTGAGGATGTGGAGAAAGAGAAACACTTCTCTATTGCTGGGGGGCATGCAAACTTGTACAACCACTCTGGAAATCAATCTGGTGATATCTTAGAAAATTGGGAATAGTTCTACCTCAAGATCCAGCCATACCACTCCTGGGCATATATCCAAAAGATTCTCCATCAAGCCAAAAGGGCATCACCTCAACAATGGTTCATAGCAGCTTTATTCATAATAGCCAGAAACTGGAAACAACCCAGATGTCCTTTAACCAAAGAATGGATTTAAAAAATTGTGGTACATTTACACAATTGATACAGCTATCAGAAACAAGGAAATCATGCAGTTTGCAACCAAATGGATAGAACTAAAAACGCTCATCCTAAGTGAGCTACAGAAAGATACACATGTATTCTCTTACGAGTGGATATTAACCATATAGCACCCGACAACCATCCTACAACCCACAGACCCAAACTGACAAGAACCTACAAAAAACTCAACCCAGCAGTGAGCCATGGTCCCTGTTGCTTGTTAGTGGAACACCTTACCCTAGATGGGCTGCCATATTAAGCCCCAGCACAAGAGGAAGCTCTTAGCCCTCATGTCTCTGACAAACTGAGGGGTTTGACATGGGAGGGCTCCTCTCATCCAAGGAGAAGGAGAAGATGGAGATGAGGAATAGGGAGGGAGGTAGGGAGGGAGACAAGGAGGGACGGAGGGAGTGATCAGGAGGGGAAGAGGGATGAGACTTTGATTGAAATGTAACTTGAAAAAATAAATTAATAAAAAAAAGGAGCACGTTCTCATTTTGCATGGAACCTGGGTTTTGTTCCCAGCACCCATATGGTAAGTCCTAACTGTCTGTGACTCCCTTTCCAGGGGATCAGATGACCTCTTCTGACCTTAAGCATCAGGTACACATGTGGTGCACATGCATACATGCAGGTAAAACACTCATACACATAAAATAAAAATAAATACATTTTTTAAAAATTGCATCATTATGGCAACAAGCACATAATGTAACTAGATCATGGTTTCTAAAACCCCTTTCTCATTCAAAGTAATTACCTGGTAAATTCCAGGTCTAAATACATAATTATCGTATTTTCTGGGTTATTTTATATTGCTTAAAATTGAGGAAGTTCTCAAAGACAGATAGAAATATGTTAAGAGAACTAAATACCAATTGGAAAGAACTTCCACTAGCTAAATTTAGGACAATCCACACAGAAATACTTATTTCTACTACTTTAGTAGCCTGACATTAGTAGCATCTGAAAAAGGATAGCAATGGTGTTAAAGGAATAGGCAGAGACTGGGAAACTACAGCCTATGGGACAAATCTACCAGCCACTCATTTATATGAATAAAACCATATTGGATTCTAGCCACAACCACACTCTTATTTACTGTCTCTGCTTCTGTACAACAGCAGCAGGGTTGTGGATACAACAGAGATAGTAAATACTTTAAGCTTTGTGAGCTACACTATCTGGGGGCCAGGAATGGTGATGCATGTCTTTAGCACTCAGGAGGCAGAGTCAGGTGCATCTCTGAGTTGGAGGCTGGCCTGGTCTACAGAGCTAGTTCCAGGACAGCCAGGACTACACAGAGAAACCCTGTCCCGAAAAACAAAACAAACAAAAACACCACCACCACCATGGTGTGTGTGTGTGTATGTATGTATGTTTGTATATGTATATATATGCTGCCGACCACGGTGTAGTGGTCTCAGCAACCGAACCAGGTTTCAAGAAGTTTTCAGGTGGGGAGTGGATTTGGCGTGACCGACAACACAACTCAAGAGAAGTTTCAGTGTTGCTGCAAAGTTTTACTTTTTTCAAAGCAGAATTTATACAGTAAAATCAGGAAGTGTGATCATAGTTACATAGCCAAAAGCATAAACATTTGTTGCTAAGAAATACCTGTTGATCTTGGAAGGAACATTGAGCTTCTTGGTGGCCCGATTGACTGTGGTCAACGAACCGGACAGTTTCTAACCATTGTGTTTTATTTTGAAACAGACCAGTATTTCAATGTCTTTTTTCTAAATCTCTTTTTACTTCCTCAATTGTTTTTCATAACCATGAACGCTTATTTGCTTTCCCTTTTACACTAGCAAGTATTGGAATGTTTTTGATAGCTTTAACAATATCTCCTAAGTCTTTTCATGAAACCTAAGCTATTCTTTTACCATCATCTATCATTTTCATAGGAACACCAGGTACATAGAATTTATTTGTTAATGTTCTCCGTTTTCTTTTGTATCTTGGCTGAGATCCTAACTCTTTTTCCTGTAGAAGATTAAGAGCTTCATGTACTAGCATATTAGAATTGTTCTGTATTATTTGTACAAACTGCTGCAAAGGACTATTATCTGCATCTGAATTATTCATAGTTAGTATAATGTTTGAGTTTTCTGAAACATCTAGTCTTTCTTTTTGTGGGGCTGTTGCCATCTGTTCAGGGGTAGACAGCGTATTTTAAGTTCCTTTTAAGTTCCTTTTTCAAGTACTGCACTTTTTGGAAATCTTGTATAAGCTATGAGATAAAGTAAGCATCCAAAAGTGAAACCAAGCCCTCCGAACATCCCCAACCTTTCCAGCTCCCCAGGAGACCTGATGATTCGCCCCCACAAATATCCAGGCTTCCGTCCAGCACCCCTTTTGGCTGATGGGTCATTCTTCAGGGCCTGGAAAAGCCCAGAAGAACCCCCCAGCCGTACAACACGCATGTTTGTCACACAGCGGTCGTGGCCTGCACTGCTGGCGAGGCGGGTGTGGCATATATATATACTTTCTAGATCTCCACATTAAGTTTGCTGAGGTAGATACTATATACCCACAAATAGGTTCAAAGAGAAGTTTGGCTAATATGCCAACAAAGAATATAAAGGATGATGGGTCAAACAAAATAAACAGCAAGATGTTTCAACACAATCATATAAAAATCATATTAAACATAAATGGTCTAAACAGTCCATTTTATTTTATCTTATTTTTTATTGAAAAAGTTTTATTATGTGAATTTCACATCATGCGCCCTGTTCCCTCTTATCTCCCACCTCCCCCCAGATCCACCCTCCACCCTTGCAATCTGTCCCAGCATAAAAAATAAAATTTCATTGTGGAAGCTGCAGTGTGTCTCAGTGTGTTCCACAATATTCCCTTTTGTCCACAAATTTGCTTGCAAATGTTCATTAAAATGACTCCTTGGTCTGGTACGAGGCCTCTGGTTTTTGCTACTTTGTTAATACTGGAACCTCACTGGAACTCCTCTCAGATATGCTGTAACTGTCCCATGTCATGGAGATCCTGTAATTTTGGGTTGTGGAACTGTCCTCCTTTTGCACTCCAGCAGTTCATCCATGGGGTATATGTTGGGGTGGGCCAACTCAAAGCACTGGTTCTGGACCTGCAACCCCGACTTGCGGGGCTAGTTCTAGTGCTGCAGCATGTGAGGGGCAGAGACAGCTCTCCTGCTCTGTGACCCCATCTGGGCCAGATTTCCTGTTGGCCAAATGGTGATGAGGGCAAAAGGGAGGGGACGGGATCGCTCCCTGCTAACACCACCGCATAGCAGACACAAGAAGGCAGGGCTGGCTCTCCTACACTCACTCCCTTAGGGCTGGCTCACCCACAACCCCCACATCCAGGGTCAGGCAGAGTTCTAGTTTCTGGCTTGTTTCCTGTCCTGGGAGCCCATCCGGTGCTTGCCTGGTACTGGTCTGGTAGTCATCACAAGTTACCCCATGGCGACAACATTGTGTTGGTATCCAGATTGCTTTTTTTCCCCCCAGTAATGTTAGACTACTATTCATTCAGATGTTCATAGGTCAGAACACTGAATGTAGATATAGCCTCTCTCCACTCTGCCACCTACTAATGCACATGTGACATAGCAGCTACATCTGCAATGCAGTTGGGGCAGGTAAACAGTTCATTTTAAAAAGCAGAATTAGCCGGGCAGTGGTGGCGCACGCCTTTAATCCCAGCACTTGGGAGGCAGAGGCAGCGGATCTTTGTGAGTTCGAGGCCAGCCTGGTCTACAAAGTGAGTCCAGGACAGCCAGGGCTGCACAGAGAAACCCTGTCTCGAAAAAAAAAACCAAAATAAATAAATAAATAAAATACAGAATATTAAGAAAAAAAGCAGAATTATTATACTGGGAAAAAACCACCAAGAACCAACCAGGTCTGCCTATTTTGAAAAAAATCACTTAAAATATAAATAGGAAAAATGAAAGGATGAGCCGGGCGTGGTGGCGCACGCCTTTAATCCCAGCACTTGGGAGGCAGAGGCAGGTGGATCTCTGTGAGTTCGAGGCCAGCCTGGTCTACAAAGCAAGTCCAGGACAGCCAGGGCTGTTACACAGAGAAACCCTGTCTCGAAAAACCAAAAAAAAAAAAAAAATGAAAGGATGAAGGATCTAAAGCAACATAAGATAAAATAAGCATACTTCACTATGACTCTCACAGGAAAAACACTTTAAAACTTGGACAGAGCCGGGCGTGGTGGCGCATGCCTTTAATCCCAGCACTCGGGAGGCAGAGGCAGGCGGATCTCTGTGAGTTCGAGGCCAGCCTGGTCTACAAAGTGAGTCCAGGACAGCCAGGGTTACACAGAGAAACCCTGTCTTGAAAAACCAAAAAAAAAAAAAAAAAAAAACTTGGACAGAACACATGGAGACGGATATGAGGACTCTGAGCAGTCATTAATGATGGTGTAGTGTTAAGCATTCTAAATGTTAATTAATTGGTCCTGTTTGCTGTCTGTTACTTAATTGACTCTGATTGGTTAAATAAATGTTGAGGCCTGAGATTGGGCAAAGACAGAGAAAGGTGGGACTTCCTGAGATTAGAACAGGAAGCCTGTGGTTTAGACAGAGGATTAATGCATTCCAGCCAGGAGCAGCAAGAAGGACGACACACACCATGGGTTAGAAAAAAGAACCTCATTCCACGTGGCCAGGAACATTGGCATAACATGGAGAATAGCAGTCCAAGGGGACATATGTATATATAGGGTCATATTTGGGTAGTAGAATTAAGAGCTAGCTTAGATGGGCCAAGATTGCTCAATCCAGGTTAAGGCTTGTTAAAATCCACATGGTGTCTGTGTGCTCATTTATAATGGCGGGTTAAGAATTAACAGCCACCGAACCAATTAACAATAATCTAAATACTGGTAAACAATTTAACTAATTATTTCTACAAATGGCACCCAATGTAATTTAATTTTTTTCTACACATTAATATCAAGCAGACAAAAGGAGGAGACCAGAATTTAAAATAACTGAAGTAGCAGTCAGTTTATCCTTTTTTCCTGTCTAGCATCTTCAGCCTGAATTTTACACATAAAAACCACAAAAATTAACAGTGAGGACTGGGCAAGCTCCAGGAAACCTCTCAAACTGCAGGAAAGCAAACTGAATGCTCAGATTGAGTGCAAAAAAATGTCCCTCTCTGTTATTGGTTCTTTTGTTTTTCCTATTCTGTTCCATCACAACTTGCAGGCAATCTTTAGCAATGAAAGTTTTTTTGGTTGGTTGGTTGGGTTTGGTTTTTCAAGACAGGGTCTCTGTGTAAGAGCTCTAGCTGTCCTGGAACTTACTTTGTAGACCAGGCTAACTTCAAATTCATAGAGACCTGCCTGTCTGTGCCTCCCTAGTGCTGGTATTAAAGGTGTGCACCACCACTTCCCAGATTAGTGATGACAGTTTTTAAAAGGAACAACAACATCTATAGTAATAAGAACCCTAAGAAATCGAAATCTGAAAGACAGAGGCCTTCCTCTGTTAAATTGTGCTTCCCAGTCTTTTTGTTTTCCTGTTATGTGGACCCAGATATAGAAACACTGCAGAAAGGGATAATTAGTACCCTAGAATAGAAAAGGAAACCCTAGAAAAAAGAAAGCACTAGAGAAACCACAAAGATAGGACTACTCAGGAAAACAACCCCAGAAACCTGTTCATGAATTGTGTTCAGCTTAAGCTAAATACATGTGGAGCAAGGCCTGATTCAACATATCAGAGAACTTACTTCTGTGGCAGAAAAGAGATCTAACTTAGCCTCAGCACCAAGGGAAGCCTAGTTGGAACCTGAGTTTTGAAGCTAACCAGTAAGACAGCCTGCTACAACAAAACTATCAATATGCTCCATAAGATTTATGAAAAACAATGGGTCTTGTTTATGCATACATTCTGTAAGCCTGTGTCTTTTTATTGGTGAATTGAGTCCATTGATGTTGAGAGATATTAATGACCCTAGTTGTTATTTCCTGCTATTTTGATGTAGATGGTGGTAGTGCGTTTGTGTGTTGCTTTTGGTTTAGGTGCAGTAGAGTTATTTGTTTCCTGTGTTTTCTTGGCTGTAATTACCTTCTCTCGGTTGGAGTTTTCCTTCTAGGATTTTCTGTAGAGCTGGATTTGTGGGTAGATATTGTTTGAATTTGGTTTTGTCTTGGAATATCTTGTTTTCTCCATCTATGGTAACTGAAAGTTTTGCTGGATACAGTAATCTGGGCTGGCACCTGTGATCTCTTAGGGCTTCTAGGACATCTGACCAAGCCCTTCTGACTTTTAAAGTTTCTGAGAAAAATTCGGGTGTAATTCCGATAGGTCTTCCATTATATGTTACTTGGCCTTTATCTCTTATCTGGAGGTATCACCATCCCTGATTTCAAGCTATACTACAGAGCAATAGTAATAAAAACAGCATGGTACTGGTATAGAAACAGACAAGTTGATCAATGGAATTGAATTGAAAATGCAGAAATAAACCCATACACCTATGGTCACTTAATTTTTGACAAAGAAGCCAAAACCAATCAATGGAAAAAGAACAGCATCTTCAATAAATGGTGTTGGTCTAACTGGATATCAACATGTAAAAGAATGCAAATAGACCCATATTTATCACTGTGCACAAAACTCAAGTGGATCAAAGAGCTTAACATAAAACCAGACATATTAAATCTAATAGAAGAGAAAGTGGGGAAAAGCCTCAAACTCATTGGCACAGGTGACAACTTCCTGAAAAGAACACCAATAGCTCAGGCCCTAAGACCAACGATCAATAAATGGGACCTCATGAAACTGAAAAGCTTCTGTAAGGCAAAGGACACTGTAATTAGAACAAAACAGCAGCTTACAGATTGGGAAAAGATCTTCACCAACTACATATCTGACAGAGGGCTAATATCCAAAATTTATAAAGAGCTCAAGAAATTAAACACCAACAAACCAAGTAACCCAATCAAAAAATGGGGTACAAAGCTAAACCGAGAATTCACAAAAGAGGAATCTAGAATGGCCAAGAGTTACTTGAAGAAATGCACAACATCTTAATTGCCAAAGAAATGCAACTCAAGATGACTCTGAGATTCCATCTCATTCCTGTCAGAATGGCTAAGATCAAAAACTCAAGACAGCCTATGCTGGCGAGTTTGCGGAGAAAGGTGAACACTCCCACATTTGTAACCGAACTTTTAAATTATTATTTAACACTTATTTATTTATTACTAAATTCACTTATAACAAACACCAACAATTTCTTAACTATTAATCCTATAAATTCCTACAACCCCTTTAACCTATCCACTAAACCTATTGATAATTATAACAACTACTTTCATAACCTTTTAGAATGATACAGTCTCTGGGGCAGGTCCTCAGTCGTCAGGAACACAGTCTTTGTTGTAGATTCTTTAACGCACTTAGCAGTCCTTCTTCTGGATCTCTCAGATGCAGGTTCATCAGGGTAAGTTGGTTATTGTAGTCTCACCTTAAATAAGGTTTCATGCTTTCTTCTCTGTGGGAGACCCCAGCCGTCTGCAGGCCAACTTACTTCTTTTGAATCAGGAACTCAGCTGCTCTGCCTCAGTCCTTAAAGCCAGGCACAGTTTCCCCTAGGCCACTGATCGGACAGATCAAACCCCTCCAGGCAAAAGCTGAGCCACAGGGTCCAGTCCTTGGCCTTTTGGTGTCTTGCTCAGGCTTTCTTTGCTCACCGGCTTCTTTCTGCTTCAGGGAGAGAGCTGGCCATCAATGGCCAGCCTTTTTTTCAGCAGGACTCTTGGAGCTCTCTCTAGCATCAGGGGCCTCTTCCTCTTCTGGGCTCCATGCACTGTCCTTAAATAGGAGGAACTCTGTTTCAGCTTAATTTGGGCTCCGCCCACTTAGCAGCTGAAAACAATGTCAGGCCAGATACTTTGTTTTTTCAAGTCTATTGAGTCTTTCCTGACTTCAACCTTGTTTTTCAGTCTATTAAGTCTTTCCTGTTTTTCCTGACTTCATGCTGATAATGTTGTTCATGCCCCAAATTAAGAGACAGTATCAGAAACCCCTATATATTTTCTAAATCTAATTTATCTAACCCCTACACACATTGCTCATGGTAGTGCAAATTTGTACAACCACTATGGAAATCAGTTCTGCGATATCTTAGAAAACTTGAAATAGCTCTACCTCAAGACTCAGCCATACCACTCCTGGGCATATATCCAAAAGATTCCTCACCAATCCATAAGGACATTTCCTCAACTATGTTCATAGCAGCTTTATTTGTAATAGCTAGAAACTAGAAACAACCCAGATTTCGTTTAACCAAAGAATGGATTAAAAAAAATTGTGGTACATTTACACAATGGAATACCACTCAGCTATCAGAAACAAAGAAATCATGAAATTTGCAACCAAATGGATGGAACTAGAAAAGCTCATCATGAGTGAGCTAACTCAGACTCAGAAAGATACACATGGCATATATTCACTTATAACTGAGTTTTAGCCATACAGTACAGGATAACCATCCTACAATCAATAGACCCAAAAGAACAGGAACATGGACTTGGTTACCTGTTAGTGAGACGCTCCATCCTAGTGGAACTGCCATGTATGCCTCCTGTGCAAAAGGAAACTATCAGACTTCATGTGACTAGCGAACTGAGGGGGGCTAATACTTGGAGGCACCCCATCCTGGAGGGATGGGATGGGTGGGAGAGGGGGTAGAGGGTGGGAGAGTGGGACTGAGAGGGTGGAGGGAGGGGGCATATGCAAACATAACTTGAAGTAATGTTTTTAAAAATATATGAAAACCAAGCTGACTACAAAAACAAAAACAACCTTCACTTTTGTGCTAGAGAGACTACTCAGCAGGTAATGTTGTCTGGTGTCAAGCCTGAGTCTGAGTTGCACCCCTAGGACACAACATGGTGGTAGGGAAAAGACCCAACTCCTACTGAGTTTTCCTCTGACCTAAACACACACATATGCCATGGTAAGCACTCACAAGTACAACAAGATGTTTTATTTTATTTTTAAATTATCTGTGACATTTTCTTTTTACAATCAGATGTTTTTAAATTAAATAAGCTTTTGTTTTATCTTCAAGACAGTTTCTTTGTGTATCTCTAGTTGTCTTAGAACTTGGTCCGTAGACCAGGTCCGCCTACCTCTACCTCCAGAGTGCTTAGAGAGATGCACCATCCACAATAAAAATGGTTTTAAAACCCTACTTTAAATACAATGCCATAAATTAAGTTAAAAGTAAAGAATGGGAACACACACACACACACACACATATATACATACTAGGCAAACATTAATAAAAATAAAGCCATCATGGGTACAGTAACAGGAAACAAGTAGAATTTGGTTTCAGCACCCAAAGAAACACATAGAGAATATTATACACTGGTAAAGGGTCAACTCACCAAGAAAAAAAAAATCCTAAATGTGTATTCACCTAACAACAGTGCTTCAAGTTATGCAAATAAAATAAAAACAACTAGTAATATTTTCAGTTACTATTGGAGAATACAACACTCTATCAATAAAAGATGAAAAAGAAGCACAAAGTGAATAAAAATCATGCAAAAAAAAAAAAGGAAACAACAAATTAATGACTTGAAAATGATCTGGCTGCAACATGTAGCTGGGATTGATTCTGTGGATCTGATTGGCTCAGTGTGAATCCTCTTTCTCCCTGTTGAAATTGAGTGCTCCTTTAAAGAGGAGGGATAGATGAGAGCCATTCTTCTACCAAGGGTATATGAATAGCTGCACTCCCTGCTAGAACCTCCACACTAGCCTTTTTTTTTGGGGGGGGGTAGTTCATTTGTAATAGAACAAAGGGTGATCAAGCTTCCAAGACTCTAGTCATATGTACCAATGTACCAAAATAAAATACATGTGAAAGTTCTATATGAAACCCTTGCTTTGAAATTTAGTAAGTTACTTTTTATTTATTTTTTTATTTTTTGGCTTTTTCAAGACAGGGTTTCTCTGAATATCTCTGGCTGTCCTGGACTCGCTTTGTAGACCAGGCGGGCCTCGAACTCACAAAGATCCGCCTGCCTCTGCCTCCCAAGTGCTGGGATTAAAGGCGTGCGCCACCACCGCCCGGCGTAAGTTACTTTTTAAAACAGAATACAGAAACAAAGACAAAACAAAGTCAAAGCTGGTTCTCTGGAAGATCAACCAAAGTGAAAAGTATCAGCCAAGTCTAAAAGATGAAAGGAAAGAATATACAAATTGTCCATTTCAGGGACAAAAGAGGGGCTATTACTATATATCACGCAGATATTAACGAGATTAGCACAGAGTTATTAGGAATAACTCCATATACTAGTCCAACAACTATGAGGAAATGAGTAATTCCTCCAAAACTCAAACAAAGAAAAACTGACTACAGAGTAAACAGACAAACTGTGTGTGAGAGGTGAATACTTTCAAACTCATTTATGAGACCATATAACCACCATGGCACTGAAGTGAGGAAGGAAGACAGGAAGGGAGGACAAACTGCAGTTTGTTCAACTCCACATAAAAATCACAACAAAATGTTAGCATATTCAATCCGAAAGTATATATACAAAGAATATCATAATATAATATTATATTATATAACATGAGCTCTCTCTCCTGTTATATAATATCGCTCATGAATATCTGAAGATCAATTTATATATCATCTTAGTCTACAGAATAAAAAATGTGACCCTACTAATTGACACAGAAATTACATTTGGCAAGTGTCTTATTTGGGTTTTTATTGCTGCGACAAAACACCATGACCGAAAAGCAAGTTGAGGAGAAAAAGGTTTATTTGGTTTACTCTTCCATGTTGGTTTCCATCACTGAAGGAAGTCAGGAAAGGAACTCAAAAAACAGGGCAGGATCCTGGAGGCAGGAACTGGTGCAGAGGCCATGGAGGGGTGTTGTTTACAGGATTGCCCTACATGGCTCGCTCAGCCTGCTTTCTTTTTCTTTATTTTTTAAAAAATGTTTATTTCTTACTTCAAGTTACATCTCTATCACAGTCCCCTTCCACAACCCCTCCTGGCCCCACCCTCCTACCCTCTCCCCCTTCTCCCAGAACTCATAATTCTTTTTTTTTAATAATTAGGCCTCAATTACGAAAATTATAAGGCATAACATACATTCTCAATGTCCAGTCCATACATATTTGGCAACTGATATTAATATTCTATTATCCATCTATCTCCATGAGTTTAAATTTCTATACCTAACTCATTTTCCATCCTAACTTGCATTACCAACTTAAAAACATCTTCTTAGACCTAGAATATCCTTTTAATTCCTAAACAACTTAAAATTTAACTGTGAGACTATAATTATCTAGTCTTCAACCACATCAGAGACCCGAGAAGGATAAATATATCTGATTATACAGGAAGTGCAGAGCCAGCAGCCTCCAAAACTAAGAAATGACAGACAACTGGCTGCCTGGACTGTCCCCAATTTCTCTCCATACATTAGAGCATCTATCTTCAGCCTCTTGGTCCAGCATCTCTGACAGACACTAATTGTAAAGCAGGAATTATGAAGGACTTGCCTACCCTGTCTCGGCAGAGCTAGTCAACCTGCTTTCTTATAGAACCCAGGACCACCAGCCCAGAGATGGCACAATGGATTTGGTCCCTCCCCCATTGATCACTAAGTGAGAAGACGCCCTACAGCTGGATCTCATTGAGGCATTTCCTCAACCGAGGCTCCTTCCTCTCTGATGACTCCGGCTTGTGTCAAGTTGACACACAAAACCAGCCAATACAGCAAGAAACAACAGTCATTCACGATTTTTTTAATTTTAATCTCACTTTTCACCCCAGGTGGTCTAAAATTCATGATTCACCTACCTTAGTCTCCCAAGTATTGAGATTACAGGTGTGTACTACCGTACAATAGCTCCATTTATGATTTTAAAACAATTTAGCAGACTAAGAATAGCAGGAAATTTCCTCAACCTTATAAAGATAATTCATACTAATTAAAGACCTGATGCCTTCTAGCTAAGATCTAGAACAAGGAGGAATGTACATTCTTCTTTTTTTTTTTGTTTTATTTGTGTATTTCATGTATGTGAGTGCTTTGTCTGCATGTACACCTACACACCAGAAGAGAGCACTGGATCCAATTATAGATGGTTGGAAGCCTCCATGTGGTTGCTGGGAATTGAACTCAGGACTTCTAGAGAGAGCAGTCAGTGCTCTTAACTGCTGAGCCCTCTTAACCTCCAGCTCTCAGGAATGTACATTCTTTCCACTCATATTCAATATCATACCAGAAGTCTTTTTTTTTCCTTTATTTTTTATTTCTTCAAGTTACATCTCAATCGCAGTCCCCTCCCTATTCCCCCTCCAGTCCCACGCTCCCACCCTTAACCCCCCATCCTCTTCCCTTTTTTTTTTTCTTTTAAGTTTAAGGTATATCTTATTTCCCCCTACAGTTTCCACTTTCAGTCCAACAAATGGCTCTTTCTCTTATAATAATAAATACAATACAGTACAACAGAGGTAATTAGGCCACAGTTATGAGGGTTATATGGCTTAACGTACATTCCCAATGACCAGTCCATATGTATTTCATACCAGAAGTCTTAGCTGGTACTTCTGACAGAGAAGAAAACTGTTAAAGGAATCACGCTATTTTTACTATGGTTATTATTAATATTATTATTGATGCTGGGCATGACAGCCAGGATCTTGAACATACTAAGCATATAACTTATACATAAGTGCTACTAAGTTATATTCCCAGCCCCACACTGATTATAAAACTACAGTTATCAAGACATTGTTGCTGGGCATGGTGGTCAACACCTTTAATCCCAGCAGTCCAGAGACAAGAAATAGGCAGATCCCTGTGAGTTCCAAGACAGCTTGGTCTATATGGAAAGCTCCATGCAAGTCAGGGCTACACAGTGATAAACTGTCTCAAATTAAATTAAGTTTGTTGTAATAGTGAAGGGATAAACAACAAAATAGAATATAGTCTAGAAATTTTTTTTTTTTTGGTTTTTCGAGACAGGGTTTCTCTGTATAACAGCTCTGGCTGTCCTGGACTCGCTTTTGTAGACCAGGCTGGCCTCAAACTCACAGAGATCCGCCTGCCTCTGCCTCCCAAGTGCTGAGATTAAAGGCGTGCGCCACCACCGCCCGGCTAGAAATTTTTTTAACACAGATATGGTCAACTGAGTTTTCACATAGATGCAGAATTAATTCAATAATTGAAACTAGTCATGTAATAAGTCATCTATAACAAAAATAAACAAACCTCATCCTAAATACATGTTTTATACAAAAATTCATTCAAAGTGAATCATGCCTGGTGTGGTGGCATATACTGCAACCTCAGCATTTGGGAGGCAAACGTGGAAGAAATTGCTTGAAGGTTAAAGCCAGTCTGGTTATGTAGTGTAATTAGAGTTACATAATAGGACCCAACAAAGCAACAAACAAACAAATGCCTAAGATAAACAGATAAAATGCAAGTCTTAGGAATTATATACATGGTAGAGAAATCTTTGTGATCTGTGAGTAGTCAGAGTTTGAAGGCATGCCACCAAAAACATCACCCATAGAAGTAACTGTTATGTTGGTCTTCATAATATTCTAAATTTTTGTTCTACCAAGGCATTGTTAGAAGATTGAAAACACAGGCAACAAACTGGAAGAAAATATTTACAAGATATATACCCAACAAAGGTCTTGCATCCTAAATATATATGAATTGTCAAACCCTAAGAAAACAAACTACCCAATTAAAAATGGATACAAGATTTAAATACTTGTCCAAAGAATACACACAGGGCAAATAAGCACATATAAGATGTTTAATATCATTATCTCCTAGGAAAATTAAAACCACAGTAAGATACTACTACATATCTATAAGACGGTATTGTAAATATTTTTTATTTTATACAAAGTACTGGCAAGGATGTAAACCAACTAGGATTCTCATGCATTGCTGGTGGAGATGTGAAATGATATAGGTACTGTAGAAAAACATTTGGCAGATTTAAAAATAAGGTTTAATATATACTTACCATATTACCCAGCAATCCCACTCCTGGGATTTCTCCTTAAAGAAATGAAAATTTATATTAACACAAAAAACCTGGTGATTAATATTTACTGATGCTCTTATAGTTGGTCAACTATAAACTGGAAACAATCTGAATATTCTTTAGTGGGATAAGCAATATGTGATATATCTTATAATAAAATACTATTCAGCAATAAAAAGGAACTGACTCATGCAACAAACTATAAGAATATCAAAGAAATTATATGCTAAATAAAAGCAACTATCTAGAAAGGTTATATACTGTATAATCCCATTTATATAACATTTAATGTTCTTTTTGGTTTTGTTGTTTTAAGATATGTTCTCTCTATGTAACCCACACTGGTGTTGAATTCATGACCCCCCCCCACCTTAGCCTCCTGAAAGCTAAAATATAGGTATGAGTCACCGTATCAGCTATATAACATTGTTCTTTTTTTTTTAAAGATTGATTTATTTATTATATATACAGTATTCAGCCTGCATGTATGCCTGCAGGTCAGAAGAAGGCCCCAGATCTCATTATAGATGGTTATGAGCCACCATGTTGTTGCTGGGAATTGAACTCAGGTCCTCTGGGAGAGCAGCCAGTACTTTTAACCACTGAGCCATTTTTCCAGCCCCTATATAACATTTTTAAAGACAAAACTATAGTGATGGAGAACAGATCACTCATTGTTAGATGTTACAAATAAGACTATAAAGGAATAACATTTTTTAAATTCAGAGTAATGACCTAGGCATAGTGGCACATGATTTTGATCCCAGTACTTAGGAGGCAGAGGCAAGTGGATCTCTTGTGAGTTCAAGGCCAGCCTGGTCTATAAAGCAAGTTCCAGGAGAGCCAGTATTGTTACACAGAGAAACCCTGTCTCAAAACAAAAACAAAAAAATAAATACAAAAATATTCAGAGTAATGAAGTGTTTTGTATTCTGATAGTACTACTGGCTACATAAATTTATACTTCTGTTAAAATACATATAAGTATACACAAAAAAGTTAAATTTATTGGGTGATATTTTTAAATATTAAATGTCTTTAAAGTTAAGGAGAACAAAAGTCAAAGAAGTAGAAGAATGAGCAAAGGTAGGAGAAAGCTAAATGTAAGTAATCAAGGATCCTAATGAAGACAATGACTCAAGGATTAGAGCTCAACTAATCAAACACTCTTGACAGTGAAGACAAGGCCTGAGAGATGGCACTGAGCAATGGAGTGGTCATTGGTGGCTCTGATGAGAAGAGATCACAAATATTAATAAAATACTTCTCCCATTTAAGAGAAAACGAGAGAAGACAAATTGGAGTCAAAAAGTATAGGCAACTGTAAGCTTTACTAGAAAGGATAGAGATTAAATATGACCACTGATAGAAGCAGAGTTGAGAAAATTTGGTTTTCTTCTTGTTTGATGAAAGAAGAATGAATCCAGGCTTTCACTGGAATATACCCAAATCCATAGATGATGTTTTTAAGGGTAAGAAATAAAGCTATGTTTATATGCTGATATGAATAACTAGTAGAGAATGAAAAAGTAATGATGTAGTCCAAATGATTTCTACTAGCGCTTCTCCTGTACACATACTATAACTATTTGTTTAGTATATACCTAGAAGAGGATAACCATAAAGTCTAGAAATGGGTAAAAAAAACATGTAATCAAGAACTTCTTTGATCTTTAATATATAACATATATGAGATAATATACATAGTTGGGTGAGATGGTACACGCCTTTAATCCCAGCACTCAGGAATCAGAGGCAAGCAGCTCTCTTGTGAGTTCGAGGCCAGCCACGACTATATAGTGAAACCCTGTCATAAAAAATAAATAAATAGGAAGAAAGGAAGGAACACACATATATCACATATATTACATAACATGTGCATACATAGATGTATAACATGAATATATAATAAAAGTTATTATTTATCTACATATCATACACACATACATATATGCACACACACAAAATGGTATATTCTCATACTGAGTAAGCTTTATCCAATTCATGATATCTAAGAAAGTATTCAATGAAAAGTACCTGCTTAATGGCTATAATAAGTAATAAACCAGGTCAAAAAAAGCTTTTTAACTCTTTTGGCTAAGGGTTAGGGAAGTGGCTACTGACAAAGTACCCACTCCACACAATGATTAGGACTTAAGTTTGATCTCCAGAACCTACTTTAAAAAGTTGAATGTTGTGGCATGTTGTGCTAGCTAGTCTTATACCAACTTGACACAAGCTAGAATTAACTGAAAGGAGGGAACCTTAGTTGAAAAAATGCCTCCATAAATCCAACTGTAAGGCATTTTTAAAATTAGTGATTGATGGGGGATGGCCTAGCCCACTGCAGGTGGGGCCATCCCTGGACTGGGTTCTATAAGAAAGCAGGCTGAGTAAGCCTTGGGGAACAATCCAGTAAGCAGGACTCCTCCACAGCCTCTGCTTCAGGTTCTCCTTCCAGGTTCCTGCTTTGTCTGAGTTCATGTCCTAACTTCCTTTGATGATGAACAGTAATATGGAAGTGTAAGCTGAATAAACCTTTTCAACTTGCTTTGGGTCATGGGGTTTTGTCACTACAATACTAACCCTAACTAAGATACATATCCTTGTAACCCCAGCACTGAGGACTCAGAGAAAGGCAGTTATCTGCAGCTTGCTGGCCAGCTAACCCAGACTGCCCAGCCTACTCAGTGACTTCCAGAACAATAAGACACCCTGTATCCAAAAAAAAAAAAAAACCCAAAAACCAAGGTGGATGGCTTCTGAACCACATTTGAAATACTCAATGCAAGCATATACACTCACACACACATACACACAATTACATTCACACTTGTACACATACACTCACATACACATGAACATGTATGTACACATCTATCCACGAACAAACAACAAAAACTTTGGCAAACTCTGGGATAAATTAACTTACTTCCCTATGAACACCCTTTATATCAAAGTCATTTCTACTTCCCTACCTACTGTATATCCACTACATGATCATCTTCAGTCCTATACCTACACGTCTACCATGAACCAGGCTGAATTCTACATTTTCACTGCTAAAAAAGAGGTTTTCTTTTGTTGTTTTGTTTGAGACAGCCTCTCTACTTGGGCTGGCTTTGAACTTGGGACCTGACCCCCCCCCACTTACCTCAAACTCTTGAGTGTTGACAGGCATGGGCCACTTCATCCAGCCTTTTATTAATATGTTCTACAGTTCTTTCAGGTTCCAGTGAGCATAAATAACATTTTTCAGATAACAAATATCATCTTTAATAAAGGATGAACATTATCAACTTCAAAAAGAGCTAGAATGCCCCCAAATATAGTATTTTGGAGGGTTGAGGACCAAATCCAAGGCAAGTATACTACCAATGAACTATATCCCTAGCTCCCAAATCTAAAATTTTAAAGTGAAAAAAAAATCTTAACTCAAAACATGGCTAAACTTTTATGAGGAGGCAGCTTAGACAAAATATATTAATTCAAGAAACAGTTTTCTTATTACAATTCAATATACAATTATCATCTACCCTCAACAGAAAGGTTTCTGCTTTGCAGAACTCAATTGTGCATTCAAAACCATTCCTAAGAAAGGCCTCTAATTTGTTCCATTGTTAGTCAAGTGGTTTATGCATATAGGAAAAAAACTAGCCATATATAATAGAAAAAGAAAAAATGAGGGAAATCACCTCAGTATTTCTTACTTTTTTTCTTAAACTCCAATCTTATGCTTCCTTTTTTCTACCTTCCTTTACCCCCAAAAGCAGGCTCTTTGCCAAACCCCACAAAAACCCTTAGTCCCCTCTCAAGCATGCAAATGTATTTTCTACCCAGACAACACATTCCCTTTTTAATGAACTAAAAAAAAAAAAACAAAACAAAACAACAACAAAACAATCTGTGAATGCCCACAGAAGAGAAAAGAGAAATACTGCAATGAAAGAAAATACAGAGATGTGGGGGAGGGTCAAGAAGGATACGGCAAGTCTGGAGCTTACATAGACAAAAAATGATGAAGGTGAAGGGATTATAATCAAACAAAATGGTATACAGGCTGTCATTTCATACAAATTAGAGTCAGAAATATATGAATATTCACTTGAATAAAAATCATTCATTATATGAGTGGTCCTTCAAGTAAAAGGACCTCTGTCAAGACCCAATGTGGCTGGCATTCTTTGTTTGATTTTGCAATTAAAACAAAACAAAAATGTGTGTATAGAAGAAAATGAGGGAAGATAATATTACATGTGCACAAAGCCCAAAGCCATCAAGAACAGGAGTAAGTCTCCTCATGACATAACCAAATGCTTTGTCACAATTAGACATTCAAAGAATGTTAATAAAGGACAAGAGACTCTTCAGTCGGTCACATGACTCAGGATCCCTCCAGATGCACATTATCATTCAGATTTGAACAGTAAACAGAGTAGTCTACAGGGTAGGGTTGAGGACTTGAAGAAAAACACAATGTGGCAGAGGTCATCAAAATGAAAACTGTCTTCTTGCCTCACAATTTCAAGAGAACTTTTATTGAAAAAAAAAATAGCTGTGAACCCATTTAAGCTGAAATAATTACAACATTTTTACAATCTAACCTCTTAATGATGAATAGAATTTTTCTTCTTGCTTAAGGATCAAATCAGTTGGGCTCTACACTTGTCTGGCACCATGCTGTGGGCTATTTACCTTAATATATAACCAAATCAAAGATGTATTCAGGCTTTTGTGATATCTAAAGCTTGGTAAGTGCATATTCTAGACCATCATGTAGTTTCTCTAAAAGGAACAAAATGGTACACAAGTATAGTCTCCCTTTAAAAGCTACACTCAGTAGGCCCTCATGTCCTAAAGGTAGATGGACACTGAACCCTTTTATTATATACCAAATATTAAATACCTTTTCTCATAGTACTTGTCCCATAATATTTATATTGCATTTTTCTTCCTTAAATTCATACCAACATAGCACAAAATGATAGTTGCTTAAGGGGGAAAGGAAAAATCAAACAACAAAATAACACTAACAACAACAACAAAAACCTCTTCAAACTCTGTACTTGTAAAAATACAGTAAAATAACTTGTAAGTACTAACTGGAAACAAATACTACTTTGTTATGCCCAATGATAACTATATATTAAAGCATTTAACAGAAATCTTTATGGAATGACCATGTTCATATGTAAAAATTACCATTGTTAAATAATGCATCACAGCAACCAAGCTAAGCCACGGATTTAAGAACAATTTTTTTTAAGATTTATTTATTATGTATACAGTGTTCTGTCTGCAGGTATACTTGCAGGCCAAAAGAGGACACCAGATTTCATTATGGAT
The DNA here is from genome assembly GCA_907164525.1 of Lophiomys imhausi. NCBI lineage: Eukaryota > Metazoa > Chordata > Mammalia > Rodentia > Muridae > Lophiomys > Lophiomys imhausi. The sequence continues at coordinate 219,792 of CAJQZJ010001750.1, read as the reverse complement.
GGTTGTGAGCCACCATGTGGTTGCTGGGAATTGAACTCAGGACCTCTGGAAGAGCAGACAGTGCTCTTACCCTCTGAGCCATCTGTCCATCCCAAGAACAAAAGCTTTATATGTATTAAAACAATAGTTTATGAATTAAAATAATGTAGGTTTTATATGAATTAAATTTGTATTCATTTATTTGTAACAGATTCACAATCTCTAGAATCTACAGGATGACAAAGAATATGAATAGAGCTAAATATTTGTTTATATTGAAAAATAACAGGCAACTTTAGGATATTTTGTGACTACCAATATTCTTGGTGTGTGTGTTGGTGTTGTGTATGGGGCTGTTTTTTGGTATTTCAAGACAGGCTTTCTCTGTGTAGTTTTGGCTGGCTGGAACTCTGTAGACAAGGCTTCATAGAGAGATCCGCCTGTCTCAGCCTCCTGAGAGCTAGGATTAACGGGGTGTTGCCACCTCTTAACTTGGTGTGTTTATTTTTTGAGACAAGCTCTCACCATTTAAGTCCCGATGCTGAGCCAAGAGGATAGCAGGCATATGCCACCACGTTTGGTCTTACTGTATACTTCATAATATAACACTTTGTTGAGTTCCTTCTATAAATCATGTTAAAGGAAAATTAATGATATAGTAACTTTTAGACTATCATAGGAAAGTTGTTATATACAAATAAGATTACAGATGGAGTTCAGAGAAAAGTGCATGGGTGGTATTCACAAGGGCCTAGGATTATCCTCACACCACCAGAGAAAAAAATTCTGATATAACCACAATTTGAACATTATTCAGTCATAAAAATAAATAAAGTGCTGATACAAGAACGATGAAAGCATCAAGAGAAAGTAGTCAACCTAAAAAGTCCCACATTGTAGGATTCCTTTTATATAAGATACCAAAATAAGAAAGTTATATAAGTTGTGAGGAGAAACAAGGAACAATTACTTAAGAGGAACAGAGTATTGTGGGGTGATTAAAAAAAAATCTGAAACCAGAGAAAGGTGATATATCCATAATATCATAAATGCACTAAATGTCACTTGCATGAAACATTTTTAAATGGTTAATTATGTTATGGAAATTTTACCTCAATAAAAAGCAAAGAAACATTTCTTATTCTTTATGACCTAAAGCAAGATGAAAATGTCACATGTTCTGGGGTGAGATGGAGGTCAAATAATAAGAACATTACAGTAAAAAGGTAATAGTGAGAGTCAAAGGGTACCATTGAGAGATACAAACAAGGGTAGGGATATAGCTCAGTTGATGGCTAGGTGTGGCTCAGTTTGCCAAGCATGCATGGTGCCTTTCTTGGTTCAATCCTTAATCACAGGGCTTTACATGCCTATAATTCTAGTGCTTGGGAAGCAGAAGCAAGTGGTCCATGGACTCTACATGGAGTATTCAAGCCTAGTTTGGGCTATATGAGATCCTGTCTCAAAACAGCAAACCCCACTAAAGTGAAACATGACATAGTAAATGACATAGAGTAAAAGGCTAAGTATTAGAAGGGTGATTGTAGGTGTGATAAAATTATAAAAATAAAACCACTACAGCCAAAACAAAATAGTCTTTACTTACCAATACAAAAGCATAGGAGGGAATAACCCAGAAAATAAAATACAGACAGAAATGAAAACATTGAATAACACAACAGCATTTAGAGAAACTTTTGTCAGTAGCATTAATAAATGGAGGAGCTGAGGCCTATGTGGTGGGGTTAGTGATAGCATTTAGCAGCATATGGATCTTGGAATAGCAAAAGCCTGGACTTTCAGGTAAAAGATTTAAGTCCAGATGTGGCGTGTTCAAGGGCAGATGGCGTTTTTTGATTATGGGACTTTGGACAGGGGTGTTCCCTAGGGAGCCCGCCAGGAACCATAGCAATGACACTGTGGAAAAGAACTCCAGGTTTTCACGACAGATCTCCTGACCTCCTGCTAATCCTCCACCCTCTCTGCAAGGAAAGCTATGGAGGGACACCATTGCCCAAGGGCATGACTTGGAAGCTCTCGAAAACTTCTGCTGAAAATCACGCTGCCAATTCATTACAAATATTCACATGGTCACTCCTCCTGCCTCACCCGCCTTCCTCCTCCTCTGGCAGAGTTGCATCACCGTCTTGCCGGAAGGCTTCTCCATCTTGCACCGACCTGTTGTCGGTCGGTAACAGATTCTCCCTGGTACTCTAGGCGGGAGTTGTCCCCCCTCGGGGTCGGGGGCATCAGATTGGACTGAGCACTGGAGCGAGTCCCTTGGAGGCCCAAAGCATCTGAATGGTGAGCCTAGGAGACTTTTCATCTTGTAAATAATTGGGCTCTAAGGCTGCAGAGGCAATTCTTGCTTGATATAAGTAAGGGTCATCTCAATGGTTGAAACAGATTAAATTTATAAACTGCCTTAAGATCTGACAAACAAGATTCATAAACTTTAAGACTGAAAGATTTGATGAAAACCAGTCATTCCTACGATTCATGCCCAGAGATTTAATCTGAGAGAATATCGTTTTGAGAAACTTTAGTTTAATGTTAAATGTTTGTTTTATAGGTATTAGGGTGTTTTAGATTATAGTTAGGGTTTGGGTTTTAGAATTTAGAAACTTTTATAGGTAACTGTTAAGTATTAATATATGTTTGATAAATAAAAATTTATTGTTACAGGCCTACTTATCAAAAGCATAAGGACATGAGTGCCAATCCCAGCACTCAAAAAAGAATGGGCATAATGTAGCACATGTTTAACCCCAGCATTGCATGGATGGAGACAGAAAGATACTGTGGAGTTCCCTCAACAGCAGGTCTAGCCAACTGGTGAACTCCAGGCTCAGTAAAAGACCTTGTATCAAACAAACAAACAAAATAGATGGAGGGGCTGACAAGTAACCCAGTGAGTAAAGGGGCCTGCCACCAAGCCTAAAGACTTGAGTCTGATCTTAGTATCCACATGGAGGAAGGAGAGCTGACTCATCCAAGTCATCCTCTACCAACATAGGTACAACCTCCAACAAAAATAAATAGACATGTCAGTAAGGGGTAAAGTGATAAAGGAAGACACTTGGCCACACACATGTACACTCCTACAACACACACATACTATACATATGTGATACATTTTACTGTAAATGAGTTTACTTCACTTATTGAAAGAGAACATTTGTCAGATGGATTCTAAGTAAAATTTAGCCCTCTTCTGTATAAGAGATACACCTAAACCAGAGATTAGGAAGGCTAAAATGAAAGGATTAAACAAGAATATACCAGATAAAGGGAAACAATAAAGCATTTTCTTGATGCCAAACAAAATAGAATTAGGGCAAAATTACAAAATAAGACAAAGGAGGATATTTTATAAGGCTAAATGACAAAATTAAAAGTAATAATATAACAGTTCTCCATGTCTATGCATCAATTAAAAAAACATAAGGCAGAAACAACAGAAGATAAAATAAGGATTTTTTTTCACCAAACAGTATGTCTTGGAAATAATGGAATCTTTTAACAGCTACACAATGCTTTGTTGTATTTATATTTTCTATTCAGTTTGTTCAGCTTTTGTTTTGAGACAGGAAAACATGGTTTTGAAAAATGAAAGAAGTAGGGTGGATATGATACTGACAGTGGTACCCCTCTAACTAAATAGTGTGGCTTGTCTAAAAAAAGAAGAAGAAGAAGAAGTCAGGCATGACACAAATTTTTAATTCCAGCACTTGGGAGGCAGAGGCAGGTGGACCTATCTCTGTGAGTTCGAGGCCAGCCTGGTCTACAGAGCTAGCTCCAGGACAATTAAAGAAACACCGAGAAACCCTTTCTCAAAACAAAACAAAAAAAGAACAAGAAAATGAAGAAAAAGTCGGATTAGTGCTCTAGAAAGCTCCTTTGCCTTTTCTACATGTGACACCATGGTGAATGGCCCTGTATGAAATACGTAGAGTATGCCAAAAATGTGATGCCTTGGTGTTGACTCCACAGCCTACATGAGACAAAAAAAGAAAAAAGAAGAAAAGAATGTTTGTGGTTTAAACCACTTAGTCCATATTTTAGTCCAGCAGCTCCCACAAACTAAGACTAGGAAAATTATAAGACCGAATCCATAGACACAAACAATGAACACAACAGTTTCAAAGGATAACATTATCATCTCCAAAGGTTTCCTCCTGTCACACTCCATTCAGGCCCACTGCCCCATCTGCTTCATCTACAACCACACTCTTTTTTTCTTTCACTAAAGGCTAACTTTGTTTCTATGCCCTGGAACCTCGTATGAATGAAAGCACATTAGCTGAATTCTTGTGCCCATAGTATTTTTGAGATTCATCTAAGTTGTATATGTATCAGTCGTTGGTTCCTTTTTATGGCTAATTAGTAGTTTCTGAATGAATATACCAATTTGTTTAGTTATTTCCCTACTGACATTTCATTTTGTTTTAGTTTTCTGCTACTATAATTTGTGTCTGTGTGGACATGTTCACTTTTCTTGGTAAAAATCTAGGAACAGGGGGTGGGGAGATGGCTCAGTGGGTGAAGCATGCACTGCACATGTGGGATGCTGAGAACCCATATAAAAGCCCAGGGCTTCTATAGCAGGATGGAGGCAGAGAAGGAGAAGCCCCAGAAGCACACAGGCCAGCTAACCTGGTATATCAATGGGCAAAACAGACTATTTTTCAAAATGAGGTGGTACCAATACCTGAGGTTGTCATAATAATTTCAGGACAGCTAGGGCTATGTAGAGAGACCCTGTCTCAAAACAAAACAAAAACAAAAACTTAACGTGTATGGTTATTTGCCTGCATGTAAGTCTGCACCATATGTGCCTGGTGCTTTGGCTTTTTGGTTGTTTGTTTTGTTTTTTAAAGAAAGGCTTCAAGGAGGGGAAGAGAAAAAGAAGCTAGGTCCAAGGATGAACAATACTGTATTAAAGTGGAATAAAGTTTCAAGACTGTGTTTTACAAATTGATGTATTCATTCAGTGAAGGACTAATTAGCAACAATAAAACCAGTTAGGGCCTCTGATTTGACCCTAATCAAAATTTTCTAATTTTTTACTAAATTTACCTCATTCTCAAATATGTCATTCTCTCAACACCTAGGATTTCAAGTACACTATTCTCTACATGATATGTTTTCCCTGTACTTCTTTTGCTGTTTTGTTTGTTTGTTTGTTTGTTTGTTTGTTTGTTTGTTTTTTGAGACAGGATTCCTATGTAGTCCTTGCTGTCCAGGAACACTCTCTGTAGACCAGGCTGACCTCAAACTCAAGAGATCTGCCTGCCTCTGTCCTCTCAGTGCTAGGATTAAAGGCATGTGCCACTACCACCTGGCTTCTCTGACCCCCTTAACTTGGCTTTTATTCAAACTTCATGTTTCAATTTAATATCACTTACTCTAGGCCTTACTGTATTTTCAAGAATAGACAAAAGCCTGTACTCATAAGTAAACACAATATAAAATTGCATTTTTGACTAGGTGTGGTGGTGCACACCTTTAATCTCAGAACTTGGGGAGAGAGAAGCAGAAAGAAGATCTGACTTCTAGCCTGGTCTACATAATGAATTTCAGGACAGCCAGAGCTATGTAGAGAGACCCTGTCTCAAAAACAAACAAACAGAATCCAACAACAACAGAAAAGCCAAAGCATTTGGCACATATGGTGCACAAAATTACATGCAGGTACACATAAGATTTAAAAAACAATTGTTTTAAAGAAAGCAATGTCCAAGGATGAACAATACTGTATTAAAGTGGAATAAAGGTTCAAGACTGTGAAAACAAAGGCAAACTAAAAACTACCTGCTTTAGAATCCCCTACTATGTCTTACAATATGCTAATTTCTAAATTTCATTCTAGAACTAATCAATGAGAATTTTTAGACCCATTAATCTGAAATATTTAGCAACAGCACAAGAAATCTTATATATACCATTTTGAAAACTACAGGTGATGATTTCTTTTTGTAAGTATGTATATGTTCACTGTGTGCACATGCAAATGTGTGCATAGAAATACATGAGCATATGTGGATTCCAGAGGCTTAACGTCAGATGCCTGCTTTAGTTGATCTCTACCTTATTATTTGATAGGGTCTGTCACTGAACCCAGAGCTCCCCAGTTAGGCTAGACTGCTGGCCATCAATCCTCAGGGACCCTCCCATCTCTAGCCCAGGACTGAGATCTATAGGCATCTGCTGTCACACATGGCTCTTTAGGGATGCTGGGGATGGGACTTAGACCCTCATGCATCTGCCGTAAACACTTCATTGACCAACCTATATTTTCCAGCTCCTTACTTTTATTTTATATATATTTGAGATAGGATTTCTTTGTGTAGCCTTGGCTGTCTTGGAACTCGATCTGTAGACCAGGTTGGCCTTGAACTCACAGAGATCTGCCTGCCTCTGCCTCTGGAGTGCTGGGATTAAAGGCTTACATTTCCACCACCCAGCTATAATTTATTTTTTTATTAAAAATCATTGTGAGTAGGGGCATGTGTGCACTATTGTGTGCATGTGTTGATCAGAGGCCAACTTTCAGGAGTTTGTTTTCTCCTTCCATCATAGGTTCCTGGTACTGACTCAGATCAGGCTTTTATGGCAAGTGCCTTTATCAGCTGAGACATCTCCCCAGCCTGATAACATCTTCTAAGTGGAGGGAAACTGACCTTTGTCTGAAAGGGGTCATTTTATTGTATTATCTATGTAAAGATAAAGAAAAAAGTTAGCTCTGTCTAGTTAATAGGGTTTAGCAAAATTCTTATAGGTTCAAGAATAGACAGTATACCCTAGATCCAGCCGTCACTGGTTCTCAGAAATAATGAGCTGGCTTCAGCAAACCAGAGCAAAGCAGAAGGGGCCACAGTGCGAAGCCCTTTACTTAGGATAGTCAGAGAAAAATATTAATTTTTGAAAGATTGTCATAGAAAGACAATGATGTTGGGTTTGGTAAGGAGAGGAACCCACATTGAGCTAGTCATAGCACCTCCAGAAAAGCAGAGCCTTTTACCTGGGCAGCAATGGCACACACCTTTAGTCCCAGCATTTAGGAGTCAGAGCCAGGCAGATATCTGAGTTCAAGGCCAGCCTGGTCTACAGAGTGAGTTCCAGGACAACCAGAGCTATACAGAGAAACCCTGTCCCCAAAATAAACAAACAAAACAAACAAACAAACAAAAAATCAGAGCCTTTTGAAAGGGTAGACTATATTGTGTACATGAAAGAACTGTCCTGGGTCAACTGAAGCAGTGATGAAGTTAGCTTGTCTATGGAGACACCCTCACACGAAATGACCTTATTGGTCTTTGTCAAAAAATAAAATAAAAAATTTTAAAAATAAGATTTAATGATAGACTGGGTTACATAGTGAGTAATGAGACAGCCAGGATATAGCAAAGCCCTATCTCAAAAATAACAAAACTTAGCCAGGCGTGTTGGAGCATGCTTTTAATCCCAGTACTTGGGAGGCAGAGGCAGGTGGATCTCTGTGAGTTCAAGGCCAGCTTGGTCTACAAAGTGAGTCCAGGATAGCCATGGATACACAGAGAAACCTTGTCTTGAACAAAAAAACAAACAAACAAAAAACCCAACACAAAACAAAACTAATCTGAACAAAATGGAAACCTGGACCAGGAACAGAGCAGAACATGGCTGCACAGGCCTGAAATCCCAGCATTTCGGAGTCTGAAACAGGAGGACTGACCATTTGAGGGCATCCTGGGCTACACAGCATGACTCTTTCAAAAATAAATAAGTAAACAAATAGGTTGAACACTGAGATTTTGCTGTGTGGAAACCAACAACTATATAGTTGAGGTGTTTCAGTGTGTGTACCACCTGGCAACAAAGTACAATAGCAGCTGACTACTTCACTAAGGACTTTCCTTGATGAGAAGTGGGAATCAGATACACCTCATGTTTAGAATGAATGAATCTCTACAGCTTTCATACAATCCAGAGGAAAGGAAATGCCTGTGTTTCAGACAGTGCATAAGAAAAAAAAAGATATTGATCTCCCTACTAAACACAGAATAGAGATTTGAATTGGTTTTAATCTAGAGAAATATGGGAGAGACTACATTTCACTCCAAGAGTTGTGAGGTAGATCATGCCAGGCATGGTAATTATATGAAACATCTAGTACAGTATCTGGCTCATAACAGTCAATAAAATAGAAGCCATGGCTCTTCCTAGTTCTGAGGGAGAAAGGAGTAAAAATGGCTGCAATATTAAGGAGAATGGTAATAGCCAAGAACATTAGGAGAAATATCTGAACTTGAGGGAGATATTTCGCATAAGCCACACTGAGTTTGGGTAGGAAACTCCATCTGCATAGTGATGGTTGTTGGTTAGGATGCACTTCCCACTGTTCTGTTCACTTAAATCTTACTACTCTTTTTTCTACCACTTTCCAACTTCTATAACTCTTCTTGCTTTCTTCCATCCTGTAGCACTTTAGCATTCCTACTATTATATCCTGTTTTAGGTCAATTTTTTTTCTAATGCATATCTTTTCAACAAGACTGTGTTCCCTAATACAGAGGTCAGGGAACTACTGAAGTGAGGGAGATTGTTGCCTGTCCCAGAGGATTTTGTCTATAATGAATACTTAATAACACTATCAGCAACAATTAAGGGAGAGACTCAGGACTCAGTATGAGCCTAGGATTAAATTGCCTGGACACTCATATCACCATTTGCAGGATAATCGGAGGAACCAATGATTCGATCAGATCCTAACTCCTACAGTTTCACTAATTGTCTTAAGCTAATCATGTGTCTCAATGCCTTTTATGTCCAGTTCCTCCAAAGCAGCCCAGCATTTCCAGATTACCCTACAATGCCTAGATGTGCCTGTGAGTAATGAGACAAATGTTCCACATGCCTCAACACTACTTATCCCCGTTCTCTGATTTATTTTTCTCCATAGCATTTATCACCCTTGATGATCTAGCTGTTTTCCAACTCTTAGATATAAATTTCATAAGGGCAGACATAAGATTCTGTTCTAGTCACTGCTTAACTCCAAACCTAGAATAGTACGTGACTCATGGTATGGCTCAATAGATGTTTATATAATAAATAAATGAATATACAAGTTTATTTATTTTGTCAGCAAATATTAAATGCCTATAATATACTTAAAGCATGCAACTATGAATAAGAAAGGCTTAGCTTTTATTTTTGTGACAAAGTGAAGAGAAAGAGCAAAATTGCAGTTACATACAATTATGATAAAGATAAATGCTTTCAAGGAAAGTATAGGCCATATATAGGGAGAGTTAACTTAGTAAGACACAAAGGGAGAGCCAAAGCTAGACCCTGAAGAAATACAATTAAGCAAAGACTGAAGGATAAGTAGGAATTGGGTGAACAAAAAGGTGGAAGAAGATTTTAATGAAAAAGAATGTATTAGTACTTATTGGTTTAGTAAACCTATTGAGAAGAAAACTAGTGGCAATATATTGCTATAACTCATCATTTTATGTGTTGAATTTGAAAAAGTTTTGATATACCTGAAACCACCACCAAATCAAATCATTAAAATATATCTGTCTGTACTCTGTCACATAATTTTTATTTATTCAACTAATATTTACTAATATCAGATCCTGAATATACACTGGTATATTATCCTTCCTGGTTCAAGGAAGCAAAAGAATCCCAGAGTAATGATGTTTGGGGAAGATGGAGGTTATAACCTGCAATGCCTTACAGACCACATTTGATTTTTATACAGAGAAAGACTGAAAGCAGTCAGGCTTGAGTAATGCTGATCTTCAACAGGAAGCTATAAGAAAAGCTTATGTGGGTAATGACATGTTCACATTTGTCTTTTCAGACAAATTAATCTAATAGACAGATGACAAATAAGAGACAGTCAAGAATAGCTTCTGGAGGAATTTGTTGGGGTGCACTGTGTGAATGTGTGCTTCTGTATATTCAATTGTTAATTCTGTACCAGCAGAAAGCTATGGCCCATCACTGGTCTCATATTTTGTAAATACTTGTTCCTTCAACACCTGCCCAAGCCAATCTAGAATTGTATCTGATTGGTTTTAATAAAGATCTGACAGCCAATAGCTGGGCAGGAAATAGAAAGCAGATCTTCTGGGCAGAGAGAGGGACTCTGGGAGAAGAAATCAGAAGCAGGAGATTCGCCAGTGGACACAGGCATGAATAGATGGTAGCAGAGAGGTAGACTTGTCCATGTGGCCAACTAGTCCCAGGATTAGCTAGGATAAGGTTAAAGAAGTCGAGAGACTGTCTAGCAAAAGGCCCAAACTTTAAAATATGAATAAGCCTATGTGTTACTATTTACATTGCTGATGAGTTGGTAGTCCTGTTACAGGAATCCTTTAGGCAAATATAGTAATCCCTGCTAGAGGTTATGACAGTTTGGCTAAGGGGCAAAAGATAAGTTTCAGACTGATTCAGATAATTAGGACTTTGTGATAAAAGTTAGATATAGTGAGTAAGGAAAATAAAAGGCTCAAAATTAATTCAAGGGGCTGGAGAGATGCTCAGCAGTTAAAGGCACTGGCTGCTCTTCCAGAAGACCTGGGTTCCCAGCATCCACATATAATAACTGTTGGTAACTCCAGTTCAGGGAATACAAAGTCCTCTTCTGGCCTTCACAGGTATACATGTGCTACACTGACATACACGCAAGCAAAACACCCATACTACTACTAATGATGATAATAATAGGTTTCTAAATAATCCTGTTTCAAACTGAACTATTAGTTGAGTGAGATGGCATATCCAACATAGGAGACTCTACAGGACGCTTTGGAGGAAAAAAAGGTAAGTTGAGTCTTAGAGATATTGATTTTAAAATGAGAGAAAGTAGACAAATCCAGAAGGAAGTTAATTACACCATGACTGACTACAGTAGGAACAGAACATGAAGATTATTAAGAAAAGGTAAATAGGCAAATAAAAGAAATAACAGGTACATAGGTACTGTTTATAGATTAAATTATTTTTAAATATTTTTTAAAAGATTTAGTTATTCTGTCTGAATGTATGCCTGCAGGCCAGAAGAGGGCACCAGATCTCATTATAGATGGTTGTAAGCCACCATGTGGGTGCTGGGAATTGAACTCAGCACCTTTGGAAGAGCAGCTAGTGCTCTTAACTGCTGAGCCATCTCTCCAGTCCTCAAGTTATTTTTATATGGAAAATCCTAAGGAATTCACACAAAGCCCACTAACAAATAATACATATGCTCAGCAAGGTTACAAGGTTCACTAGATAAAATCAGTTGTTCTTTGTTTTGTTTCGTTTTTTTTTTTGTTTTGTTTTGTTTTTTCAAGACAGGGTTTCTCTGTGTAGCCCTGGCTGCCCTGGAACTCATTCTGTAGACCAGGCTGGGCTTGAGCTCACAGAGATCCACCTGCCTCTGCCTCCCAAGTACTGGGATGAAAGGCGTGCGCCACCTTATACACATTCCCAATGAATAATACAAAAGTGAAATAAACACTCAAGGCATAAAGCTTTACCATCACCACCTGAAAGTTCCCTTATATCCTTTACTTATCAGCTTCCTCCAGAGACAATTATTATTCTGATTTTTTTAAACCACAATTTTGCATATTCTAGAACCTCAAATAATGAAATCATACAATGTGTATTTTGAGTAATTTTTTTCATTCAATTTTGTTTTACATTTATGTTTGTCTGTTGTGCATGCATGCATAAGTGTGTTCATGCACATGTACCACAATACACCGTGTGGAAGCAGAAGCATCTATGGCTGTCAGGTCTCTCCTTTCATCATGTGAGTCTTAGAGATGGAACTCAGGTCATCAGGTCTGGCTGCAGGTGCCTTTATCTCCTGCCATTTTGCTATCCCAGCAGCCAGTATAGTTTTAGATCTATCATACTATTTGTATGTATCTATAGTTTGTTCCTTTCCAAAGCTGAAAAGTGGTATTCCACAATATGACCATACCAGTTCATTCAGCTAATCTCTTGCTCAAGTACAATTAGGCTGCTTCTAATTTGGAGCTATTATTACTAAAGTTACCATGAATATACTTGTAAAAACTTTTTGTTGACTGTCTTGAAATGTGCTTTCATAATCTGGGTGACTATTCAGGAGTAGAATATAAGATAAATGTATATTTAGACCCTTTCACAAAGTGGTTGGGTGCTATTTTAGCTTCTTTTTTTTTAAACATTTTTTTTATTTATTATGTATACATATATGCCCGGGCAGATCTCAACGTAGATGGCTGTGAGCCACCATGTGGTTGCTGGGAAATGAACTCAGGACCTTGGGAAGAACAGCCAGTGCTCTTCTGAGCCACCTCTCCAGCCCGCTATTTTAGATTCTTAATAACAATGTATACCTGAGCATTTTCATTTCTAATTTTAGTTATTCTGACTAGAATGTAGTAAATATCAGCATAAATTTAATTTATACTGGGGGTCTCATGACAAATTATGCTGAGTACTTTTTATATATGCATTGGCCATTTGCATATAATATATATATATATTTTTTTGGTTTTTCGAGACAGGGTTTCTCTGTTTAACAGCTCTGGCTGTCCTGGACTCGCTTTGTAGACCAGGCTGGCCTCGAACTCGCAAAGATCCGCCTGCCTCTGCCTCCCAAGTGCTGGGATTAAAGGCGTGCGCCACCACCGCCCGGCTTGCATATAATATTTTTGATGGGTCTGTTTCCATTTTTTTGCCCATATTTTATTGGCTTGTTTGTCTTTTTTATTATTAAGTTGTCTATATACCCTAGATAACAATCTTTTGCCAACTAAACATTTGGCAAATATCTCCCAGGATTTTTGCATTTTTAACTATATTTACTGACTGAACTCCTCCCTTCAAAATTAAATAGGTTTAAAACCTAGCTCTACTTAAAACTAACTGTGGGAACTTGAACAAGGTATTTAACTTTTTGAAGTTTTTTTTTTTCATCCATAAAATAGATAATGCTTATCATTATAGAGTTATAATGAGAAGACAATGGAGCTTGATATTTCTGGTACATAAAGGTCCTCAAGAGGAGTTAGTCATGTTCCTTTTTAATTTTAGTTCTATGATCATATGGCAGTTGCTGCCTTAAAGAGCTGAACTTAAATTCTCAGAGTATAAAACTCTATAAAAAATCTAAATTTTCACAATGATATAAATTATTGCAATAGGAGACTATAAAAAAATCAAGGCTCCTGGGAAAAGATTAACATGTCTTTCTTTTATTCTAGTACAGTAACATGCAAAATAAGATTGGATCTAAAAATAGTCAAATCAAAAGTAATTCATCTGGAGGTAAAACTGGAAAAATAGCTATAGAATTTATATTATAGTGTGTTAACAGTCATGTCCTATAGCATATGAAAACTGAAATGACATGCTATTGTAGAAACATTTGAACTGAATCCTACCTAAACTAGAATTAGTCAAATTTTATCTCTTGTGTAAATGATTCACATAAAATTATCTTCAGTATGTTGATAAAGGTTATATTAATAACTTATTAAGAATAAGTTAAAATAAGTTTTAGCAGTCACTATAAGAGCTATGCAGTGCAGAATTTTAGGTTTGTTTTGCTTTGTGGATCTGAGTGTTTTACCTGCATGTAGTCTGTGTACCATGCATTCGGGGTACCTTTGGAGATCAGAAGAGGATATTGGATCCACTGGAACAGGAGTTACAGATAGCTATGAGCCACTATGTAAATACTGGGAACGGATTCAACCTGATACCTTTGAAAGAGCAAGTACTCTTAAGTATTGAGCCATCTCTCCAACCCCTTCACCCTTTTTTCTGTTCTTATGGTTATTGCCATAAAAAAAAATCAGGTTTAAGCCGGGCGGTGGTGGTGCACGCCTTTAATCCCAGCACTCGGGAGGAAGAGGCAGGTGATCTCTGTGAGTTCCAGCTGGTCTACAAAGTGAGTCCAGGCTGGCCAGTACTATTACATAGAGAAACCTTGTCTTGAAAAACCTAAATAATAATAATAATAATAATGTAGTCAAGTCTTTTTTTTGGGGGGGGGGTTTCGAGACAGGGTTTCTATGTGTAGTTCTGGCTGTCCTGGACTCACTTTGTAGACCAGGCTGGCCTCGAACTCACAAAGATCCACCTGCCTCTGCCTCCCAAGTGCTGGGATTAAAGTCAAGTCTTCTTTTAAGTTTCTGTGAATACTTTTGGCTTCACTAACTCCAATTAGAAAAAGACTACAATTATTTATTGAACCAACTGAAAATCATCCATGGATATATGTTTTACATATTTCACATGTTATTATTGTTTTTTTTGAGACAGAGTTTGTAGCCCTTCCCTGGAATTCACTATGTAGGCCAGGCTGGCCTCAAAATCACAGAGATCCAATTGTCTCTGCTTCCCTGGTGGTGGAATTAAAGGTGTCTGCCACCACATCCAGGCTACAAGTTGCCTTAAATGCCACTTTCTTGGAGAAATCTACTAAATAATCATTTCTCATGTTCCCCAAAACTAAACAGAAAATTAGGACTAATGATATCAAAAATAAGAAAAAAAGCAAATGATATATATTTTTTGTTTGCTTGTTTTTTCAGACAGGGTTTCTCTGTGTAGCCCTGGCTGTCCTAAAACTCACAGAGATCCACCTGGCTCTGCCTCTCAAATGCTGGGATTAAAGGTCCGTGCCACCACACCAGGCCAAAAGCGTATTAGATTAAAAAGGGAAAGTGGGCATCTTACCCACCAGACCATTCCTTCTGTAGTTCAGGAGAGCCCCTCACCCCATCTGCTCACAATACCCTATAATCTCTGCTGTCACTGAAGTTCTTTGGGTTCCATATTTTCCTCATTCCCCTCCAAGTCTAGCTGGATTGCAGAGTTAAGTTTATGATTAGGAATAAAAACTAAGTAAGAAAAAAAAAAAGGGAAAGCATTTTCTTAAATGCGTTAAGCACTTGTTTTTACTTATTTCGTGTTGGTAACTACTACTAGTTGCCACAGGTTATGACAAAGCTGTGATCTATGACCAACTCTTTTCTCCATCTGGTAACTAGAAAAATAATGAAATTTGTACACAGAAATGGGGCAACAGCAATGAAGCAATTCCTCCAAATCTTAAAGTCCTTATAACCCAAACTGTAAAATCAGTAATTAAAAAAAAAAAACTAGAGAGGAATATGCTTTATTGCAAACAAACACTTTTCCATTCCAATCCTTTTTAAATGGCAGGCAAGAGACAAGACATTCTGCCCACCCTCCAAGGAAGAAATTCAGGAAGACTGACCAATCAGTCACGACTTGACAGCAAATGCTAACCAGCTGTCACAAGCCCTCACACTGCCGATTGATTCCTCCTTTCCCAGCCTACTTCATCTTCTCAATTCCTGCTTCTCTAGAATATCAAAGTAGCATCTTAAAATCATTTCCCAAGGGCGAAGGAGACACTTCAGCAGGAAAATACCTGAAGACCTGAGTTCTACACCTGAACCAGTTTAAAAGTGGAAAGAGAACAGATGCCACAAAGCTGTCCTTTACCCTCTGCACAAATGCCACAGCATGTGTAAGACCATACACATAAATCACAAATACATTCATGATTTCTCCCCACACACACAACAAATAACATTTTTTGGAAAGGTTTTATTTTTATCTATGTGGTTGTGTCTATTATGTATGCCACATACATGCGGGTACCCTTGGAGGTCAGATGGATGCCCCAAAGCTGGTGTTACATACGGTTGTGAACCATTCAACATGGGTGCTGGGAACTGAGCTTGGGTCCTCTGAAAGACTGGAAAGTGCTTAATTGCTGATCTATCTCTCCAGCTCCCAATAACAATTGTTTTGTATTTAAAAAAAATCACTTCCCAGACTAGTGATGTGGTAAACTGTTTGCCAGACAAGCTTATCAGTCTGAGTTTGCTCCCTGGAACCCACATGAAGGTGGAATGCAAGAACCAATGTCCTGTGACCATTTACACCTGTTCTATGGTACACTCTCACTCCCACATATACATCACATACACAATAATAAATACAATTTTTAAAAACCAATTTCCAATTCAATGCAAGCAAAACTGCCCATAATATCCAATGCATCCTATGGCACAAACAAAATATGTACCCATTCAAAAGCTCATATACAAATATTCACAGCAGTATTGTTCATAACTAAAAGAAAAAACCCAATAACAAAACAAACAGGTCCAGGCTGATGGCACAGGGCTATAATCATAGGTACTGTGAAGGCTGAGGCAGGAAGATCAACAGGTTCAAGGCCAGCCTTGGAAACTTGGTAATACCATGCCTCAAAATAAAAAAGTATAAAGACGGTTGGCAATACTGTATTTGATCTTTAAAATCTATATAACAGACTTGCTTTAAGGGTGTATAATGTGCTACCTTTACAAAAGCTCCTGTTTATATAAGTGAAGCAGATTCACCACACAAAGCACACGGTAAGGAAGTAGGCAGCATTCAGCTTTTAGGTTATCATTGAGACATCTCTGAGTACTCCCTGACAGAAAATGATCAATAGGCCTGAGAGAGGACACGGCAAGGAGGCTCAGGTGCCTTCGTGAAGACATTCACCCTTGCCCTCAGGTAAACTGCCTAGTCCTGCAAAGATTCTGGTCAAGAATCTATACATTATCAGTTTTAGGATAGCACCTGTGGTAACTTACTCATTGATCTTAACTCTTAAATTTCCCCAGAAAACAGACTAAACAGAATCCTGGAGAAGCTACGTCCACACAGGGTGAATTTACCCTATGAAGTAAGTTCAGGAGACACAGGAATGTATTACCCTGATCCTTCTTTCAGGATCAAGATGCTCAATCCTTTAACTACCAGATGGCAGCTCACCACTATGTCCTTCTCCACAAGCTACCCTCAACCAAAGTGTTCCAGGGTGAGCTCTCTGAAAGCTGACAACAGAACTGCTGTGAAGCTGCTATCACTGGGGAAGGCAAAGCAGCAGAAGGAGGGCTGTGAAGAGGGATCAGTCAAACTGCAACCCACCTGACCAAACACCAGTTAACCAGGCAGGCCTCCCTGCCTCACTCTGCTCAGTCACCTGCAAACCGGTCCCTGGATGGAACCCAGTCAGACTTGCTGGCAAGTGCACCCTTCCTGCTGTGCCATCTCAACAGTCTTTTTCACTCTTTCCAGAATCCAGCCTGATCATTTAATCCAACTTAACCCACAAATTCCAAATCTAGTTTGAACAATCTAGAGCATAAATTATTTCTACTGATTTCTTAACCACTTTGTGAGTATACTAAGTGCTGTGGAGCAGTGATTCCCAAGCATGAGCCCCACACCAATCTTAGTTACCAACACTTAAAAGAGAGTGGAGCCCCAGGATACGGACTTTACAAAGCTTAAGTGGCTCTGGAAAGCTGCCAGGGCTGGGAATCACTATTAGGCAAGTTATACAAATGAACAAATTAATGTTCCCAATTTATTTAAACAAAAACCTGTTTAAACTCCATTATTAAGGAAGGGAGATATGAAGAGTTTGCTTTCTGTTGCTATGATAAACACCATGACCAAAGGTTTATGTCATCTTACAGCTTGCAGTCCATCATAAAGGGAAGTCAGGTCAGGGGCTCAAGGCAGGAACAGAAGCAGAGGCCATGGACTACTGATTTGCTCTCTAGGCTCACGGTCAACAGCCTTGCTTACTTGTCTTTTTTTTTTTTTTTTAAATACAGGGTTTCTCTGTATAGCTCTGGCAGTCCTTCCCTTGCTTTGTAGACCAAGCTGGACTCGAACTCAGAGATACACCTGCCTCTGCAGGGATTAAAGGTGTGTGCTGCTGCTGCTCTTATATTCCCTGAGGCCATATGCTCAGAGGTACCTCTGCTCACAGGGGCTGTGCCCTCCCACATCAATCATTAATCAAGAAAAGGCCCCATTGGCCTGCCTATAAGCCAATCGGATGAAGGCTTTTTTTTTTTTTTTTTTTTTTGGTCAATTGAGCTTCCCCTCTTTGCAGATGACTCTAACAAGAGGCCCTAACACAGCAAAAAAGAAAACAATAAAGTACATTATGAAGTCTGCAAGGGACACACTGTAGGATGCAACCCTTGTCCTGGGAGAGCTTGTAGAAAAGAAGGAAGGACAAGACTTAGAACAAGCAATTAAAACACAAGCTAAAGTTAGAAGGTGTTTGTTTATCACTTTACTGAAATGTGCTCCCTGGGAGAAAAACACGAAACAACTTTGGTTCACTGCTGTATCTCCAGGAGATAAACTAAAACCTAGTACATTAGTATTCAATAAATAATTGCTAAATAATGCAAAAAGCAAAAAAATTAATTTCAACTAAGTAGATAAGAAAATACCATTTTTTGAGAACAGAAAGGATTAAAAAACTGTGGTGCTGGAGACTGAATCCAGGATCTGCACACCGTAGGCAAGCAGTGGAGCACTCAGCCGGAACATCTTCACAAAGTACCTTTCAAGGTGAAACGAAGTCTGTTCTTTAGTCTGCCCATTATCTTTAAAATCTAAAATTCTATTCTTTTTTATTTGTTTGTTTTTTAATTTTGTTTTGTTTTTTCGAGACAGGGTTCCTCTGTGTAACAACAGCCCTGGATGTCCTGGACTTGCTTTATACACCAGGCTGGCCTCGAACTCACAGAGATCCGCCTGCCTCTGCCTCCCGAGTGCTGGGATTAAAGGCGTGCGCCACCATGCCCAGCTTAAAGATTCTATTCTTAAGATGGTCATCTTTATAGGAATTCGTACATACATATTTCTTGTATTTGGAAGGAATGACAAATCACCACTTCACAGAAACTCAATCCACTTTTTATATGGGCACATTTGGACTCTGCCTAGCACTTTCCATGACAAGCTCACACTAAAAATTCAGACTCATCTTCCTTTTCTCTTCAGGATTTTTGTTTTTCTGGATATAGGTTTGTTGTTTTTTTGTTTGCTTGATTGACTGGTTGGTTGACTGACTTGTTGGTACTTTTTGAAAGAGAAGCCTTGTTATTTTACATTACACTATCTAGAACTCCTGGTCTCAAGCTGATCTAGCTCAGCCTGCTGAGTAGCTGGGACTACAGGTGCACCTACACCAGTCCCTGCAGTTTCACGACACTATAAAAAGCTCATTCTTAACAATCATCCTCACTGAACACTAATACGCATGGTACAGGAGACTGGAATGATACCTCAGTCAATAAAGTGCTTGCCTTACAAGCACAAGTTCCTACACCCACATAAAAAGCCAGGATGGTGGTGCACTTGCAATCAACACTAGGGAGTCAGATTCCAGGGTCTTGCTGGCTTATCAGGTCAACCCTAGCCTAAGCTGTAAGCCCCAGCCTGTAGTAAAAGATGTCTCAAAACAAAACAAAACAAAAACAAAAAATAAAAAAGGTGGGGACTAGAGAGATGGCTCAAAAGCTAAGAGTACATACTGCTCTTGCAGAAGTCCCAGCACCTTCATCAGGTGGTTTACAACTATCTGGAATTCAATGAATCCAGTGCCTCTGGCTTCCCAGGACACCCACACTCACACACACATACTGACACGTGCACAAGCACACACACACACATACACACACATACTGACACGTGCACACACACACACATACTGACACGTGCACAAGCACACACACACATATTGACACGTGCACAAGCACACACACACACACACACATACACACACATACTGACATGTGCACACACACACACACATACTGACACGTGCACAAGCACACACACACACACACTGACACGTGTACAAGCACACACACACACATACACACATACACACACATACTGACACGTGCACAAGCACATACACACACACAGACACACACACACACATAATTTAAAATAAATCTTTTTTTTTAAGAGAGGAGAAAGGTGAAAGGCTATTCCAATGCTCTTCTGGGTATTAGAATGATACCTGATGCTAACCTCTGGCTTCCACATAAACATGCACACATCCCTGCACACAAACATGTGCACACAAAAATTGAAAAAAAAAAACAATTAAACTCCATGTTTACAATAAGGGAGGAAGGAAAGAACTCACTATGAAAAAATTAAAAAGAAACAAAAGATTTAAAATTTGATAAATTCTTCACAAAAAAATGTTACTATGAGCCGGGCGGTGGTGGCGCATGCCTTTAATCCCAGCACTTGGGAGGCAGAGGCAAGTGGATTTCTGTGAGTTCAAGGCCAGCCTGGTCTACAAAGCGAGTCCAGGACAGCCAGAGCTGTTACACAGAGAAACCCTGTCTCGAAAAACCAAAAAAAAAAAAAAAATGTTACTATGCCATGGAGATGGCTCAGTAGATAAAGGCATTTAGCCCTACTCTAATGACTTTGATCCCTGGGACCAAAGTGGAGTGAGAGAATCTATTCCCACAAATTGTCCTCTGACCTCTGCACACCTTTAATGCATGTACACTCACACACACACTCACAAACATACACACAAACAAATAATTGTAACTTAGATTTATTTATTTATTTATTTATTTCAGTTTTTTTGAGACAGGGTTTCTCGTAACTTAGATTTTTAAAGCTGGATGTAGTAGGGGCATACCTTTGATCATAGTATTGCTGGGGCAAAGACAGGCAGATCTCTCTGAGTTCAGAGCCAGCCTGGTCTACAAAAATAGCAAGTGCCAGGCCAGCCAGGCATACATAGTTCGACACTGTTTCAAACAACAAGAAAAATTAATGTCACCAAATATACCTTAAATGTATATAGCTGCCTTCTGTGATGAAATACCTTACATATAAATTAAGCCATTTCCATTATGAAATTTTGTTGTAATTTTACCTATTCTATTTGAATTTACAGTGGATACTATAAAGCTTTCTAGTGGGTTTAAATATCTTTTGTGCCCCCAATATTATATATGGAAATTAAATTCATATAAAATTCAGTAACTGGGCTACAGGAGTAAGTCAGTAGCAGAATGCTTGCCTAGCCTGAGTTCCATTCTAGATATCACAAAACAAACAAACACAACAAAAAGAACAATTATTATACTTGTTATACAATACACAGCAAATTTCAACGATGTTTATTGATGATACACAACTATACAAAATTACAGACTTACTACTTGATGTTTAAATTATGGATAATTTCCTAAAATTGACCTTTTCTACAACAACTGCTACCTATTCCACATAAGGCAGCACTTGGGATTCATATAAAACACAAATAAATAAAACATTATTAAAATATGAATTATGTTACCTTCATATTAGTGAGGGATCAGACTCCAAGTTTATTAGCACAGCTTAAAACTTAAGAGTACATGAAAAGACTAACTTCCCCTCTTAAAAGAAACAATACTTCTGATTCAGTATTGTTATGTAAAATAAGTGTATCTTTAAACATAATAAGCCTACATTTCTCCCTTTTGTTGACATCAAGGTAGGAAATTTTAGTTCTCATTCAAAATGTGGTGTTTTCTACAGAATACCAGGCACACTGACTTCTACTACTGATTCAACATGGAGAATAATTAGAAGTTACAGAATTCAGCCTACATGTGGAAAGTAATTTGAAGTTACAGAATTTAACCTACATAGTCTTTATAAAAGTTTTGTTTGCTTTTACTTTCTGTAAAAGCTTTTGTGTGTTGTGCTTTTATAGCCCAAGCTGGCCTCAAACTTATGACTCTCCTGCCTCCAGCTGAATACTGGTTTTACAAGAGTAAACTCTGTTGTGCAAAACAAACAAACACATTATAAGGGTCTGCTCTTCAGTTAAAAATGCTTGATGACTGCTCCTGTAGAGGTCCATATGGGGTGGCTCACAACCACCACAATCCAGCTCCAAAGGATCTTACCTACCCTCTTCTGTACTCCACATACTCAAGTAATTAAAAAGTTAAAATCTTTTTTAAAATGCCGTTATGAATCATTTAAAGTTTGGTGGTTCGTGCCTAATTCCAGCACTTGGGAGACTGAGGCAGGAGGATTGACTTAAGTTAAAGGTCAGCCTAGTCTATAGAGTAAGACCTTGTCTCAAAAGAACAGAAATGTGGCTGATGTGGTGTCACACACCTTTAACCCCGGCACTTAGGAAGCAGAGGCAGGCAGATCTCTGTGAGTTCGAGGCCAGCCTGGTCTACAGAGTGAGTCCAGGACAGCCAGGGCTGTTACACAGAGAAACCCTGTGTCAAAAAACCTAAATAAGACAAAGCAAAACAAAACAAAACCCTCAAAATTTAAAGCTGGAAAGATGGTTCAGCAGTTAAGAACACTTGCTGCTCCTGCAGAGGATCTGGGTTTGGTTCCCAGCAATTAAATGGTGGCTTACAACTACCCATAAACCCAGTTCTGGGGGCTCTGACCCCTCCTCTGGCCTCCACGGGCATCAGGTACACATCTAGGCACTCACATGTATACACAAAATAAATCCTTTTTAAAAATTAAAAGAATAAAATGATGCCATTATAGAGCTATCCAGAATTGTCTTCCTTTCTGCTTTTAATGATCCCCAGATCCAAGATCATGATATGACTTGGAAACAGTAAGGAAATATGGAGAATTCTTAGTTAGCAAGTTGTAAGAATTAAACTGAATTTGAAGTGGTTATAAACAGAAAACCATGATTTATATCAGACTATATGCAAATAACTCATTTATCTCTTGGCAAGGCTTTTAGAAAACTGATCATCTAGATTAAGTCACACAAAACTTTAAGACAGACAAGTCTCTAGTTTTATATATACAAGGTGATTAATGGCAAAATACTTTATTTAAATGATGAAGAAATGAGATACCTTCTTCCATACTTACTGGTACAAATTAACGTTAGAGAAATAAATATCACAAAGAGCAAGGCTCTCAAATACAGTATCAATTCATTCTTTATCTAGGAAATCCAAATAAATCAGACATTTGTGCCCTTCTCAGGGACCCTGAATGATCAGGTGCAAGTCCATTGCCTCATAAGTATATCAACTATATCTTAAAAGAAGAATATCTGATTTAAATATGATCTAGATCATTCTCTAAATCTGATTTCACTTGGAACTTGACATTTTAATCACTCTAAAAATAGATTCCTCTTGGGGTAGAGTTACAGCTCAGTGGTAGGGTATTTGCCTAGCACGGCAGAGGCCGTAAGTTCAATTCCCAGCACTGGGAGATGGGGTTGGGGGTCGGGGGTGGAGGAGATAAAACTCTTGTCCATTATTTGCTCCCTTCAAGTTTGAAATTCTTTCAAATTCATTTTTATCCCAAAGATAACCACTTAAGCTGACTCTTACCAATTTAAAATGTTTTAAATAAGAATCTTTAAAAGTTAACTGTTTTAAACGCTCAGAAAGATTAAAGCTTATAGATTATAAATGAACCATATTTATTTTCATGTTTTCAACATTTCAACATTAAAGCTATAAATCCTAATCACCTATTTATCCATCTCATTCTTTCTAAAATATACACAAATACACAAAGCACTAACATCTTTCAAATAAACATAACTTTCTCAATCAGAGTCCCTATATTCTGGCATGTAATAAATATGCATTTTATATTTACTTTAAGATTATGATATTTTTTAAAATAAGAAACACAGCTGGGTGGTGGTGGCACACACCTTTAATTCCAGCATTTGGGAGGCAGAGATAGGTGGATCTCTATAAGTTTGAGGCCAGCCTAGTCTACAGAGTGTGTTCCAGGACATACAAAGCTACACAGAGAAACCTGTCTCAAAAACAAAAACAAAAGCCACAGAATTTGTTCATACTCAATAACTGGAAGCAGACTGTTCTAACTACTAGTTTGCAAAGGAAAATAATTCCAAATATGTTGGTTTTACCTGGGGAGAAGAGAGCTAGATTAGGGTTTGTGTTTGTATGTGTGCTTAAGCCTGTGAAATGTCCTCCTGTCAACTCGAGAAAAATCAGTATTTCCTTTAGTAAATATAAGCATATACTGTACAATAAAGTACATAAAGATGTGTACTTCTAGAATGCTGCAATAATCCAAACGGCCCCCCCAAAAGTGTTTCAAATATTCTGCATAGCAAATCAATGTTAAACAATGTCGTTTTTTTCTTTCTCCCTAATCATTCCACAAATCAGGTACACTTTAAATACTTAAGATTAACAAACTAACTAGAAGCTCAAGAGAAAGAGTAGATGAAAAAAGCAGTTTCCATTTTTGTACAAACAAAAAGATAAAACAAAAGCGAATAAGAAGACGCGTTAAATGAAAAGCATTTGAAACATCCAACGTGACTGGCTCTTGATTTACCCCAGTCTGACAAGGAAGGCAGGCCCCGCCCCCACTCCAGATTGTGTGGCTTTTTTTTTTCTTTCCCATGGATGGGGGTGCAGGGAAGAGAAGCTGTCACATTTCCATCTTCGGTTATTGTTAATCTGCAGCCTAGATTCCCAAGCACCACTGGTCCAGGGGGAAAAATATTAAAACAGACAGCTTAAATTGCCTCTAAAATGCACGGTATTCTGTTGCTTTTTCCGTTGTGAAAGTTAATTACACCCAGATTCAATGTGCTGTAACTAAAGATTGGCTGTGACAGCCTGTCCCTCCAACACTCCCTCTAAGACCTATTGCTGCAGATTCACCAACAATCCCTTCCCTTCTAAACTTAAATCAGTAAAACATGTTTCGAAAAGTGTTGCATCCAAAAGGGCACACATCACATTCTTACTCCTTTAGTGTGGCAAGAGGTGAAGGGGGGGGGGGGGGGGG
>CAJQZJ010001750.1:107159-181541 GCA_907164525.1 Lophiomys imhausi | reverse complement strand
CATGTGCATTGGCTGAGGACAGCTTCCCTGGGCTCTCATGTGATTGGTTTCCCATAAAAAGAATTGGAAATGAGGTAGATACTACAACACCTTTATGACTTAGCCTCAGAAGTGACTTCTACTGTATCTAGCCTGTCAGTCCACCCTACTTCATTCAACGTTGGAGAAGACTACACCAGAAGAGGAAGAGATTAGGGGAATATATTGGATGTTGCCTGCTACAACCAACTTTCACTGGAAAATTGCATGAGAGTGCAATTTTTCTAGGTATTAGGAATGAAAACACCTTAACTGAGGCTGTTCTAGAACTAGGAACAGATGCAGAACAGGCTGAAGAAGGATACAAAGGCAGGGAAATCTACTAATAATAATACTTTAAATTGGTGTAGTAGTTTTGCAGTTTTTAGCTGGAGAATAAAATGGCATTGCTGAAGAGAATTCATGGAATTGTGCCAGTCAAAAGTACTATCATTTTAATTCAACTGGCTTCAAATTGCTACTTTGTAACACTGTTGTGCATCCCTAACTGATTAGTTTTTTGTTTTGTTTTGTTTTGTGTTTTATATTTTCTTTTTTTTGTTTGTTTGTTGGTTGGTTGGGTTTTTTTGTTTTGTTTTGTTTTGGGTTTTTTTTTGATTTTTGAGACAGGGGTTCTCTCTGTACCCTGGCTGTCCTAGACTCACTCTGTAGACCAGGCTGGCCTTGAACTTACAGTGAATCCACCTGCCTCTGCCTCCCAAGTGCTGGGATTAAAGGTGTGCGCCACCACCACCCAGCTCATTTTCTTTCTTTCTTTTTTTTTAACTTTTTATTGATTCATTGTGAGTTTCACATCATGCACCCCAGTCCCACTTATCTCCCCTTCCCCTCATATCTGACTTTCACTCTTGCAACCTCACCCCCCAAAATAAAACACATACAAACAAAAAAAAAAACAAAGCATAGAAAACATCTCCTCATGGAAGCTGTAGTGTGTCTGTGTGTCCCACAGTATATCCCTCTGTCCACACATCTTCACTTGCAAATGTTCATTGCAATGAATCATTGGTCTGGTTCAAGATCTCTGGCTTCTGTGACACCATCAATATTGGGTCCTCATTGGGACTCCTCCCAGTTATCCTGTTGTTGCCTGTGTCATGGAGTTCCTGCAACTTTAGAGCAGCAGGACTGACCGTTTCATGCATCTCAACCATTTGCAGATGATATAGATTTTTGGATTTGGGCCTTGGTGGTAGTTGAGCTAGGCAGCCCATCAGCTCTCCCTTATCCACACCACCAGGGAGAGCTCTCCAGGGCTGCTCTGGCTAGACCACCAATGCCTCCATTGGTAAGAGGCAGGGTTAGCTCTCCTGCTTTCATGCCCTCAGAGCCAATTCACCCACACCCACACCTCCAGAGCGAACTCCACTGTGCTACCCAGTCAAGATACAGGGCTGGGCCAGCTCTCCCACTCTCACACCCCAAGCACTGGCTCACCTGTGCTTTTTCTACCAGGGCCAACTCCACTGTGTTGCCCAGGTGAGGTGTAGGGCCCACTTTCCACTACAGCCAATGAGGGAGCAGGACAGCTCTCCCGTTCTCCTGACCCCAGAGCCAGCTCACTTAGCTACTGCAGGCAGGGGAGGGGGAAAGAGGGAGGCCATCCCCCCGGCACTCACACCACCTCTGGGCAGATGAGTGGCAGGGACCACTCTCCTGCACTCTCACCCTTGGGGCTGGCTTGCCTGTGCCCCCTCGACCAGAGCCAGCTCTACTGTGCTGCCCAGGTGAGGTGCAGAGCCTGCTCTTCTGAGTGTTGCAGCTGGTGAGGGGCACAGCTAGCTTTCCTGAGATCAGACCCTGTGGCCATCTTTCCCAACTTCTGAAGGGGGTGGGGCACCATCTCTGTGCTGTGTCACCCATGGCAGACCAGAGGTGGGGTCAGCTCTCCCATACTTACACCCTTGGGGCAGGTTCACCCACACCCCTGCCACCAGGGGCAGCTCCACTGTGCTGCCTGGGCAAAGCACAGGGCCTGCTCTCCCAAGTGCTGCCACCAATGAGAGATGGGCCAGCTCTCCAGAGCACCACATCCAGTGAGGGGCCAGGCCAGTTAGGCACAGCCCCTGGACATGTATGAGTTCCCCAATGACTGCTCCAACCAGGGACATCCCCATGTTCTCTAGTGGTTATATGAGCCATGAACATGGACGCTGACCCCTGCTGCAGCATAACCATTGATCCAGACATGGCCCTCAGTAGCAGCTTGGACTCAGACCTCACCATGGCCCCAGGTGGTAGGGCTGGCCACTCACACAGCAGGCTACTCCTCTCTACCCTCGAGCCTTTCAGTTCTATCTCTCTTCACAATGCTCCAGTCATTCCACTTCTCTTTCTCTCCCATCTGATCATCATATACTTGTACAACACTGTGGTGGCTCCCACTGCAGGCCAGCCACACCCACGGCGGGTGGTCCCCTGGGTGACTTCCTCCATCTGTGCTGCATAGACACATAATGTCTATGGTCCACCTGTGTCCTGAACGGGAGGGCAGGTCTGTGAGTGGCTTGGCAGGTCCATAGGTCTCTGTCTGTCTTTCTCCTCCCATGCTGCACTGCCTGGATTTGATTTGATTTGATCTTTATGAGTCCTAGGCATAAGACAGCCTTGGCCACCAAGCCAGGCATCAAGCTAGGATGGAGGAATAAAGGGTGGCCATCTGCTCTGCCCCTGAATGATACAAGAACACCAACACCAACAAGGTGTCTCTTTGCCCATTGCAAGGGGGTACGGATTAGTATTTTTACTCCCATTCACTATCTCACGAATGACTGAGAAAAGCTGTGTCTTGAAGTCACTAGCAAATGAGTTAACAGAACCAGAACTCAAATCCAGGGTGTTAAATGCTGAATCCATTGAAGTTTCCTGTTGGTGCCATGGTTGTCTCAAGGCATCTGGTAAGGGCAACATCAAAGTGACCATAAATTACCTCTCCTGAACATAGATTTCTATGTGACAAGAAAAGGCAGGATAACAGTTAGATTTTCCAGTAAAGTACGAGAACCAGTCCATTGTCTACTTCAGATGGTAAAACTGGAGGCAAAAAGAGGGACAAAAGCAAAAGGAAGAAAAAGAAACAGAAGGAAAAGGAAACGCAGCACTGATGTGTGGAAACAGACATTAGAAATATAATTAAGTGGGATACTAATGAAAGCCAAAGTAAAGCCCTATCGGAATGCTACCTGTGAAGTATGGAGGTCAGTAGTGCTATTGGGAGCCAGGTGAGGCCACTGTTGACATCTGCCAGCTCTTTTCAAGACCATCCTATGGCCACAATGAAAATGAGACCAGTTTGTTGGTATTGACATTTTCTAGGGCTTTAAATGCAAAAACCAACACACAGACAGAATGAGGCACATAGTCTACTTCCAGAAACAGACATTGAACAAACACATAAACACAGATGGTAATAACATGTCATGTGAGACATTTGGGAATATGCAAGATAATGTTGGGAATAGCAAGTATCAAAGTTTGCAGTGAGAATTAATGAGGAAAACCTGCAAAGGGGATAGGAGACATTGTGAAAAACTTTAAAATGCCAATTAAAGAATCTGAACACTCATGGGTTGGCAGAAAGAAGCTGGTAGAGGAAGCTGGGAACAGAACAACTGTCAAAAGGCAGAGGGTTTTTGTTTTGTTTTGTTTTGTTTTGTTCTTTATGCTTATTTATTACTTCAGGTTAATCCCCATCACAGCCCCCAAAAGGCAGAGCTTTTAGAAGGTTAATCAGAAGTATCATCCACTGGTTAACACATAGGAAGAATCAGAAGACCAGAGTTTAGAGGCAGAGAATAAGTTGTAGTCTACACCCACAGCATAAACCTACAGAAGCCCAGGACACAGGGACATCTAGACACAGAATTTTGTTTGTTTGTTTGTTTTTTGAAATAGTGTTTCTCTGTGTAATAGCCCTGGCTGTCCTGGACTTGCTTTGTAGACCAGGCTGGCCTCAAATTTGAACTCGAACACACAGAGATCCACCTGCCTCTGCCTCCAAGTGCTGGGATTAAAGTCATGTTCAACCACGTCCGGCTAAGACAAAGAATTTAAAGTGTCTTTTACCAATTCTCACTGGGGACCATCTAGGCTAACACTGCCTTTGGCCTGTGTTAGTCTGTTTGATCCCTCTCCTCTGATGAGGAATCGACCTATTTCAAAGAGAATATAATAAATGTCATAAAAATAAATATAATAAAAATAATAAATGTAAATAAATACTTTTGTTTTTTTGCTTTTCCAAAACAGGATTTCTCTGTGTATCCTTGGCTGTCCTGGACTCACTTGTAGACCATGCTGGTCTCAAACTCAAACAGATCCACCTGCCTCTGCCTCCTGAGTGCTGGGATTAAAGGCGTGTACCACCACCTCTAGTGTAGAGATACTTCTTTAACATTGCAATGTCCAACATGAAAGCAGAAATCACCAGGAATCTTAGCACAGCTCCTTCAACATCTGGGAAATTAGATGAGCCAACTTTAGAAATGAAGCTTTAAACTTGAACTGGTGAAATATTATTGGTCTCTTGGGTTGGTATGAAAATTAGTAATGGGATGAGAGTGAGATATCAAGAAGGGCTTAGGGCTTAGAGCTTTGGATTTAGGCAAACAAACTGTGTACAACTCAGTATTATTGGTTTAATAATGGAACCTGGCTTCCATTTCTGTCCTAGTTGGGGTTCCTATTGTTGCAATGAAACCCCATGACCAAAAAGCAAGTTGTGGGGAAAGGGTTTATTCAGTTTACACCTCCACAGCTCTGTTCATCACTGAAGGAAGTCAAGGCAGGAACTCAAACAGAGAAGGAACCTGGAGGCAGGAGCTGATGCGGAGGCCATGGAGGGTTGCTGCTTACTAGCTTTCTTCCCATGGCTAACTCAGCTTGGTTTCTTATAGAACCCAGGACCATCACCCCAGGGATGGCACCACCCACAGTGGGCCGGTCCCTCCTCCACTGATCACAGCTGGAGAGCAGTCCTCAGGAGTCATCCATCTTGGGTTTTAACCATTTCTTTTTTTTTGTTGTTGTTGTTTTTTGTTTTTTGAGACAGGGTTTCTCTGTATATCTCTGGCTGTCCTGGACTCACTTAGTAGACCAGGCTGGCCTCGAACTCACAGAGATCCGCCTGCCTCTGCCTCCCGAGTGCTGGGATTAAAGGCGTGTGCCACCACCGCCCGACCTAACCATTTCTTAAAAATTATTAATTTTGTTCTTTGAAATTTTCATGTATGTGTATAATCAATCTTTTCAAGATTTATTTTTATAATTTTTACTTGTATGTATATGAGCACGTGACTGCCAGTGCCTTCAGAGGTCAGAGTTGTCCAGTACCTCTAGAATTGGAGACACAGGTAGTTATGAGCCAGCCATCTGACACAGGTTCTGGGACTCAAAGTCAAGTCCTCTGGAAGGGCAGTATGTACTCTTAACCATTGAGCAGTTATATACAGTCTCTCCAGACTGCATATAATCATTCTGATCACCCTCTCTCCACCTGCCCTTTTATGTCTCTTCCATTGTTATTAACACCTGCTCCTCACTTCCAGTCCTCTTCCCAGATTCATGCCTTTTGATTTTGTTTTATAGCCCATTTAGTGTAGCCAGGGATATCTGTGTCATCATCGAGTTGAAACTATCCATTGTAACCTTGTGGGGTCATCAGTAGGTATACAACTAAAGGCTTCCCTAATGACTCCCCTTCTCCCTGAATCTATCAATAGCAAATAGTTCAGCATCCGGGATTAGTGCCTTGGGACCCTCCTCTTCTCCATCCATGCCTGACTGCTGATGGGCCCATTCTTGTGCAAACGCAATGCAGACAGACATCCAAGGCTGATGCGAGTCTGAGATTGCAATGGCTGTATCCTGTCCAAAAGATAGCGTTTCTCAGCCTTTCTCACTATCTTCTTCCTATTCTATTCTTCCCAGTTCCTCTTCTTCAATATTCCCTGAGCCATAGGGCAGATGGTATACATGACTTGGTTAGGTTGGATCAGTCATCCATTCATTCTCAGCACATGTGAGTCTGCATTCATAACCCTTTGCTGAAGAAAGAAGCTTCTCTGATTAAGATTTAGAGTAGGGGTGGAGAGCTGGCTCAGCAGATAAGAGCACTGGCTGCTCTTGCAGAGGACCCACGTCTACCAGCGCCCACATTGGGCAACTCACCACCACCTGCATTACCAACTCCAGAGGATGCAATGCCGATTCTGGCCTCCAGGGGCATCTGCACTAACATACGCAGACCTATACATGAGCACACACACCTAAAAATCAAAAAGACAGTAGAGCCGGGTGTGGTGGCACACGCCTTTAATCCCAGCACTCAGGAGGCAGAGGCAGGAGGATCTCTGTGAGTTCAAGGCCAGCCTGGTCTACAAAGTGAGTCCAGGACAGTCAAGGATACACAGAGAAACCTTGTCTTGAAAAACATAAAAAAGAAAAAAAAAGACAGTAGAATTTGCCTATGGATATAAACATAAGTATTTAGAGGGCAATTTGAGGTTATGTCAGTTATCTAAACAGCAATCTGAGGACATGGCACACTTGGTAGAAGTTTTGTCTGGCATTTGGTTTTGGAGACATGGTCTCTCATGGGGACTTGAGGTTCACTGATCAGGCTAGGCTCGCTGACCAGCAAGCCCCAGGGATTCACTTGTCTCTCTCTCCCAAACTCTGAGATTACGAAGTGCACACATGCGCTCGTGTCCAGTTTTTACGTGGGTGCTACATCAAACTCATGTTCTCACGACTGGCTGGCAAGTCCTTCACCAGCTGAGTTATATATATCCCCAGCTCCCACCTATGCTTCCGATAACACGAACTTTGGGTATGTGTATATATGTACATACATACATATATACACACACAGGCTTATACACATGTACACTAACTTTGGTTACATATTAAACATTGTATGAAGGGGAGATGAGGAAAGATATTTAGGGAATGAAAAAGGAGATCGTGACTTAAAGTGATGTTGAATTGACATATTAATTACATATTTCTTACAGTAAACTTCATGGTTGTCTTCCATAAAGCTATCAGACCTCACCCCAATTATGAAGGAGCAATACAATTGAATGAAGGAAGAGCCAAGGCTATGCCTGAACTTGCCTAATCAATTGAAGTAATTCCATATCCTCCTTTAATGTGATTTATTCAGGAATAGGCAGCTATGAGTCAATCAGTGTATGGCATTTCTCTGGTCTAAGGGACTTGGACCGATACGGCATGTGGTCTTCTAGCAATTTCTAGGGAAGAAGAAAATATTCTGACTTTTAAGACAGCTTGAGAAACTGGGCATGGTGGCACATGCCTTTAACCCCAGAACTTGGGAGGCAGAGGCAGGTGGATCTCTGTGAGTTTGAGGCCAGCATGTTCTATATAGTAAGCTCTGGGAGAGTCAGGATTACATAGAGAGACCCTGTCTCAAAAAAAAAACTAAGAGTGGGGAAGAACTTGAGAAAACATTTCTCTTATCATATTGACAAAGAAAAGGAGATTGTGGGTGACATGTGTGAGAACAATCCAGGCTTGAATTGACTGACACACCAAAAGCTTATGGGGAATAATTAGATTTCTAACAGCATTGTTGAACAGCTGAACCAAGCCTACTTGGTGTCCTCTATGCCTATCAGCAACCAATTACACCGAACCAATGAGTCCTTTTTATTCAATTTTCTGTACTTTATTAAAGTATAATTCACATCCATCAAAATGTACAAATCTAAAGTGCAAAGCTTGGTGTGGGAGTTTTTTGTATGTGTACATCCATGAAGCTACCACATAGATCAAAATACAGAATATAGAACATTCTGCCATTTCAGAAAGTTCCCTCATGTCCTTTTTCAGTCAATACCCATACCTCAAAGGTACCCACTACACATTTATATGGAATTATATAGTATGAATATAAAAAAAATTAATTGAATTACATTGCAGTATTTATATTATCATTAATTGGTTTGGGGGCTGTTAATCTTTAAGCAGCCATTATAAATGAGCATACAGACACCACATGGATTTTAACAAGCCTTGGCTTGAGTTGTGCAATCCTGGCCCATCTAAGCTAGCTCTTAATTCTATTACCTAATTATGACCCCATATATATATACATTCCCTTGGACTGCCATTCTCCACAATATGCCGATGTTCCTGGCCATGTGGAATGAGGTTCTTTTTTCTAACCTATGGTGTGTGCCTCCTTCCTGCTGCTCCTGGCTGGAATTCCTTCTTCTTCCTGCTGCTGGCTGGAATGCATTAATCTTCGGTCTAAAGCACAGGCCTCCTGTTCTAATCTCAGGAAGTCCCACCTTTTCTGTCTTTGTCCAGTCTCAGGCCTCAGCATTTTATTTAACCAATCAGAGTCAATGTAAGTAACAGACAGCAAGCAGGACCAATTAACATTTAGAATGCTTAACACTACCCCAACAATTCCCTCCTTTTGTCTAAAATAAGGCTAATTTTTAACTCATATAGTAAAACAATAAGAACAAATATGAAACAATCAAAAAAATATATAAAAGTTAGGGACATAATGTTTAGCCTATTTGTATCAGGCAATCTTGAAGAAAAAAAAATCATCTATCTTGGTGTGTCTAAAGTTCTGAACCAAATTAATTTCTATCATATCCTAAATTTATAAACATAAAGATTTTATTTAGATTTGAAAATATCCTTTTAAATCCTAAACAAATCAAGTTCAATTGAAATTTTATAACTATTATGCCTTCAACCCCATCAAAGACATAAGAAGGGATAAAGTTATTATTTGAGTGAATAGGAAGCATAGGGGAACAGCTTCCAAAAAGAAATATGACAGTTTGTTGCCTAGACAGTCCCAAATATCTCTCAATATCATTGGAGCATCATCTTCACCCTTCTGGCCAGGCATTTTTCACAGACTAAATTGTGCAGCAGGAAATAATAAGGATTTTCCCATTCTGTCTCTGCAGTATAAGGACATCTACTTACCTGCATTTAAGCTCTGGTCCATCTTTGGACTATATATAGTCTGTTGAGAGAGCAGGGGCATTTTTGCCAACAGGAATTATCTCCTGATGGGAGATTTCTTTTTGAGGAATTATCTCCTGATGGGAGATTTCTTTTTGATGCTCATTGTCTTCTTCCAAGTCAAATGGGAGCTGTCAGGAGCTGACTGTCTTAAGTCAAACAATTCTTAAAATAATAAAAACATCTTTAAATGCCATTTTCTGTATGCCTCTGAGGGTTTTGAAGACATCTATTGATTTATTTATAAATCTCTCTATCATCTATCTATGAACAAAAAACTGTATATTTTTAACCATTTACTCTCTGTTTAACCTATTAAGTCTATTTTGTGATAAATTAAGACTACTATTTGACATGACCAGAAGTTCAACTGGCCAGTCAACTTGTATTATCCAGACTCCTAAATAGATTGCAATAGCAGCCTATAAAAGGATTGGAAGTAAACCTATACTTTTAAATGATTTGTATAGGCACAATACCTTATATAAGTTGAAATATACATAATATGTGTCAAAATATAAAATTATATACCAATGAATCAAAATTGATCTTATTTTTGTATTAACATACAAAATTCTACATCAATGTATGAAAAGATAACCTTATTTGAGAATAACAAGTTTTGAGTTTCAGAGCAGATTCAATAATCTATCCTTATATCTTATCATTTCTATATTATATACATATATTCCCCTCTTTTTCTTTTCAAGTCTTTCCCCTCTATATAAGAGAGAAAGAAGGATAGAGAAAAGAAAAAGATCTCCAAGTCTAACTTTTCTATACCTTGCTTAACAAGACCATATAACAATTTGTAACCATTTCCCCCTAAACAACATCTATAACCCATCAAATGACCAAAGAATCACCCACCCCACTTTTTGGGAATGGGGCATTGCTCTCTTAAAACTGCCTCCTGCTGAATTGGGATGCAGAAAACCTGTTTGGGGGCCCAAATAAAATGGAAAAATGGTTAATCAATTTAGTAGTAACATTGGTTGTCCAATTTCTATGTGCTCAGCAATTTGAATGTCCTGAGCAATTTGTAGTTCAAAGCTGGACTTTGAGTAGGAAAGTTCAGGGCATCACTGAAGTCCTGTCTGGAATAGTCTTTGAGGCTGGGCCATCTCAGCAAGCTCTTTGAAGTTGTTCTGGATGCAGATTTTTGAGGAAGCAGCTATTGAGGCACTCTATGAGGCTGGACCATTTGGGTTACTTGTCTTGTCTTCTTTGGACTCTGGTCCTGTTGTTCTGAAAATATATAATTTCTCACAAGTAACATATAGTTCTGCGATTACCAAAATGCCTTGGATGTGCAGGATGCACAAATCAATTAAGGAATATTTTCTGTTCTTTGAACAGAAGAAAGACATTTGCAAGTCTCCATTCATGCCATATAAAACATGGCATGTAATAGTATTACATATATATGCTATATAATCTATTTTAAATTGAAAATACAGCATAAGACTGAATGGAGCTTACATATTCTCCTTTACAGTTGACATAAATTTATTAATTGTTTAAAACACATTTATTCTGTGTTGTTCTGGCTTTTTGTAGATTAGGTTGGCCTCAAACTCAGAAGGAACCAATCTGTCTCTGTCTTTGTCTCCCATGTTTTGGGATCAAAGGTATGCATTTATATATTTTTTTCTTTCCTTTTCTCCTTTCTTTGGAGATTTAATTTCTATGTGGATATATCTCTCCTTATTGAGACAGGGTTTCTCTTTGTAGCTTGGGCTGTCTTGATTTGCTCTGTAGAGCTCTGTAGATTAGATTGGCCTCAAACACACAAGGATCCTATTTTTTCCTTGTCTCCCAAGTTTTGAGATCAAGGTATGAATTTAAATAATTGAATTACCTTTATTAAACAATAACATTAAGTAAACCATTTTGTATTAGTTTGAGTTCCAATTCTCCCATGGAAACTCCATTATTAAGGAGATTGGTGTAAAATAGCATGATGTACTAACTTATGTTAACTTTTCTTAACTGTTGTCTGTGGGAGGCATGCTGTTTGCATGTTCTTCCCAAGCCTAACTCTGGGTTCTTACATTGGTTAACAGAATCTCTCTCTCTCTCTCTCTCTCTCTCTCTCTCTCTCTCTTTTTCCAGAGACAGGATTTCTCTGTGTATCCTTGTCCTGGACTCACTTTGTAGACCAGGCTGACCTTGGTGAAGGTCAGGGATCCACCTGTCTTTGTTTCCCAAGTGCTGGGATTAAAGGCGTGTGCCACCACATCCAGCAATTAACAGATCTCTTTTAGATCTCTTTTAGGGGCAAAATGCCTTTTGAAACCAGTTCTCCAGTGGGAGCCCCACAACTAAGGAGACTGGTTTGTGAGCCATTTCTCTTCACATAAATTTAAGATTATGTGCATTTATCCATTAGATCAGTAGGGATATTATTAAACTTAGCATCAAGGGAAAAATGTGTCTTTTTGAATTCTAGACTGTCTTTAGCAAGCAGTCTTATCTTCTCAGCAGGGTTCCCACCCTGCCTTCATTGTTTAAACCAGGCTGGTCTAGAATCCAGAGATCTGCCTGTTTCTTCCGCTAGTGTGATGGGATTAAGGGATTAAGGACATGTGTCAGTACCCCCCTGCTCAAATATTTCACTTAAATCCCAGATTTTAGTAACTCTGTAACCCAGAGAGCAACTTTGAACTATAGTGACAATTTGAAATCTGCCCAAAATCTTCAAAAATCTCTTATGCAATGCCAAACCAGAAAAATATCCTTTCTACTTCACGATATAGGAAAATCAAAGACATCTAAACAAAAATCAAGCAAAGAACAACATTCTAAAAGCCTTGGCAGGTCTAACCATGCCATCCCATGCTACAATTAAAGCTTTATTCATTATTCCTTGAAATCTACTTGTGACTGTATTTCACTGGTGGGCCAATACCAGAAACTCCTGACAGGCACCTAGTAACCAGGGAGCTCTTAACTGCCATCAATTTTGTATTATCTATTGGGAAGGGCCTCCCTCCTTCCTTCATTATCATTGTTGGCAATTTAGCATCCCATCTGTAAATTCTTTCCTTTAAGACGATCCTAGTCTGAACTTTCTCAAAAAAGATACACAGAACCACAATTGTCAGGGTAAAAATCATTTGTATGCTAAGAGGAACAAACTCAATTGGAATCCAAAAGTATTGAGACATTATGAATTCCTCAATTTTTAATCTAGGCAATTAATTCCATTCTCAAGCTTTGTTTAGAAGGCTGCCAGTTTTTTAGTATATAAGGAGAGCTATGCCTTAGCTCTCAGCCTTTGCTGCAAGGCAACCGCTTTTGTTAAGTTAGCCACACCTTTGAAATGCATTTGGGTTTGGTTCCCCACTCTTTGGCTAGGAAACTGGCTTTCACCCGGGCCTTCTCAGGCTATAAGCGTGGATTCTAACTGCCATAGTTAGACGCCATATGTAAAAAAAATTAATTGAGTTACATTGCAGCATTTATATCATCATTAATTGGTTTGGGGGCTGTTACTCTTTAAGCAGCCATTATAAATGAGCATACAGAGCCGGGCGGTGGTGGCGCACGCCCTTAATCCCAGCACTTGGGAGGCAGAGGCAGGTGGATCTTTGTGAGTTCGAGGCCAGCCTGGTCTACAAAGTGAGTCCAGGACAGCCAGGGCTACACAGAGAAACCCTGTCTTGAAAAAACCAAAAAAAAAAAAAGAAATGTAAAAATGAGCATACAGACACCACATGGATTTTAACAAGCCTTGGCCTGAGTTGTGCAATCCTGGCCCATCTAAGCTAGCTTTTAATTCTGTTACCCAAATATGACCCCATATATACATACGTCCCCTTGGACTGCCATTCTCCACAATATGCCGATGCTCCTGGCCATGTGGAACGAGGTTCTTTTTTCTAACCCATGGTGTGTGCCTCCTTCCTGCTGCTCCTGGCTGGAATTCCTTCTTCTTCCTGCTGCTGGCTGGAATGCATTGATCTTCTGTCTAATGCACAGGCCTCCTGTTCTGATAACAGGAAGTCCCACCTTTTCTGTCTTTGCCCAATCTCAGGCCTCAGCATTTTATTTAACCAATCAGAGTCAATGTAAGTAACAGACAGCAAGCAGGACCAATTAACATTTAGAAGGCTTAACACTACCCCAACATATGAATATTTTGTTTTTTTTTTTTTTGCTAAGAATGTTTGTGAGAGTTATCTGTATTACTCTGTGACAGTTTGTTCTGTTTTAATCTTATGTAATAATCCATTATACCAATGTAGTTCATGTTTATCTATACTCCCTTTGATGCACATTTAAGGTATATATTAGTCAAGATGGGTTTAAATGTTCAAGAAATTTATTAGAGATTTTGTGTTATAGGAAATAAAGGAAGAAAGCAAGGGACTAGGGAAATCTGTGAAAGTCCGGAGATCTGAATGCAGACAAGAGAAAAACAGGAGGACTGTGTGGAAGGAAGGGTGTGAGATGCCAGGGCGGCTGTAAAAAAGTGTGGTGAGGTTGAATTTGCCCATAAGACAAGTTCAGCATGTCCAGAGAGCAGGTCTGTCCCACACTCTTTATCCCCTTGGTCATCACATGGGAACAGCTGCCATGTGAACTCAGAGGTCCATTTCAGAGAACAGCAGCAAAGTTGTCAGCAAAATACACTTCCCATTGTCAGAGATGGAAGAGAGAGTACCCATAGTGGCCGCAGCTGACAGCTTGAACCACAGAGATTTACTTCCCCACGCAGGATCAGAAAACAGCTCTTCTCTGCTTCTTTTCTGAGAAAAGACTCAGAATAAGGAGATGAATTAGAGCCTCCACCACTGCAATTGATCTCAGAGGGCGCGACTAGGACCCCTCTTCCTCTCCCTCTACCATCCATGCTGAGATCCCCTCCTGTTACCTCTCATTTCAGCAATTTTAGAACTGACTTATCGGTGTTTACCCAAGTCTTTAAGATTCTGAGTCCCCAGCAACTGTACTTCTCCAGGTCAGGGTGTCTCATGAGTCTGTTCCAAGCTATACAGCAGGAGAAGGCACCTGGTAGAACTCTTGGGTTCTTAATGGATTCATCTCTGCCCCCACTGTACACAAGGAGAACTTACTTCTACTGAAGGATAAGTGACTCTGCCATCTTCTAGTCCCTGTGCACAGGAATCTCTGGTTCTCTGCCAGCTCCTATAACATAGGGGGTCTAATGGTCCAAGACCTTTAATCCTGCGAGCCTAGAGTTGGGACAAGTGTAAGGCCCAACCCCCCGAGGGGTTATTGCCTATGTTCCTGCTGACCCTCAATGAGAAACAGACATTGAATCAATGCAAAAAGCAAGAGGAATTTATTGTTCCAATGCAAGTGGAGTGGCCTGCATCAGAGGGAGAGCGGGAGAGGCGACCATGAACTTTACAAAGCTTTGGGTTATACACGTTTTGGGGTAGGTGTCAATAATAGTTTAGGCATTGGTGTAAATTCCTGGAGGAGGGGCCCTGCTTCGAGAGTCAGGAACTTTGGCCCTGGCTGATTTCTCATCTCTGGGGCTGGGCATCCGTTTGCTCAAGGAGATTTCAAGGAGACCCTGGATCTGGGCGGTTGTGTTAGTCATTTCCTAGCAACAGCAGTGGGGAGAGGGTGGTGTTGAAGATCCTTGGCAGGTCAGGGCATTGGAATTTTATAAACTTTTGCTCAGCCTGAGATGGAGGCCTGAGTCTAAAGACTATCTTTTCAATTCCCCCCTTCTCCTTGTAACTGCTTCAATCATGAAGCAGTGGGCCCATTTAGCCCTTTGGGAAAGGGATTTTCTCCCTTTCTTTGAATCTGTGCTACTCATAAAGCTTTGAGCTAGCATCTCAGCCTGCCAGGTGGGACAATGGGCGACGTGTTCTCTTCTGTAACTGCTTCCAGCTGACATTGGGGCGTTGTCATCATGGCCCAGAAAGGCTGAAATGCTAGTCAGAGGCTGGGCTATAGGGAATCTACTAGAAGCATCTGATTGATTGATCCAACTGAAAGACAGGGAGTAATCATATCAGCTTGACTGCTCCAGATCAGCTTTCAGGAAGTCCAGGGCTCAGCAGCTCAGTCCACAGGTGATCTCTGGATAGAATCCACCCACCAGGTGAGAATCTGCTGAGACAAACATAAACTAAAAACAGAAATTAGAATTGTCTATCAATTGGGGAGAGTAAGGATCCCCATAAAGAGGAAATCCCATTTTTAAGAATAGGCAGTTGAACTTATCTGGAATCCTCTTTGATTCAAGGCTGGTGGATCCAGACTTTATGACTAGATCTCAGAAAGACAATGTGACAAAGACTTGAAAAACAACCTTGGATTATTAGCATGATCAATTCTTGAGCCAAAGGAGATTTAAAATTTACCAGAGCTAGACCAACAACTTATTGGAACTTTAACAATAACATAGCAAGGGAAAGGAGTCTGAAGCATCTGTTTGTATCTATCAACATTACAGTATTTTAGATCCCAAAATATATTTTAACATAAAGCTTGTAGGCAAGACAAACCTCTTTGTCCTTATAATAACAGACATTTAGTAGTTTTAACTAGCCAATAAATTAACATGAATTTTCCTAGGGTAAGGAGCTAGTTATCTTGGATTGCTGGATTCAGAGTCCAGAGTGCTAACTATCTGTTTCCTGAGTCTGGTAATAAGGTAGACTGAGAAGGCATCTGAAGCCTTAGCTTCTACTGTTAAACTGTCAAATCCTTTATTAGTATAGTCAGTAGACTCATCAGGGATCTGAGAATGACAAGTATCATCTGAGTAAGCAAAACCAATTAGCTTTTGAATCTATAAAAACTGACAGCCTTCACATTAACAGCCATTCACTGTTCCTCTGTGTCCGTGGGGCATCCATCTTTGGCCACCAGTACCAAGGTATGACAGACTTTTTGTGAGACAGGAGTTATGAAGGACTGCTTACCTTATCTTGGCAGAGTCCAGCAGTCTTCTCTGTCTGTGTCCAGCCTGTGGACAGCATGCTGTCTGCTGTTGAGGCAAAAGGCAGTCTAGTCCAGTGACCAGCTTTGTCACATTTAAAGCAAGTCTCAGGTGGAGTTCTTCTGTGCCTGTTTTCTTCCTTGGAGGAGACTAGGAATGCTGTCAGGAGTTGGCATGTCTAGCAGAAAAAGCTTTCTGTATTAAATATTTAAATGTCATGTTCTGCAGACCTCTGAGGTGTCCAAGGACCACCATATCTAGCTAAGATGGATCTTGTTTCTAGTTAGTTACTTTCTGACTGTGAAAATCTGTATAGGAGGGTAGAAAAAGCTTAATATCATAACTAACTGTATCAGTTCTTGGCATAACTATGAATAAGGTGACTATTAGCTTGCATTTCTTAGATACCATTAAAGACTAAAATTTCAGAGTTCTATTCCTGTTAGGTTAAAAGTCTTAAAAATCACAAACTCTGAGTTTGAAGCTCTTCTAGTATTAAAATAAAATTAAATCTATAAACAGAGTTCATAAAGAGACTCACTATACAGCATAGTAGTTTCCTGTATGATTTAGTTTATGAAGAGTCTAAAGCTTATTGAAGTCTATAGCTATGTTAGGTCTTAAAAACATTAGCATAAATAAGGCTAGGCATATTTCAAGATAACAATTTTTAACTCTTTTGACAGTTAAGATAAAATTAAAGCATAACCATAAATTTAAAAAGGTAAAACCAATAAGCAACATTCCTCCATGGCTTCTGCTTCAGTTTCTGCCTCCTGATTCTTTCCTGTCCTGATTTCTTTTAATGATGGACTGTGGTGTGAAAGTGTAAGCCAATGAACTCTTTCCTCTCCAGGTTGCTTTTGGTCATCATCTTTAATCACAGCACCAGAAACCTAACTAAGTCAGACTCTGTCTCAAACAAAAGATGGAAGGCCCGAGGACCAACACCAGAAGGTGGCCTCTGACCACCATGCACATATCATACAGGCTTGCATGTACACACACAAATTAAAAAAAAAGTCTAGGACTGATGAGATGGCTCAGATGATAATGGCACCTGCCACTCAGCCTGACAACCTGAGTTTGATCCATGGAACCCATGGGAGAAGGAGAGAACCAACTCCCACAAGTTGTACTCTGGTATCTATATACATTTCTATCTCTCTCTCCATCTCTCTTGGTCTCACACACACAAAACAAACAAACAAATAAATATAAATTTAAAAATAAAGATCATTTTAAAAATTTCATTAAAAATAAAGATCAACCTTTATAAGTGGAAGCTTCTATGTTGGGCCCATAGACAGTCTCCATTTACACTACCTTGATTGTTATTTCCTGACCCTGTCATGTCAGTTCTGTGGTAGACAAAGACAAGGGCTAGTTAGCACAGCCTCGCCAGGCTCAGTGCCTGTCTGTTTGCTCAGTATCTATTCCATGATAGGTGCTTTCTGGTGGTCATGAATATATAATATAAAAACCTAGTCCAGGAACAAATGGTCTGAGCCTGGACCATTGCACAAGAATCTGTACAAATTTCCACCTCTCTATATCACTCCTCCCTTACAAAGTAGATAAGGAGATACACTGATTCTGTGGCTTATCCACAGCTTACCCTAGGATTGAACTTGCTGGCAACATTCTGCCACCTAAGTATATAAATAGAGCAATATGGAGTATGGAAGGAGGCTCTGCTGCCTTCAGAACCTGGAGGGGCCTATTAATTCCATACTTTATAAGTGTTAGGGGATACAAGAAGTAGCAATTTTATCTACCACTTTGGATAGGTAATCCTGGTCCACCCTAAAACTGGGTCCATATGCATTTTACCAAAGTAATGGGTGTTCAGTTTGCTTGGAGCTCATCTGCCACCATGTGAAGCTTATGTCTTACCCAGGAAGGCTACCAGCAGCTTAGTTATCTTATTAATATTCCATTCTTTTGTTCAAGCTGCTCAATCCAGCTTGATATGGTCAGTGCCATGAGCTGATATTCCATTCTTTGAGATGCTCAAAGTCATACTGCATAGTGTGGAAGGGCAGGAAATTGAACATAATTCTAAGGCAAAATGTAAATAACTAGTTAATTTTATGTGTCATCTAGATAAGTCATGGAGTACTCACATATCTGGTCAAACGTTACTCCAGGTGTTTCTCTGAAGATATTTGGGGATGAGATTATCATTCAAATCCATAGGCTAAGTTAAGAAGGCTGTCCCCCACTAATGTGTGTTTTATCCAATCACTTGAAAGCCTGAGGAGACAGAAAAGGCTGGCCTTCCCCCAAGCAAGGCTGTCTTTGAATTTAACTTCTGTATTTTAGGTTAAAACTGGAGATTAGCTTTTCCTGGGTCTCAAGACTGTGGGGTCTGGAGAAAGTTAGTCTGGCAGCTCTCCTCTTCCCGGGCTTTCTCCTGGGATTGCCAGCTGACATCGTTAGTCTATCCTGACACAATAATTCCGTTCTCTGTGAAATTAATTTTTAATTTTAATTGTATTTTATTTTACAATTGTTTGGCTGCATCTTGTCTGTGTACCATTTGCATGCCTGGTGCCCATGGAGGGCACTGATCCCCTGAATTGGAGTTACAGACAGTTGTGAGCTGCCATGTGGTTGCAGGGAACTAAGCTCAGGTCTCCTGGAAGAGCAGCCAGTGCTCTTAACTGCTGAGTCATCTCTCCAGCCCTTGTAATTTTTTTTTTTCTGGTCCTCTTTTTGATTAGGCTAGGAGAACTGCATTTGTTAACTCAATGGTGGCATACTATGCACCTAAGGCCACTGTTCAATCTAATCTAGCAGTGATGATATCTCTAATGCAATTGGAGCTGCCCCTTGGCTGAGCATGTAGTAATGTACAGGCCTCTGAATCTAGAATCTAGAATCTAGATTTCCTCTAGATTCTATAGGAGCCACACAAGCAAATCGCATGGACTTATAATATCTGCAACTATGCTATGCTGCAAGTTAATCCAGGTAATAGGTCAAATAACAAAGAGAACAATTGAGGCCAGCTCCTGGGAGCTGTTTTCTGAAGAAAAGACCACTGATTCATTTTCTCACATGGGAGAAGGCATGGAGCACTTCTGTAGGCTCGGGTGTTCATAGTAAATCAAGGAAACAAGCCTTTAAAGATATCCAGATATCCTTAATTCTCTTATGTGTTAGAGTTACAGGGTTGCTCAAATAATCTGGACTTGGAAGTAGAGATCTGTCTTGTTTGACTATTCATTCAGTCAGCCACTCTGTCAAATCCTACAATCTATCTTCACCTTTTTCTACCTACTATCAAATGAGATGTCAGCATTTTGTAGGCCACCATATTTGTAGGCTCTCATATTTGCACTTGCTATGTAAACCTGACAACTCTTGTTTGATCCCCAGATTTCACAGTGAAGGAGAGAATCAATTTCTAAAATTGGTTAGTTTCTAACCTCCACACTTAGAGGCCCACGCATGGCACTCACCCACACATCATCCACAATAATAACGAATTTAATTTAATTAAAAAAACAAAAACAGTGCTGGAGTTAAGCGCACTGGCTGCTCTTCCAAAGGACCTGGGTTCAAATGCCAGGACCTACATGGCAGTTTAAAACTGTCTGTATTGATCAGGCGTAGTGGTGCATGCCTTTAATCCCAGCACTTGGGAGGCAGAGCCAGTCGGATCTCTGTGAGTCATTTTCTAGTCCCATATGTCAGATTTCTTCATTTACAGTCATCTCTCTAAAGCCCTCTGGAAAAATAAAATAAAATAAAGCCCTCTGAACCCCCCCACCAATCCTGCTTACTTGGGGAACCCCCCCCCCAGTCCTGATGATAGCTAGAGATGTAGATGCTAGACTTTACGAACACGAATGAGCTCAGGTTCTCTTACAGCAGATTTCTGGATTCAAAGCAGATCAGAACGGGTTCCTGGGACTGGCTCACCAGATGAGAGAGAAACTCACCAAACCATGCCACTGAGCAGGATCTGACTGGGAGGAGTCATCCATTGTGAGTGTGACAGACTGGCTGAAACTGCAGCAGAAGCAACTTGCCAGGGAGCGGAGAAGCATGGGTGATGAAGGATGCGGGTCACAGTTGGTCCATGAGAGCTGCTGAGGTAAGCACACCCAGGCCTCTTTCATGATGTCAGAACCCAGCTCACTGGAACCAGGAAATGATGGTTATTTCTCTTATTGCCTTCCAGTATCCTAGAGCTCTATAGAAAAGACTAATAAACATTAATACAGCTGACAAAACAGAAATGCTGACAATGTCCAAGTACGCAGAAGAGTACTCTGTGCTCTGAGGAGGATCGT
Source organism: Lophiomys imhausi (assembly GCA_907164525.1). Classification (NCBI taxonomy): domain Eukaryota; kingdom Metazoa; phylum Chordata; class Mammalia; order Rodentia; family Muridae; genus Lophiomys; species Lophiomys imhausi. Next base: position 161,252 of record CAJQZJ010001750.1, on the reverse strand, counting down.
TAGTAAATGTAGAGTCCATTCCTTTGGCTTCTTTGTTTTTTTTTTTTTTTGTTTTTTGTTTTTTGTTTTTTTTTTGAGACAGGGTTTCTCTGAATATCTCTGGCTGTCCTGGGCTCGCTTTGTAGACCAGGCTGGCCTCGAACTCACAAAGATCCGCCTGCCTTTGCCTCCCAAGTGCTGGGATTAAAGGCGTGCCCCACCACCGCCCAGCTGTCCTTTGGCTTCTTAATGCACATGTTGAAACCTCCAGAAAATAAAGTGGGTGTTTCCACATGTAGATAAACTTCTCGCCTTATCTATAAAATGGGGAGAAGCATAGTCCAAATAGTAATTGTACCATAATTTGCTTTACTAAAATTACCCCTCAAATTTAAACAGGGTCTCTCTCAATACCCTGCTATTTAAACAATTACATGAATTCAATTCCCACTACAAAGATTTGTTTGTTTGGTTAGTTTTTTGAGATAAGGTTTCACTGTGTATCCTTGGCTGCCCTGGAGCTAGGGTTGCAAGTGCTTGTGAGCCATCTCACTTGGAACTCAGGTCCTCTGTGAGAGTAGCAAGCACTCTTAAACACAGAGCCATCTTTCCAGCCCCCAAAATCCAAATTTAAAATATAAAGTTTGTTGGTTGAGGATGAGCTACGCGTAGGTAAAGACTTATCAATTCACCCATCAGCACTGGAGAACAGCCATAGACTCTTCTACTGCCAGAGCAGTGCTGACTTCAGCATAAAGGCATTCTTTAGCTGAGAAGCCCTGCTGCTCATCAATGATGTTCACTCTGGTTAATTAGAAATACTAAAATAACACAGGAATAATTTTGCTAGCATAAAAGAGCATGAATAAATTATATGAAAGCCATGAGTAAACAGAACACTCACATTAGCTTTTCACAATGGTTCCCATCTAAGCGGCACACACTTGAAAAGGCTCCAAAGTTCAATGTGATAGAAAGAAGAATAAGACTCAACTGTGGCCAGTCCCAGTTCAGATGTATAATTGGCTCTTGTGGAACAGACAGTATGCTTTGGGGTAAGGGCTTAGTTTCCCTAAAATCTATGTGGGTCATGTTATCATCTTGCTTAAATAGAAATAAGATGCAAACTGTTAACTGAAGATTTGGTGTGACCCTGGAATAAAATTCCCTTATGGACCACCAAAGAGAGGGGTGACCTATCCTTCCCCCAAGGATTCAGAGAATTCCAGAAGGATACAGAGAATAGATACACTCACCAGAATAAATGTTCTCACAATGTGAGGAACAGAATTTTCTTGATATGCCTACAATCTCCTCCCCTATGGGAGATAACCGCATGCCATTATGTAATGGTCTGCCTAGACCACAAGTAAGAACTTGTCTCAAAAACTGGAAACAACCAAATAAACAGAGAACACTCTCCGGGTTTCCAAGATACCATGTTTGCTGGCCTACATCTCATTTGCTATTCAAATCTTTGTCAGAACTTACATGCTAGAGTTTCCTGGGTCAATATTTTAGATTTCTTTCGATATATAATACCTCTCCTAGGTAGTCCCAACTCTTCCTTTTACAATATACCTTTTATAATAAGAGAAAAATTTAAAAGATTTATGATGATGAAATCGCTCAGCAGTTAAGAGCTTGTGTTCCTCTTCCAGGAGGCTCAAGTTTGATTCCCAACCATCTGTAACTCCAGCTCTAGGGGTCCAAATCTCTCTTCTGAAGTACATGGTACATACACATACATGCAGATGAAACACACATACATATAAAATGATAAATCTAAATTTAAAAAAATATTTATAAGATTTATTTTTATATCGTGTGTGTGTGTGTGTCTGTATGTATATGTGTATGGGCAGCCTTAGAGGCATGAGGAAGGCCTTCAGTTCCCAGGAGCTGGAGTTACAGGTTGAGAGCTGCCTGATAGGGGTACTGGGACTGTAACTCTGATCTTGTTGGAGAGCAGCAAGCCCTCTTAACCACTGATGCATCTCTCCCTCCCCTGAGAGTGCACCTTCTAAAGAACTCTCAAAATGCTTGCTAGCGCTGGTCTTCCCCTAGGCCAAGACACCATCTCCTCTTAAACTCTGAATTACATAATAATCTTTCAGCACTCATCTTCCCTCCTAGTCCTTCCCACACAAGAATCAGAGTGGTTTCCAATTTTTTTCTTAGATCATTTTCTCTACCCAACTCCAATCTACTTGAAAACAGGAAATGACTTCCCACTGCCCTAACAGTGAAACAACACTCACCATGGCCTAGAGAGCCTGGTACAGCCTCTGCAGCCTGTCCCCATCAATCTCTAGATTCCAAATCTCCCAGAACGAATGCAGCGGTTGAGTCCTCTAGGAAGCAGATACTGAAAGGAAGTCATGAAAATAAAAGATTCCTTGCAAAATACCTTGTGTTCAACCAAGAAAGGACAAGAGTGGAGGCAGGATTTAGCAGGGAGAGCCCTGAAGAAGGCAATGCAGATTCGTCAGAGTCTTTGGCAGTTCAGTGGGATGCTTCGGAGGAAAGATGGACTATTATGGGGGTCACATTGGCCAGAAATTGGTGAGGGTTTGTGTCATAGTTTTGGTTATTGGCTAAGTCACCTGAGAAGAACATAACCTCCTCTGAGAAGCTGAGGTGGAACTTAAAGAGTTTATACTGGGATGGGGTCAGCTGACCTGTTTTTCAGGGTCCTTTCTTGAAGGTAACAGTCACTTCAGTGTCTGTCACAGGGGGTCACTTAACAATAGCCTAATGGATTAAAGAACCTCCCTAAACAAGTGACTTTTTTTTTTTCCGAGACAGGGTTTCTCTGTGTAGCCCTGGTTGTCCTGAAGCTCTCTCTGTAGACCAGGCTGGCCTTGAACTCACAGAGATCTGCATGCCTCTGCCTCCCGAGTGCTGGTATTAAAAGCATGTGCCACCAAGCCCGGAAACAAGTGACACTAAAATGGAGGCCTGCTGTGTAACTTAAAGCTTTACAGAGAACAGTGGGAGTACCCCAGACTAGAGAAGCTCAAAATGGCAAAGCCAGTAAGTTACCGAAAGAACTGAAAAAAGAGACATGTGGTTGAACACAAAGTGCTTGGCACAATGTTGGTTTCTAGTATGTGTTCAAGAAGATCCACCTGCCTCTGCCTCCCTTGCACTGAGATTCCAAGCACGAGTCACTGCGTCTGGCTTCTTACTCCATGCTGGGATTGAATTCAGGCCTCCTCCTCGTGTGGTCATCCTTCTGCCTAGACTGGGCCCCTTCCCAGCCCACTACACATATTTTCCATGTGCTTACATTGCTATTACTTTTCTGATTCAGTCGTCACTTAAATTTAAATGTGAAATATCATTGACACTAATGAAAAACCTAGTGACAAGTTCTTCAAAGGATATAAACAAGTAAAGGAAATCATCCGTGGAAGCTGATATGTGACACACCTTTGATGTAATGTGGCCAGAGATTGTTGTTTGAGACAGAGTCTGCTGTAGCCCAGACTTACTATGTAGCCAAGAATGACCTTGAATTTGTAATCATCCTGCCTCAACCTCCCAGGTGCTGGGATTACAGGGTGCCCCACCAGGCCATGCTGTGTGGTCAAAGGTCTGAGGACACTCTTCAGTGCATTTCCATTCAGTGCTCATGTGTGCCTTCACGCGCTAGTCCTGGGTAATACAAAGCTGGGTCAGATCTGCTCTTTCCTCCCAAGGAGACTTTGGGCCTTATCAGTATTTTTCCCAAACCTCCTTCTGGGTTTCATAATCTTTTTTTTCTGTGTTTTATTCTGATGTTTCAAAATTCAGTAACAGTCTCAGGCCATGTGTTACTCGGGCTCCCTGGGGCAGCCCAGACCTTATCTCACACTTGGTTTTGCTGATTGTCAAGACTCAGGACTGTGTTATCTGGCTACAAAACAGATCCTTGAACTAATTTATCAACACATTGTAATTCCAATAATATAATGGAAGATTTGACCAACTAGAGACAAACACCATAGTCTTAGACATAATTCCTTCTAAATTAGTGAATTGTTAAATGTAATTCTAACCAGTTTACTTTTTCTTTTCTTTTTAGCTTAAATACACTTTATGCATTTATGTATGTATGTATTTATTTATTTATTTATTTATGGTTTTTCGAGACAGGGTTTCTCTGTGTAGCCCTGGCTATCCTGGACTTGCTTTGTAGACCAGGCTGGCCTCAAACTCACAGAGATCTGCCTGCCTCTGCCTCCTGAGTGAAATGCACTTTATTTAAAGACAACCTACATGACTTATCTTTCCTTTAAAAGCAAAGCCTCCATTCCAAACACATCACGGCCAAAATAAAAGCTCAGGGTGACATCAGTCCCATTTTTCCCAAGTCCTGGTGTTCTGTGGAGGTTATTACTGGCACCAGCCAGTTATGGTGACAGCTCATAGCTGCAAAGCCATTGCCCAGTGTGCTGACATTTCTCCCTCTCTCAGCCATCCTTCAAAGGCATAAATGGAGACACACCATCTTCACAGTAGTCCAGGAGAACAGCCATGCTGTCTGGATTCATGCTTTCACCAATTAAAAAAAAAAACCTGTAGTTATTGAAGCTCGTAGCCCAGTCATGAGAAGGTTTACTCCTCCTGGGTTTGTTCTTCAAGTTTGCCTTTGAGTGATTTCATGTAATCTTTGAGGTATTTTTCATACGCCTCTCTTGTGAAGCTGGTTTCTTGTGCGTGATGGTTCATGACAGTGTCAGCCTGCTGGCTACTGTGCTTCCTGGACTGTCACCCTCCGCCTTTGCCAATGATCCAGTCATCAATGTTCCCTTCTGTTCTACTGACTATCTTGCCCTTCCTCCTCCAGACACAGCCCATCCTAGGTCTCTAGGATTTGTAGATGTTGGAACAGTTTGTTGTGGCTGATAAGGTCCCAGTAGATGATCATGGTGGAGGTTGGGGACAGTAGCCAAACCAGCACAGTGCATCTGAAGAGCCAGTGGGGACAGTGGGGACTGGGCAGGAAAACTTATCAAGTTAATTTTAAGTTCTGGAAGATATATTGGCAAGTTTTTTGTTAATGAAGATTAGCCCTTGACAGAGAATTTTATTTCTTTTGGATCCAAGGCCTGACTCATGCTAAGCTGTTACAACTCTGTAATTAAATGGTGTGATTATTCTTCTTTGAGAAGAGTCCTACATCGATGTTCTCATCTCTACAAAGTGAAGCTTAATTCTCACCTTCTTCCCTTTGTATATGAGCTAGACTCAGTAGCGGTTTATGAATGGGTAGGCAGAGCCAGGAGAGTGTAGAGAGCTGCGATGTGCCGCGCCCTAAAGATGGCACCGGTTTCTGCCTTCCACCAGCCCGACAGTGAGCGCTCTCGGTGGTAAACAAGTCCATATTTGGCTAAGATCGCTGATCTGGCTTGCTTCCGCATACGTGGGCCTCTAAGATAGCACCACGTGGCTTTACTTGATTGGCTGTTCATATAGTATTTAGCCTGTGGGTTGGGTCTGCCCGGGCATTCGGAAGATTGTTTTCAAGGGACCTGAATAAACTGCTGGAGAAGAGCTTTTGTGAGTTGCGTCATCCTTGCTGGTCGAGGGGGACGCGACAAGTGGTGGCCCGTACGGGGAACCAAAAAAGACTCAGAACTCCTGCAGTCAGGGGCAGCGTGCTGGTAAGTTCCTGGGATAAATTGGGACAATAAAGTTTCACGGAAATAGCGAACACAAGGTAAAGTTTCGCGGAGAGAGCGAACAAAAGGTGAAGTTTCACGGAGATAGTGAACAAAGAGTAAAGTTTCGCGGGAAGTTGCGAACAAAAGGTAAAGTTTCGCGGGGAAACTGTGAACCGAAAGTAAATTTTTAATCATGGGATTGTCTGAGTCACATCCAATTTTTCTGGCTCTTCAGGAGCTACTTTTAGCTAGGAATTTGAAAATTAAGAAGTCCACCCTAGAGAGATTTTTGAATGAATGCGATTCCGTGGCTCCGTGGTTTGCGGTGTCCGGGAATCTTATGGTATCCTGCTGGGACAAATTAGGCAGGGACTTGGATTTTGCTTGGGAGCAAGGGACTCTGAAGCATGGAGTAAGACTGATTTGGAAGATGGTGAGGAGTTGTTTAGGAGATCAGAGATATTGCAAGGCAGTGGAAAAAGGACAAAAGGCATTAGAACAGTTAAAAAAGGAGCGCTCGGTCAAATCTGGGAAAGATACTTTGGAAGAGGATAGCTCAGAGTCTAAAGAGGAACTTAAAATGTTAACAAAGAAAATGGAGAAGTCATCTTTGAGGAAGAGTTCTGACTGCACCCGGATAGAGCCCTCAGGTCCGGGGCCGCCTGTGTTGGCGCCGCCTTCATATAATGAGACTTCCCCTCCGAGTGGTCCTAGTGGGCGGTCATTCTGTCTAAATGTCTGCAGGGAAGTGAGACATGAGCTGTACTACCCTGTCTTTCAGGATGGAGGAGGAATTTATCAAAGAGGTAATTTTTCCCTAGGGTCTGCTACCAGATTGGATTTTTCTAGTGGTAGTGGCTCTGGTACTTGGAATTCTTTGTTTCATTCTTACCGCAATAAGACCTTTTCAGCTTCGCCAGTGTGTCTCTGGCCTCCTTTTCTGTGGATTGTAAGTAATGGGAGTGCATCCTTGGGTGAAGAAAAGTTAGTATGCACTCCGGACACATGTTTTTATGCCCTATGCTGGAATGCCACAGCCTTTCCTGTGGCTGTGGTGACTAGAATGCCTCGATATGTACCAGTTCCTGTAGAGGCCCCTAATACCATGATGCTATTCAGGTTTAAAAGAGATTTTGGCATCACTGCAGCTATTGTTACTGCCATCACTATTGCTGCTGTGGGAGCTACTGCCTCAGCTATTGCCTTGTCTAGTTCTATACAGACTGCCAATGCCCTGAATAACATCTCAGCCACTGTAGCACAGGCATTGGATACCCAGACCTCTATGAATTCTCATCTCAAAGGAGGCCTTATGATAGTTAATCAACGCATAGATTTAATACAAGAACAGATTGATTCTCTTTGGCAACTAGCACAATTGGGGTGTGAGTGGAAAATGCAAGGTTTGTGTGTTACTTCCGTGCAGTATCAAAATTTTACAAAGGCTGCTAATTTGTCTAGACAATTGTCAAAGTTCCTCTTACAGGATTGGTCGGCTGAGTTTGAAAATTTGATAAGAGAGCTGAGAGCAACAATCGTCCACATCAATTCCACTCGGGTGGATCTGAGCCTGGCCACTGGTTTGACTTCCTGGATACAGATGGCTATGGATCATCTTGAGGAGTGGGCGGGCGTAGGCTCTTTGGCGATACTGATGATACTAGCCTCTCTGGTTTGCATCTACAAAATGAGAGCCACACAAAAGCGTAATGCAGCCATGATTATGCAAGCCCTTGTCGCCATTGAGGCGGGCCAGTCCCCTCAGGCATGGCTCGCTGCCATGAAGCCTTAAATCTTTACTGAGCATAGTCCCTGCCCACTGAGGTATTCGTTCCATGGATATTAGGGTCTGGCAAGTCAATGACGGAGTAGACGGGTAAGTCTCGGCCACCTAAGACAGGGCAGTCCCGAGTGGGGAGGCTGACCCAGAGATGGGTAAGAGTTTGAGCACCGCCCTCCTACAGGCTCAGGCCCACCGTGAGATCCCCAGATAGGGGGATTACGAAGCCTTTCCAGGGACTTCTACCAACTTTAGAAAAAATAAAAAAGGGGGAACTGTAGAGAGCTGTGATGTGCCGTGCCCTAAAGATGGCGCCGGTTTCCGCCTTCCACCAGCCCGACGGTGAGCGCTCTCGGTGGTAAACAAGTCCATATTTGGCTAAGATCGCTGATCTGGCTTGCTTCCGCATACGTGGGCCTCTAAGATAGCACCACGTGGCTTTACTTGATTGGCTGTTCATATAGTATTTAGCCTGTGGGTTGGGTCTGCCCGGGCATTTGGAAGATTGTTTTCAAGGGACCTGAATAAACTGCTGGAGAAGAGCTTTTGTGAGTTGCGTCATCCTTGCTGGTTGAGGGGGACGCGACAGGAGAGGACAGTAATAAATGCAAATGCCAGGCAAACAGTACCTTAACCAAGTGCAGAAAGTTAACAGTTCAGGTCATTGGGTCTCAACCTTCCTAATGCTGCGACTGTTTAATACAGTTCCTCACATTGTGGTGACCCCCAACCATAGTTATTTTCCTTGCTACTTCATAACTGTAATTTTGCTACTGTTATGAATTGTAATGTAAATATCTGATATGCAAGATGTCTGACACAAGACTTCCAAAGAACTTGTGACCCACAGGTTGAGAAACTCTGCTATTGGCAAAGTCACAGTCTTTCATAATGCCTTACAGGATTTAATGAGAGAGACACTTCCTTCCCTGCGATGTTCTTTTAGAAAATCTGTAAACCACACCAGTTATGGGAAGACATAAGACACACGCAGCTGGGGAGTCATGCCACAGAATACTTTGCCAGAGTTTCTTGGGGGACATCACGGTCATAAAAAACAAAGGGAGCCCCTGAAACCTCATAGACCAGAGAGAAGGCACAACAATTAAACGCAACATGGTGGCACATTCAGGAGGTTCAGAAGGAGTGTCATGAGTTCAAGGCCAGCCCCACCTACATTTGTGAGTCTGGACTAGTTAAGGCTACTTAATGAGACCCTGACCTCAAAAAAAAAAAAAAAAAAGATGAGGTGATGGGATGTCTCAGGTGCTGGAACAAAAAGAGGACACTGATAGGAATAAAGTCTGGCCTTTACAAAAATAATCACTTATAAAATTGTAGCAATGCTGGCTTCTTATTTTAATTAGGTATCACAATAATGTAGGATACTCACAATGGAAGACACTGGGTGAGGGATACATGGGAGTTCTCTGTATATAATTTTTCTAAAACCCTGAAATGAAATCCAGTTAGACTCTCATTTATTCAAACATGAAAATCTGTAACTATTTATTGAGCATCTGCTATTAAACATATACTATAGCCGGGCAAGGTTGGCACACCTTTAATCCCAGCACTTGGGAGGCAGAGGCAGGTGAATCTCTGTGAGTTTGAGGCCAGCTTGGTCTGTAGAATGAGTTCCAGGATAGCCAAGGCTACACAGAGAAACCCTGTCTCAAAACAAAAAACAAACAAACCAAAAAACCCTACACTGTTGGAGAAAGGTCTTATGCACAGTTTTTAAAAGCTGAATTCAACGTTCTGAGATCTTATTACTGCCTTTTCTGAGGTATTCTCTGATTGGATAATAAAAGTCACTGATGGCCAATTAGCTGGGCAAAGAAAGAATAGGAAGGTGGGACATTCTGGGAGGAAGAAATGAACCCTAGGAAGAGACAGAGGAAACTCTTTTTACCAGGAGACATCTCTGTGGGCTCAGAAGGTACAGAGAGCCACGTGGCTGGTAGAGACTAGTTGGTTGGGTTAACTTAGGTGAGCTAGTTGAGAGTCTGCCCAGCTAAGGCCTAAGCATTGAAACCTGAAAAGGTCTTGGCATATTTATTGTACAGGCATAGAAATGTCACCCGGGTCTCAGGCCTTATCACCAGGAGACCTAAGTTCGGTCAGGCTTTCTGCCAAGCCCCACCGGTCTTTTACAATACACCGTGTCAGGTGTTCCCATTGCCCTTACAGGTGCTGACCATCTGTGGGAACAGATACAGTGATGCACAGACTCCCATGAACAAGCAAGGGTAAGGGACCTATGTCTATGTCAATCAACAGCTACACTGGAGAGGGAAAATCCAGGCCTGACTTTTATTTTCTGGTGGGTTTTTGTTGTTGATGTTATTTGGTGTGTGTGTGTGTGTGTGTCTGTCTGTCTGTCTGTCTGTCTGTGTGTCTTGTTCTTGTTTGTTAAACAAATTTCACTTGGTCCAGCCTGACCTAGAACCTCAGCCTCCCGAGTGCTGGGACTATAGATATGAGCCACTATGGCATACTACCCACTCCTGGTTCTCTCTGTCTCTGTCTCTCTCTCTCTCTGTCTCTGTCTGTCTCTCTCTCTCTCTCTCTGCCTCTCTCTCTCTCTCTCTCTGTGTGTGTGTGAATATGGGTGCATGTGTGTGCACATATGTGTGAAAGCCAGAGGCTGATGTCAGGTGTCTTCCTCAATAACTCCGGCTTTTTTATTTTTCAACTCGGATCTAGTACTTTCACTAAGCTGGCTCCCAGTGCTGAGATCACAGGCGTGTGCGGCTGGCCTGGCTTTTAAAGTTGAGTGCTGGGAATCCAAAATCAGAGTCCCATCCTGTACAGCGAGCCCTTTACAGCCTGGGCCTCTTCCACAGCCCCGAGGCCTGGTTTCCTGATCAGTCTGTGCAGTGTGGGAGCATCACAGCCTCACTTGGGGATGGATGTCTCTAATTGAACAGACAATCCTTCCAAGTACATGATTTTAAGCAACTCATTAGGCGTTTGGATAAGGGTCACTATGCCGTCTTGGCTGACCCAGGAAGAGAGATCACAGAAGTACGCCTTTACAGAAATTTAATGATAGTAGTTAATAAATAGTAACAAAGAGGAAAACCTGATGAAGAGGGACATGATTGGGGCTTTCAAAATGAAGAGTACCAGGATACTGGGATGCCATATAAATTCAATATACCTACCAATTGGTAACCACTTCAAAGGAGACTCTGAATCAGGTGAGTGATGCCGCATACACTGTAGACGTCAGCCTCTTCCCCCACACACCTTCTTGCCCATCTTGCCTAATAAACTGGTCAACAGTGGCCCTGATGGCAGGATTATCCATATTATCTACTCTTTACAAAGGGTTCAGTAGCAGGTGAGTGTATTCAATCAGCCAACATTAGAAGCAAACACTTAACCTTCAATTTGATGCCATTCTCTGGAGGAACAGCCAATCACCTTACAGTAGGCTGGTTATACCACCCCTCTCCTATAATGGAAGTGCAGAAATTACTGTTGGCTGAAATACTTATTCTAAATGTGGTTTCCTTCCTGGACATGCATGCTTCCAGTAAAGCCATAATCCTTGGACTTATGGGATTCCTTATTCACTATTACCTAGTTTATACAGTGTCTTTCTAACCAAAGAGCATCCTCTGTGGTAACTGAAGAACATCAGTGGGTTCCCATCTCATCTTGCTTCAGTAGTTTACATAACGGAACAGCAAGAACAACTACTGAAGACTGTGATGGTGCCAGATGACATCCGACATGATTGGGGTGCTATTCTTCAAACCACAGGACACAAAATAAACTGATATTTATGGTGTTGTTTTCCCTTAGAATACTTGGGTCTGAGACCCAAGTGACAGTAGGGGAGCTGGGAGTGGTGGCACATGTCTTTAATCCCAGCACTTGGGAGGCAGAGGCAGGCAAATCTCTGAGTTCGAGGCCAGCCTGGTCTACAAGGTGAGTTCTGGGACAACCAGGCTATTTATACAAAGAAACTCTGTCTTGGAGAAACAAAAACAAAAAACAAAAAAAAAAAGAAGTTAGAGTTGGGGTGTTGTTTTTAATTTTCATTTTACTCTTGTTTAAGACAGGATCTCACCTACATAGCCCAGGCTGACCTCACTTTACAACAATCTGTAACAGTACCTTTTAATTATTAAACACTTATATATTAACTATATTCACTTATAACAATTACACTTACTTATCTACTATTCCTACAAGTTCCTACAACCCCTATGAATGCCTACAACCCCTATACACTCCTACAACCCCTAAGACCTAACCACTAAACCTATTGATAAGGATACAGTCTCTGGGGCAGGTCCTCAGTCGCCAGGAAACCAGTCTCTGGGGTAGACCCTTTAATGCACTTAGCAGTCTTTATTCTGGAATATCTCAGACGCAGGTTCATCAGGGTAAATTGGCTATGGCAGTCTCACCTTAAATAAGGCTTGCAGCTTTCTTCTCTCTGGGAGACCTCAGCGTCTGTAGGCCAACGTATTTCCTTAATATCAGCAACTCTGCCGCTCTGCCTCAGTCTTTAAAGCTGGCCACAGTTCCCTTCAGGCTGCTGTTCGGACAGGTCAACCCCCTCTAGGCAAAAGCTGAGCCACAGGGTTTAGTCCTTGGCCTTTCGCTGTCTTGCTGAGGCTTTATCTGCTCACCAGCTTCCTTCTGCCTCAGGGAGATCTGGCCATCAATTCACCAGCACTTTCTCCAGCAGTACTCTCGGAGCTCTCTATTATTGGGGCCCTTAGCACGCAGCTCTCTGGGCTCATCCACTTGTCCTTAAATAGGATCGCTCCTTGTTCCACCTGCTTCAGCTTAATTTGGGCTCTGCCCACTTAGCATTTTAAAGCAATGCCAGGTCATAAAGTCTTTTCTTGTTTCACCTGACTTCAACCTTGTTTTTCAGTCCAAAGAGACTCCCCTCGTTTCACCTGACTTCATCCATAAGCTGATAAGCTAATTGCTCACAGCCAAGTTGATCTTCATGCCCCGAATTAAGAGACTGTATCAGAAACCTAGATGTTCACTAAATCTAACTTATATTAATCTATCAACCCCTACAACAATCTTCCTACCTCTTCCTTGTGAGTGAGCCATGAAGAGCAAGCCAGTAAGCAGTACCCCTCTATCGCCTCTGTATCAGCTCCTGCCTCCATGATCCTGTCCAACTTGAGATGCTGCCTTGGCTTCTCTCAAGGACCATGATTCAGAATATGTAAGACAAATAAAGCCTTTTCTCCCCAAGTTGCTTTGGTCATGGTTTTTCATCACAGCAATAGAAACCCTGACTAAACCAACTTTGTATCACTCCTCTTTGTATCAACAATGAATTGGTTGTAGCCCCAGTTTATATCATACCTGGAAAACAAAGGCGGTTTTTACATTATCTGATTCAGCTACAAATTATGCAAATTCAATTTCATTAGATATCTAGGAGGTTACACTAGTTTGCTATGGCTTTAGGAGTTAATCAGTTTTTATATTTGGCCTTTTTTTTTTTCCTCTTCACTTGTTACAATGATTATTTTCATACTTTGGCCTCGCTAGGCCACAATAGCCAGAAGTATGAGAGAGCAGTTGTTGTTTGTTCTTTGTGTGTGTGTTTAGTTAATTTACAATGTTGGGACATTAACTGTAATTTTAAAATCCTAGATTTGTTAGAAATATAGAAGTCATGATGTATTCAGTGAGGTCTCAGACAGAAATGGCAAACATGTTATTATTGGACACTGGAGAAAAGGTGACCTTTGGTATCATATGGCAAAAAAACTGGATGCATCATGCTATAAGGCTAGATGGAAAGTAGAAAGTATAAACAGTGACCTTAGAGATTGCTGAGAAAATGTGGAAGACATGACCTGCTTTCTCCTCACTGCTTATAGCAAAGTATGAGAGGAAAGAGATAAATTGAAGAAGTGACTATTAAGCAAAAAATAAGTACTTGATTTAGAAAACTTCTCAGCCTCTCTCTCTCTTTCTTTCTAGAGATGATCTTACTGTGTAGCCAAGACTAGTGTTAAACTGGCACTCCTCCTTCCTTGGTCTCCCAAGTAGCTGGTATTACGGGCAAACACCACCACAGCTGATTTCTTTTTTTAATATTATTATAATATTTATTAATTACATCAAGTTACATCTCCATCATAGTGCCCTCTTTCCACCCCTGCTGATTTCCAGCAGTGAGGCGAGTACAAAGCTGGGCAGACTCTGCTGAGAAGTTTAGATACGTGACTTGCAGATTCAATCCCACATCTCTGCACAAGCAGGAAGGATCTGAGAAGAACTTACTTGTATCACAGCCTGGGTCTCCTTGACATGTATCATATACCTATAGAATTTTTGAGAATGTTGTAGCTACAGAAACACTGGCTCGGGGCTGGAGAAATGGCTCAGTGGTTAAGAGCACTGGCTGCTCTTCCAAAGGACCCGGTTCAATTTCCAGCACCCACATGGCAGCTTTACACCTGTCTGTAACTCCAATTCCAAAGCTTCTGACACCCTTACAAAGACATACATGCAGCCAAAACACCAATGCACATGAAATTAAAATTAAAATAAATTTAAAAAATAAAAGGAAACACTGGCATCTTGAACTAATGGAGACAGAAACAGAATGAAATGATTGTCAGACTTCAGGGAGTCTACAGGCCAGAAATGAGCTGACAGAATTACTCGGCAATGTGTATGCGGCACGAATCAATAAAAAGGAAGAATGGCTCTGAAGGCAAATCCCCTGACTCAAAGCTTTGTGAGGCCAGCCCAGAGGGCAAAGAAGCTTCCTTAGACATAGATGTGATCAAGCTTAAAAAAATTATCCTGAGGCCTTGAAACCTAGTGAAATGCACCTGCTAGGTTTCAAACTTGCTTAAAACCTGGGGCACGGCCAGGTGTGGTGGCGCACACCTTTAGCCCCAGCACTCGGGGGGGCAGAGAAGACAGATCTCTGTGAGTTTGATGCCAGCCTGGTCTATAAAGCGAGTCCAGGACAGCCAGGACTGTTACACAGAAAAACCTCGTCTCGAAAAAATGAAAACAAAAACAAAAAACCCTGGGGTCCCATTTTCCCTTCCACTTTCTCCCTATTAGAATGGAAGGGTCTGTCTTATAGCTATTCTGGCATTGTATTTTAGAAACAAATGATGTGTGTGTGTGTGTGTGTGTGTGTGTGTGTGTGTGTGTGTGTGTGTTTTAGACAGTGCTGAAATTAATTAGGACTTGGGACATGTTAGGATGCAATGAATGTACTTTGTGCATGAGACATGAATGAATTTTAAGGGTCGGGGGCAGACTCTCCAGACTTGAACAGTATCCCTCAAAACTCCCTGTCCACTGGAGAATCCGAATGTAATCAAGGAGGTGTCATACTAGAGTGATCTTAAAGTAGGAGTGCTAACCTTCTAAGAAGTCTTGGAAGGACACAGCTCTGTGAGGGAAAAGCCCTGTGAAGAGAGTGTTAAAGACTAAAGTAATGGAATTATACCCAAAGGTTAGCAGCAACTTCTACCATCCTGCTAGAGAAGTGTGCAGTGATTCTCTTGTAGTCCTCCAGAAGGGATCAGCTCTGCTGGCTCTCTCATTTGGATGTCTAGACTCCAAAACTGTGTCAGAGTAAATTACTATTATCTTAGGCCACCTGTCTGCAACAATTTGCTACATCATGCCTAGGACACTAATCTAGTCCGCATTCAGGTATGGCTGGTAGTTCATCCTTGTACTTTAACTTGTGTGAATGTGTGTCTGTGGTGTGTATGCCACGTGTGTGCAGGTGCCCAAGGAGGTCAGGGTGGGGGGGGTGCTGGATCCCCAGGAGCTGGAGTTAAAACAGCTCTAAGCTGCCTGATGTGGGTTCTGGGTAACAAACTCTAGTCCTCTGGAAAAGTAGAAGCATTCTTTTGTTTTGTTTTGAGCAGGGTCTCACTTAGCCTGGTTGGCCTGGAATTCTCTCTGTAGACCAGACTGACCTCAAACTCACAGAGATGCCTCTGCCTCCGAGTGCTGGGAGTAAAGCAGCAGGGAGAGCCTTTAACCATGAGCCATCTCTCCAGCCCAGTCATTGTATTTTAAATACATGTCTTTTGTTCAATATCTGGGTCACAAACCTTTTCTTCCAATTTGCCACGTAGCTTTTCACTTTGTCAATATCACTGGTCTCTGTGCCACCTGTATCTCCATCAGGTAGATCAGCCCAGGGCTTTGCATGTGGGGGCAAGTGCAACCAATGCATGAAACATTTTTTGTTTTGGGGGTTTTTGTTTTTGTTTTTATTTTTTGTTTTTTTTTTAATTTTTATTTATTTATTTTGCTTTTTGCTTTTTCAAGACAGGGTTTCTCTTTATAATAGTCCTGGCTGTCCTGGACTCACGTTGTAGACCAGGCTTGCCTCGAACTCACAGAGATCCACTGTTGGGGTAGTGTTAAGCATTCTAAATGTTAATTAATTGGTTCTGCTTGCTCTCTGTTACATTGAATCTGATTGGTTAAATAAAATGCCAAGGCCTGAGATTGGGCAAAGACAGTGAAAGGTGGGACTTCCTGAGATTAGAGCAGGAAGCCTGTGCTTTAGACAGAAGAAGAGGATTCAAGCATTCCAGCCAGGAGCAGCAGGAAGGAGGCACACACCATGGGTTAGAAAAAGGAACCTCATTCCACATGGCCAGGAACATCGGCATATCGTGGAGAATGGCAGTCCAAGGGGACGTATGTATATATGGGGTCATATTTGGGTAATAGAACTATGAGCTAGCTTAGATGGGCTAGGAGTGCACAACTCAGGCCTAGGCTTGATAAAATCCATGTGGTCTCTGTATATTCATTTGTAATGGCTGCTTAAAGATTAACTGCCGCCGAACAAGCAACAATAATCTAAATACTGGTTAAATAGTTTAATTAGCTATATTTTTTTACAATCCACCTGTCTCTGCCTCCCGAGTACTGGGACTAAAGGCATGCACCACCACCACCACCACCACCACCTGGGAATCCATGAAACTTTTAATGTAAAAGATATAAACCTTTTCCTTCAGGTTTTATGTTTTTGTGTTCCATTTAAGAAATCTTCCCTCTGAGAAGGATGGCACATGCCTTTAATCCCAGCACTCAGGAAGCAGAGGCAGGCAGATCTCTGTGAGTTTGAGGCCAGCCTGATCTACAAAGTGAGTCCAGGACAGGGAGGGCTATTATACCTGTCTCAGAAAACCTAAAAGAGAAAGAAAGAAAAAAAGAAAGACAGACAGACAGGAAAGAAGGAAGGAAGGAAGAACTTTTTCCCTGAAATCATAAAAAAATTCTCCTTTATTTTCCTCTTTAACAGTCCATGAATGGTGTAACATTGTGGGTAAGTTGTGTCTTTTAGCTCATTTACTCAAGCGCTCAGTAGTATCCCTCAGCCCTTCTTTACTAACATGTAATCTCATTTCTACTATAATACTATGTCACATTCCACATGTACAGGTCTGGTTTGAGCATCTCTCTTCTGCTTTTTGTACACATTGTCCATTGTCTACCCTTGCACCAATAACATATTAACTGCAATAACTTAGCTGCATTGGTTTTCAGTGAGAAGCAATTTTAACTCTCAGGGGACAGTTAGCAAAATTTGGAGTCATTTTTGGCTGTTACAAACTTGAAGGCGGGATGAGTACCACTGGCATCCAGTGTGTAGTGGCCAGAAATGCCACTAATATACAAGGACAGTCCCCCAGAACAAAAACTTACATAGCATCAAATGCTGCCCATCTTCTAGTGAGAGCTGGAATCCCAGTGGCTCCTCATGATTTATCCCACTGGCCTCCCTGAGAAAACACAGATCTAGTAGACTGGAGTGGGCACTCCTATAGCAGACAAATCTTAACAACTGTCAAAACCAAGTGCAAACTAAAATAAAACTTTCTAAAAATAAGATAGTTCTCATCAAGTCCTAAGACAGGGCTCCCAAATCCCACTGACCATCCACTTCATCAGAAAATGCACTGTATTGTCAGCTCATGGGCTCATGATAGAAATGCCAACAGATAGGCCCAAGCTTCCCGCATGGAAGCTTATGGCCTGGTGTGGGAAGAGACATTGAACAATCTCTCTCCAAGTGCAATTCTAGAAGGGAATTGTCATTTTGGATTCCTGTCACAGGATGCTGTTTTACAGTCTTCAGGAAAATGGCATTCTATTGTGTCCCCAAATCTTGTTTAAAGTGTCAGTTTTAGTGTGATGACAGGTGTCTGCCAAGCTTCAATTTAAGCCAAACCCATTCAAATTCCTGCAAATTCCAAATCAGTTCACCTAGAATTTTAGAGGAATATGAATTAGAAAACAGTGAAAAGACCAACGATTTAATCTCTCCTGTTTAGAGAAATACCTGTCAAATTCTATGTGCGTTAGTATCAGGGCCTCGGTAATGAAACGGCAGAATGAGCATTAGCACCATTTGAACTCCTCTGCTTTTTACAAGTTTGGAATGAAGACCTGCAGGGTCATTAAGTTCTCTCTGTGGAAGTAGGGTGGGTGTAGTAGTCTCAAACCATTCATAATAGATGGCTGAGTAGTCTGCCCTTAGAAACCTCTCACTGTGCTCTAGCTCTACAGCCTCTCGGCCCCCACAGTTCTTAAGTGTTCTTAGAATTTTAATGTTTATTAAATCCAAACCTCATCAACTTACTTCCAGCACACAGATGATGAGCAGTGGAATCTGTTAACAACTGACTAGTCACCTGTGCCTTCCACGCTGGATGCTCATCTGACATGCAAGGCACTTCCCAATGTCGGACTACCTCCTTCCCCTCCCAATTGCCAGACTTTTTCATATTTAGTCTTATATCACCTCCTGCACCCCTCCCCTCCCATCACATCCTGCCTCTCCTTTTCTGGCTTCTTGATTTTCAGTTTCCTCTAGACTCAGTCCTGGGAGAGCTCCTGATTCTGGTGGCTGACTTTTGAAACCTTCCAGTTGCTCATCTTACTTCTTTTGAAAAGTAATGCTGTAGGTACGGTAACTTTAAATACATTAGCGTCCCTTGCATGTCACTGTATGTGGCTAAAGAAACAGATGCCTTGTTTGTAATGTCACAGTTATGGGAAGTTTCCTCTCAAGATGCTCACTGCCTGCTTTACCATGCCAACAACATTTTCAGCCACGCATTTCTTCTATGCTTAAGTAGATTGGTAAAGAAAGCTGGGCTTCCCTTAAGGTGGTTTGGGTCAGTATTTACTATGAGAGTTATGAATTCAATGAAATTAATTCAATTAAAAATACTCCCATTCTGATTACTTATCTAACAAATACTCAATAAGCATCTACTGTGTCCCAAACAGCAGCCTTTTAGAATTCTAAATCTCAGGCTCTGATTGGAGGTCACATCCTCAGTTGGGCGTCAAGCATTTTGAGAAGAGTTATCATAAAATGTAGTAACTGCTCTAAATGTCCTGGGAACATACAGAAAGCAGCTTGATCATGACCATTTCCTGAGTGCTTCAGTGTGACAGGTAGGCACTATGTTAACAGGGGTTAAATGAGGGGCCAGGGATATGACTGGGTTGGTGGAGCACTTGCCTAGAAGTCTTGAGTTTGATCTTGAACACTGAATGAAATCAGATATAGCAGCCCAGGCCTGGAATCCTTGAACTTGGAAAGTAGAAGCAGAGTGATCAGAAGTTCAAGGTCATTTTTAGCTACAGAGTGAGTTTGAGGCTGGCCTAGGCTACTGAGACCCTGCCTCAAAAAAAAAAAATTAAAGGGCTGGAGAGATGGTTCAATGGTTAAGAGCACTGACTGCTCTTCTGAAGGACCCGGGTTCAATTCCCAGTATCCACATGGCAGTTCGAAACTGTTGTTAAGGACCGGTAGTGGTGGCATACACCTTTAATTCCAGCACTTGGGAGGCAGAGACAGGTGGATCTCTGGGAGGTCCAGCCTGGTCTACCGAGTGAGTCCAGGACAGCCAGGGCTACACAAGAAACCCTGTATAAAAAAAGAAAAAAGAAAAAAATTATAAAAACCTCCCCCAGGGGGGAAAAAGGCAAAAATAAAGTGGGGCGACTACAGGATAAACCATATGTGGTCCTTACCCTCAGGAACGCAGTGTAGTGAAGGATAAGAAGATAACATTAGTAAGAGGTAGAAAAGGGAACTAAGACTCTCAACAAATTGGATGATGCCTATTCCCTATCAGCAAAGACAGTTCTTCATTCAGTCTGCCAATTAAAGGCCACGTTCTTCCGAAATGCCTCCACACACCCAAAAGTCATCTAGCCACTATTATATACTACACACCTGCAAACATATATAACACATCTTATTATGTACGACTGTAGCTGATGTCTGTGGAAGCCTGCTGTAATCTGAGATACCTTATATAAAAGATCTACTATGCTCCAGAAACTACAGATTTTGTTTATTCAGTTAGTGGTACTGCTACAGATCCAACCCAGGGCCAAAGGCTCCACCGTGGAGCCCCTCTTGTCATTTTATTCAGTACTGACAAGAAATTTATGAGGTAGGTATTGTTATTTTCACTTCACAAATGAGAAAATGGAACTCAAATGTCAGGTTCAAGGCCATTCATGAAATGAGAGAGAGCCAGAGAGATGTCTCAGGGGGTGATGGCGCTTGCCACAAAACGTGATGATCTGAGTTTAGTCCCTGGGAATTACATGGTAGAAAGAGAGAGGGAGCTAACTCCTGTAAATTGTTCTCCAATCTCTATATGGGAATACAAACACACCACACACACACACACACACACACACACACACACACCACCACCACCACCACCACCATCTAATTTTATTCTTTTTGGGAGGGTGGCCTAGAATTTGCTATGTAGACTACTCTGGCTTCAGTTTCACTGAGATCTATTTGCATCTACTTCCCAAGTGCTGGAATTAAAGGTGTGAGCCACCACATCTGGCTCTGAACCCAGGTTTCTCTAACTTCAAAACACATCTGCCGTACAGTGGTGGCACACACCTTTAATCCCAGCACTTGGGAGGTAGAGGCAGGCAGATCTCTGAGTTCGAGGTCTACAGAGTGAGTTCCAGGATAGCCAGGGCTACACAGAGAAACCTGGTCTTGAAAACAAACAAAAACACACTTTTTAAAAAGTGTTTTTGTTTGTTTTACAGAAGCCTGGCTTGCTCTTGTCACTCTGGCCTCGCTACATTCTTTCTGTTCCTTGACCTGGCACAAAACCACCTTCTTAGTTTTCTCATTTGTTCAGACATTTGCAAAAGGTATTAGTGTCCTGCTCACATGCCCTTGGTCTAGAGCACAGCGTAGCGTGTCTGCTGTTTCTGAGAATAGTGGCTTGGTTGTGCCCCAAACACCTGCATCTCTTGGCCTGAGAGTTTCATTTGGCTACAGGAGGGCTCAACCCATATGTTAGGCAGGTTGGAATATTAAGAAATAATTATGCCTGCCAGGAATAATCCCCATCCACTGTGGGGTGGAGCTAGTAGGAAATATCCCAGCTTCCTCAACCCCTTGGGGAACAATGCAGAGTCTGTTCTGTATACACTATGCATCTCTTCAAAGAGGCCCCACCAGGAAGGAGCCCTCTCATTAAGGAGCCTTACTGGTGGTCTCCCTCCTCTGTCCCACTGTCCTATTCTCTCACCATATGTCTTGGAATCCCCCTCTGGTAGACACATTCATCTGGAGTCTGCTGAGGGGAAGTCTCAGTGGGACAGCATTCTGCCTGTGCAACCTCAACAAGCTGGGTTGGTGCTGTGACCTCTGCCCTCCCTTTGCCCCAGCTTCTGGGAACCCTTTGCCATACTACCCTGAAGCCTTTCAATGGCAGGCCTGACAGCTCACTTTGAACAACACCCTTGTCTCCCTTATCCTCTTTGCTCCTAGTACTCTTGACCGCTCTTTGGTGTCTGCTGTACAGGCCATGCTGTTCAAAGTCCTTCTTACATTTAATAGACTCGTCCTTGGCAACTCCCAGGAAGCCCTGGGAGGAATATTTACAGTGGCTAAAATCAAGACAGAAAGATTGAAATAAGCTAAGGAAGGGATCCAACAGTTTGCAATATTTAGTTACTATGGGGGCTGGAAAGGTGGCTGAGCAGTTAACAATTGGCACTGCTCTTGCAGGGATCCAAGTTTGATTCCCAGGACCCATAATATGAGGCTTACCACTGTCTCTAACTCTAGTTCCAGGGGACCCAATATCCTCTGGCCTCCGAGGACAGCTGCATACACATGGAGCACATAAACTCATGCAAGCACACAAACACATAAGTAAGTAAATAAATCTTTTTTTTTTTTAAGATTTAGCCAGGTGTGGTGGTGTACACTCTTAATTTCAGCACTTGAGAGGCAGAGGCAGGCAGATCTCTGTGAGTGCAAGGCTGGCCTGGTCTACAAAGTGAGTCCAAGACAGATAGGGTCACATGGTAAGAATTGTTTTGTTTTGTTTTTTTTTAAGAAAAAATTAGCACCAGGGTATGGTGGCTCACGCCTTTAATCCTAACAGGGAGGCAGACACAGGCAGATCTCTGTGACTTTAAGGCCAGCCTGGTCTACAAAGCAAGGCCTGGGCTCTGTTACTCAGAAAAACCCTGTCTCAAAAAAAAAAACAAAAAAACAAAAAAACAATTAGCTACTAATTCTGACAGATTTCTTCCCTGTCCCCCTTTTGCTATGTTTTTCTGGAGACAGGGTTTCTCTGTGTAACCCTGGCTGTCCTGGAGCTTGCTCAGTAGACCAGGCTGGCCATGAACTCAGAGATCCACCTCCCTGCTAGGATTACAGGTGTGTGCCACCACTGCTCAGCTAATTTTTATCCAAAAGTTCCCATGTCAGGTGCTTTGATTCTGAGTGTGCGGATCAATGAGGTTACTGCTGGTGTCTGCTGCGACTGGTTCCAGGACACCTCCCTTTTCCTCATGTGCCAAATTCCTTAGACACTAAAGCTCCTTACTATGAAATGGTGTGTATAGTATTTGCATATAATCTGCGCACATTGTTCCTACACTTAAGTCATTTGCAGGAATTTTATAGTACCCGATACAATGCAAACTATTGTAGTACTGTTGAGGGAAGGTCTAATATTGTTTCTGATACATTGAATTCAATGCTGAGATCTGGTTACTGCCCCTTCTGAGGCATTCTCTTGATTGGTTAATAAAAGTCGCTTATGGCCAATTAGCTGAGCAGAAAGAGCAAGAGTCTCTGTGTGTGCCCAGAGTTCCTGTTCTGATCTCAGGAAGTCCCGCCTTCCTATACTCTTTCTGCCCAGCTAAGGGCTAAGTGTTAAAACATTAAAGGTCTTGGTGTGTTTAATTACTAGGGGAAAGACTGCGGTGGCTTATAGGCACTCAGTCCAAGCAGTCCCAGGCTATTGGACTCCCAGACTCCCCTTGAGCCCAGGCGAATCCCCCACCAAGCCACCGGTAATTCTATAAGCCTAATATAATAACTTATATTAATTAACAGAGTTTAGGTTACAGGTGGTGTAGGCCACCCTTGGTCCCAGGGCTCTTTCTCCAGGATAAGTCAGGCAACCAGTTAAGGCACTCGGGCCGAGCTGCCTGCTCCTCTGCCAAGCCGCCGGCTACTCCGCCAGCCTACTCTTAAGTTTATACTTACTAATAACTATATTAATTAATTAATTTGCAGTTTTCATAGTACTGTAGGTCTAGGGAATAAGGTCTCCATTTTCAACAAAGATGAACATTCCCCCCAAATGCTAGCACTGGGCTCTTTAGTGGGGGGAGGCTCATCTCTTTATTTAGCCCACATTCTACTCGGCGTGCTGCTCCTGCATTTCCCTTCTCCTTCCCCTTCCCAGGCACTTCCTCTCCAGCAGTCAGTCACCACAGCCAGGCCCCCCCTAGCACACTCCATGAGTCTCATTTCTCTGCTCCAGTTGCAGGGTGCAGGTATACAGGGACGGTATATCTGTAGGTGTCAGGGTCAAAGTTTATGAAAGTACAATGGAATTAACCCAGGAACACAGCAACGTGGGAGCTCTGGGTCAACTGAGGGCATGTGTGTAAGAGGCAGGAAAGGCAACATGACCTGGGGAATGGGATGTATCCTGGGAGTCTGTCATGCTCACCTTCACTGTGAACTCACTGAATCTTCTGGGAGAGCGCCTTGGGCCCAGTGTGAAGGTGTTCTTGGGGAAGTCTGGCTGAGGAGGGAAGATTCACGCTGCGTGTAGACAGCATTTCCTGAGGGCTGAGCCCCAGCCAGCATTCACCTCTCTCTGCTTCCTGCCTGCTGACGCCATGCACCCTTCATGATATGCCCTGTCACTGTTTTCCTCCGTGACAGACTGTATCCCTCCTAACCCGTGAGCCAAAATGAAGCCTTCTCCCCGCAAGTGGCTTTTATCAGGTGCTTTGTCACAGCTGTGAAGGAAGCAGCTAATGCAAGATGTCATGGAGGAAACTCGGACCCCTAGACCTCTTTCTCCCTAAGGCAGAGTTTTTCTTGTCCTACTTGTGGTCTCTTATTATCTAAAGGATAATAGGTATCTAAAAGGAATAATTTTGCTAGAGTCACCTTTTCTCTTTTTCACAGATAAAGGTGGCAGGCTCGTCCTTTCTGAAGAGCAGGAGAGAGAAGAGCGTGGCTCCTCTCCTTTTCAGCCTTCCCCAGTCTTTCAGGACCATCCCGTGTGTGAAAAGTGAGAAATAACAATATTCTGTCTCTGTTTCTTATCTATACAACGCTGGCCTGCTGGCTGTAGATCTAATTTAGATTACAATCTCCCAGAATCATGTCCAGCAGAGCTGCACAGAACAACACATGAACTATAGAGTCAGAAAACAGCAGCTCAGGTTTTCAGGTCTGCCAACTCACCAGCCACATATGACTTTGAGTAAATCACTCAATCCCTCTAAACATTGGTTTTCGAGTGGAGATTAAAGAAGCCACCTACGAGGCTTTAGGAAGAACTAGATGAAGTGTTAAAACTCCATAATCTTGTGAGGGCTGCAGCTATGTAGATGTGTCCATTGCTATACTCAAATGTCTGGCACACACCATGCCCCCTACTAAATGGATGTGTGGGCATCTAAAAGACAGACCAGGTAGATATGTAGAAAAGATTCTGGCTGGTGGCCCAAGACACTCTGACCTAAGAAGGTCAGAAAAAGAAACCATCGCACCAAACACAGAGACGGTGTCACAGCACGATAAGCTTGTGTGCCTGGGTGACTGCGTATGTCCCACAACCTCAGCCGAGAGAGTGTGTGAGGGGAAAGCTTCCATAGGATTGACTGCACTGCACGATGGGAGCAGTCGGCGACTGCGTAAGCCCCACAACCTCAGCCGAGAGTGTGTGGGGGAAAGCTTCCATAGGATTGACTGCACGATCAGAGCAGTTGAGTGTGGCACTTGTCAAACATCAGTGTGTCTGGAAGTCACCTGGTGATGTGGTTAAAAGTGAATTCTCATCCAACAGGTGGAGGTGGGGGGAAGCTGACAAGCATCCAGTGACGCTGGGACTGCCAAGTCCTCCGCCTTCTCTGCAGTGACCAGCAACTCAGAGAGGGCCAGACAGTAAGTTTCAGAGCCTTAGTGAACTTTACTACCGGCTGCACAGGGCAGTGGTGCTCTCCTTGACCAAAAGCAGCAACAGTTTTAACACAAACAGTGTGGCTGTGTTCCTATAAAACCATGCTTACAGAAACAGGATGAGTGGATTTGACCTGTGGGTCCTGGTTTGTTGTCCCCTGGTCTAATATGTTTAAATTCAGTGTGTGTGTGTGTGTGTGTGTGTGTGTGTGTGTGTATGTGTGTGTTTGTGGCTGGATGCACACATACAACAGAAGTTGTGTCCAGCGCCTTATTCTATCAATTTTCACCCTGTTTTTATGTTATTTTTATTTATGTATATGAGTGCTTTGCCTACATGTATATATGTACTGTGCGTGCGTCTGATGCTGGAAGAATCCAGAAGGAGATGAATCCCTTGGAATAGAAATGGACAGTTGTAAACTGTCATGCCGTAAAACAATAAAACCTAGTCATCCTGCCAGACCTATGCTAAGAATATTAATATCCTTTTAAGAAGATTAAAAGGTTAATTAGGTATTTGTTTTTTTTTTTTTTGGTTTTTCGAGACAGGGTTTCTCTGTGTAACAGCCCTGGCTGTCCTGGACTTGCTTTGTAGACCAGGCTGGCCTCGAACTCACAGAGATCCGCCTGCCTCTGCCTCCCAAGTGCTGGGATTAAAGGCGTGCGCCACCACGCCCGGCTTAATTAGGTATTTGTAGTTAGGTATTTTTAGATTATAGGTTTTAGATTACAGGTTTTAGGTTATAGTATTTAGATATTTTATAGAGTTTGTTAAGTACTAATAGATATAAGTGTTTATCAATAAAAATATTGTTACATCAGGTCTTCTGTAAGAACAGCTAATGGTCTTAACCTCTAAGCCATCTCTCCAACCCCTCCACCACATTTTTTTGACACGAGGCCTCTCACTGAGTGGCTATGCCCACTGGTCAATGAGTACGAGGCAAACTCCAGTTTCAGCTTCCCTAGTACTGGGATTATAAGTAGGCCTTAGGCAGATTTCAATGTAGATCCTGAGGGTCTAGCTCGGGTTTGGTCCTCATGCTTGCACACAAGCACTTCACAAACTGAACCACTTCCTCAGCCCTATAAACCACTAGATGTCATTCTTTCTTTTTTCTTTTTGGTTTTTCGAGACAGGGTTTCTCTGTGTAGCCCTGGCTGTCCTGGACTCGACTCACTCTGTAGACCAGGCTGGCCTCGAACTCACATAGATCCGCCTGCCTCTACCTCCCAAGTGCTGGGATTCAAGGCGTGTGCCAAAACGCCCAGCTAGATGTCATTCTTACAATGGATACATTGCCTTATCTCTGGAGTTCCCAGGATCTGACTCCCACTACCCACCATCTGCACATTTGCAGGAGCAACACTGCCAGGTGCTCACAAGATAACTCTGATTGATCTAGGATGGCTGCATGTGAAGGACATCGTTCACATCCTGTTATGCAAACTGCTGTGCTCCAGGGGTGCTGCCCTTTACATACAAAACAAGGTGACTTGCATTCTCCAGTGTATGAAATTTGTCTGAAGTGGGATGGGCTATCTACAGACCTTCCTCAGAATTCTAGAATTTAGTCTAGGAGGGCTCCTGCGTTGGTCCGTCTGTCCTTTTAAACCGGTTGTTCTCAGACTCCCTACTGGTGCCACCCTTTAATACAGTTTGTATTGTGGTGACCCCAATCACAAAATCATTTTTGTTGCTACTTCATAACTGTAATTTTGCTGTTATGAATTGTGATATAAATATTTTTTGGAGATATAGGTTTGCCAAAGAGGTTGTGACCCACAGGTTGAGAACCACTGTCTTAAATGGAGCCAATGGAAATTTTATTTGTTTGAGACTGGCTTTCTCTGTGTAGCCTTGGCTGTCTTAGAACTCTATAGGCCAGGCTGGCCTTGAACTCATAGAGATCTGCCTGCCTCTGCTTCCCAAGTGCTGTGGATTAAAGGCATGTGCTGCTACCACCCAGCCCTAATGGAAACTTAATAAAAAAAAAACGTTAATTGGGATGCAGAAAAAACAAAGGATATAGAGGATACATAGATTAAAAACAGCATGTTTTGGGCTCTCCTTTGTGGTAAGAGTTTTTGCTTATTAAAACAACCAGTTATGGTAGGCCAGGCATGGTGGTGTATGCCTTTAATCCCAGCACTCAGGAGGAAGAGGCAGGAAGATCTCTGTGAGGCCAGCCTGGTCTACAGAGTGAGTCCAGGACAGCCAGGGCTTGTTACACAGAGAAACCCTATTTCGAAAAACCAAAACCAAAACAAACAACAACAGTTATGAGAATGTTTTTGTTTAATCACAGGTGTGAGGCTGCTTCAGTTAGGAGGACCAAAGGTGTAAACTATTAACTGTGCCTGTGAGCTAGCCAGCTGAGCAAGTTTAACTCTGAGGACTTGAGAGGGATAAAAAGCCACAGCCCTCCCTGCCTGAGAAAAGAGGTGCTACAAAGAAGAGAGAGGTTGCTGCTTGATGCTCTCCCAAACTGCTGCTTGTTCTTCCTGCTGCTGTCTCCTGGTTTGCTGGATTTCTACTAGGACTGGTACTGCCCCCAAAGAACCCAAGACCCTAATCTACAGGAAGTAGAAGAAAGAGAACTCCGTCCTTTTTCCTTTTAACCTTCTTTCTCTCCCACATAGTGTTGGGGGATTGGAAGGAAGGTAAAGGTATTAAGGATAGTAAAATAGAGTAAATAATAAAACAAAGATAATAAAAGCCACCTTGACACACTCCTTCACAGTACAGTCTGTGGCTCTAAACCTTGGATTCAGAGATGACCCACATACTTGTATAAATTTATTTTTCCTTTGATTACATCTATTAGAATCCTTTGACATACAAACCACAGTCTCAACAGTAATAGCAAGCATGTGGGTCAACAAAGTACAAATTTGGTAACATTTTTCTTGAAATTCTTACTTGTATTTGTGCATATGAGTGTTTGCCTGTGTGTGTCTGTGTGCTATGTGCATGCAGTGCTTGCAGTGGCAAAGAGAGCATCTTGGGAGTTACAGATAGCTGTTAATTGTCATGTGGGTGCTGGGAATTGAACCCAGGTCCTCTGGAAGAGCAGTCACTACTCTTAACCACTGAGCCATCTCTCCAGCCCCTGAACTTGGTAAGATTAAAAAAAAAAACTGATATATAGATTATTGCAGGAGTATGTATTTCTGTTTGAAACTGGGTCTGACAATCAAGTATGTGAAGTTTCATAAGTATTAAGTTATATCTGTATTATGATGTATGTAGCGCAGGCTGGAGAGGTGGCTCAGAGGTTAAGAGCACTGGCTGTTCTTCCCAAGGTCCTGAGCTCAATTCCCAGCAACCACATGGTGGCTCGCAGCCATCTACATTGAGATCTGCCCGGGCATATATGTAGAGCAAATATTGTATACATAATAAATAAATAAATGTTAAAAAATAATGTATGTAGCGATAAATTATTTTGTCAGTTGCATAGTAACTTCCATATTCTTTGGTTAGGATTCAGTGGCAGAAAAAAAAGCTTACCCCCTTGCACAGAAAGGGGCTTATTATGAAAGTATGAAATGACTCCCAGTGTCCTTAGATGGGCTGAAGACTAGAGGATGGTCTTCCAGAAATAACTCTCTGTTGCAGGATATTTGATCACATTGTGAACTGGAAAAATCTATTTCTAATTGTGTTTTGGTTCAGCCCTTGATCCTAGAGCATTCTGTTTACTGTAAACAAGTGCTTGTGGTGTGACTCAGCCCTAGCACACACCTTTAATCCAAGAGGTAACTAAAGTACACCATAGGTCAAGAGACGGAGCAAGCAACCAGGTGACAGGGATTAACATAAGTAAACAGAAAGGAGGGACTTTGAGCTGAAGGGTATTTAAGACACTGTGGAAGAGAAAGAGCTTTTTTCTTCTAAGATGTCAGCTGAGTAGGAAAGAAAGTCAGCTGGGAAAGCTAGCAGGCTTTTTCCTTCTGGGATGTCAGTGAAGTAAGAAGGTCAGCTGTGTGCTTTTTCTACCCCTCTGGGCTAGCAGGTTTTCACCTGTAACACAATGGCTTTTATTATTTTTCTTTTAATATTCACTGTAATTTATTTTTACTGTACTTAATATCTGTTCCTCCCTTCTAATCCTGTTCCTTTCAATCCACCAACACTATGTGGGAGAGAAAGAAAGGGGGATGTAGTTCTCTTTGAGCTACTTTCTGCCAATTAGGATCATCAGATACTTTGGGGGCAATACTAATCTCAGTAGAAGTCCAGCAAACCAGGAAACAGCAGCAGGAAGAACAAGCAGCAGTTTGGGGGAGCACCAGCAGCTGGGAGAGTAGCAACTTCTCTTTTTGTAGTGCCCCTCTCTTTCTTCTTTGTAGCACCCTGCTCTTCCTTGGGGGCTCTCTATTTTTATCCCTCTCTCAAGTCCTCATAGTTAAACTTGCTCAGCGTGCTGGGCATGCTAGCACATGCCTTTAATCCCAGCACTCTGGGAGGCAGAGGCAGAGGCAGGCAGATCTCTCTGAGTTAAAGGCCTGCCTGGTCAACAGAGTGAGTTCCAGAACAGTCAGGGCTATTTATTACACAGAGAAACCCTGTCTTGAAAAACCTAAAATAAACTTTCTCAGCTGGCTAAGCCACGCTCCTGCTAGCTCATGAGGCAGTTAATAGTTTACACATGTGGTCTTAACTGAAGCAGTCTCACACCTGTTAAACAAGAACATTCTCATAACTGGTTTTTATATAAACAAGACTCTTACCACATTCACCCCAGCATCTGGTTCCTGAGTATTTATTGGTAAAATCGAATGACTGGGATTTTTGTTTTTTAAAACAACTCTCTACACCACATAGCTGGGCTTTGAGGAAGATGTAACTAGAAACAGAGAATACCAGATGCATGAGCCAGACAGTAACCACCAGAGCCACTCACTCTGGAACCATGGGGCTTTGTCACATCAGGAAGCTAGATGCCATGTGAAGACGTCATTACCTTCATGTCCAGGTCTAGAATGCATTGCCTTATAGCCCTGGACCAGCAAGATAAATGTGTCAAGCTCTCCAATTTCTCTCTGCTTAACTCAGCTCATTTTCAGGCCCAGCATTAATATATTTGCTTAAAGGAAACCAAGTCTCACTACACTAGCAGCAAAGAAATCTGGGAAATGAAGCTTTAAACTTTCCTGACTGCATTTCAGGGAGATGCGTGACAGTGAGACCAGAACAGATATCTAGTGAGTCACTCCGTAGAAGAAGCCGTACCCCTAACTGACCACAAAGTTGTAAATCAGCTAAGTGGCGGCTGCAGCTGTGCACACCTTTAATCCCAGCACTTAGAAGGCAGAGACAGGCAGATCTCTGTGAGTTCAAGGCCAGCCTGGTCATGGAGTGAGTTCAGAACAGCCAGGGCTACACAGAGAAACCCTGTCTTGAAAAAATAAAAAATAAAACAGTTCGAAGTCATCCTCAACTAGTGAGTTCAAGGCCAAATTGGGCTATGTGAAATCCTGTTTCAAATAAACAAGTTGAACAAGACAAAAAGCATGGGTTGAAGATGGACCTTTCCTTTGGGAACTGTATCCAGAACCAGCGTATTAGCGACATCTTAGTGCCCCTAAAAACCTTTATGACTCACAAAAATAACGTGCCTGAAGTTCAGAAGAAAAGCTATCTCTTAAGCCAAAGGTGTCTTAACATATAATATTTTTAACTTTCTGTTAATCTGGTCATAAAATATGACTTGAGCTGAGGAGGTGGCTCAGCAGGTGGGACACTTGTCACAAAGCCCGATGACCTGTTAGGTTCCTGGAGCCCAAATGGTAAAAGAGGTGACTCTTTCAGGGTCTTCTCTTATAGTCAACTGTGCATTGTGGCATGCGTGCATGCAGGCACACGTGTGGGTCTATACACACACACACACACACACACACACAATAATGTAATTTTTTTTAATTTGAGAGATGAGGATCTGCCTCAGTAGCACAGTGTACCCCTGGCTTGTGTATGAGGCCCTGTGTTCCATCCTCCACACCACGAAAGAAACTTTTCATCTAGGAAGGGGCCCACAAAAATCACACTGATACCCTGGTCTTACCAGCAAAGGTGCTTTCTACACAATAACAGAAATCGTGATTGCAACAGCTCTGGCAATGACTGTGATTTACCTTTCATGAGGAAGTCTGGCACTAATGTGGCCTCCAAGATTAGAAGATGGGTGCTGTTAAGGACAAGAGTCCTAGTTCTCCATGATGTCATCTTTGCTGTTGATGAGATGTAACTACCAAAGTGAAATCCTAACCACCAAGGTGAAAAGGTCAGGAGATGCGGGCTGTCCACAGCATAAAAGGTAAAACCTTCATCAATGGGATTAGTGATTTTACAAAGAGGACTGGGCAGCTCCCTAGCCCCCTTTCACCATATGAAATCCGGCTAAGAAGAGAGTCATCAGAACCACGACATCACCTGACACTGAATCTTCAAGTGACTTGATCTCGGACTCCCCATGTCCCAGAACTGAAAGAAAACTATTTGTTTAAGCTATCCAGCCTGCGATATTCTGTTAAAGCAACTAAAGGTACCGAAGACAATCCTATTAATTTCACTTGGAAAGGCCACGGCATATCCTCATTCCTAAACCAATTCCTGCAAGAAGAATGAGAAAAATATGAGAGGCTCATACTAACCAGCTGGGCTAGAAGAGAAGGTAGGGAGACCACTAAGTGTCTTCCCTAGAGGTCTTCCTCCAGGATGTGGGAAGAGGAGCTAAGAGTATACATGACCCTAAACATGTCTGGAATGAGAGGCAGAGAGGGTCCTGTGGTTGCAGCACTCCAACTCTGCTGGAAGACTGAATTAGTCATGGTTCCTGCTGTGGAGATGCCTCCTGCCTGGTGGAAGAGACATATCACTAAATTCAGTTACAGGTGCATTCAATTTAGAGCTGGGTGAGCCTGCAAGAGCAGCCAAGGTTGGTGTCCCCAATGTACATGTAACTTTGCGACTTTAGGTAGGTTCCTCAAGCTGGCTCTCTCTCTCCCTCCCTCACTCCCTCCCTTTCTCTCTCTCTTTGGATTTTTGAGACAGGGTCTCTCTATGTAGCCCTGACTGTCACTGTCCTGGAATTCAGTAAGTAGACCAGGTGGCCCTGAACTCACATAAGTCCATCTGCCACTGTCTCCCCAAGTGCTGGGAATAAAGGTGTGTGCCACCATGTCCAGCTTTCTTAAACGGTCTTCAATCACCATATACACAGTATTATAGCTATCAATATGCTGTTATCAGATTGAAGTAGAGTGCATTTCAAGGGATTCAAGCAGGACAATGTGTCCTGGTTCAATGACTTAGGGAATCTGTGTTCTGTCCCTGGTATGGATTACCTCTTCACTAAGTCATCATCAGCAAGTATCTCCGCATCACTGAGTTTTCCTGCAGCTTCCATAACTGTGCCCCCACCAGACTCTCCAGGCCCTGACAGCATCTTCACAAATCTCTGCTGGTTTTAGCTGTATTCTTGCTTGAAATCAGAATGAATTACTGTCTCTTGTTTCACCCTTGTCCTCTTGCATGGCTGCTGCTCAAAGAAATTAATCAAGTTTATTAAGCATGACCTCCCTTGTGAGCCCTGCTCCTGGTCTGCTGATCTGTACCTGCCTGCTGCTCAGAAATGCCTCAGTCTTGGTTCATGCTCTGGTGGGGGTGGGGAAGCCAGCCGGGTAGCCACATCTTTTGTTGTTTGCAGAGACAGAGCACCGGGCTGGATCGGACAAAGGCAGGGAGCTCCGCTATAGAGAGTACAGGGCCCTTTGTTGCCATGGCTGTGGAAAAAAAAAAAGGAACAAAAAGGATAAATGTTGCATCCAAATACACTAATAATTAACACTTAGCACCATGGATATAAAAAGCACTTCAGGCTAAATTACAATGAGCATAATAGCCATTCATTATTCAGTCCTGCTCCATATGGCATCCTGGCTTAGCAGATCAGTGCTTGGGAACTAACCGGAGCCTAACTGCCCAGGTCTAAAATCCATCTACCATTTAACAGCTCTGAGACTGTGGGCAAGTTACTAACGCTCTCCAGCCTCAACCGCTGCGTCTATAGGGCACAGACAATGAAAGCACACAACGCACAGGGCCACATGAGCTCATGCTGGGCTTATAAAGCAACTTAAACGTGACTGGCCATGCAGCAATTGCTCAGTAAATGTTTATGGCATTAAATACATGGCTCAGCCAATTTAGACCTCAGAACAAATTTGTGACAAACATTATTATCTCTATTAGTTGAAGAAATTAATATTTTGAGGTTAAATGACTTTCTCAAGGTTACACTGTCTTAGAGTTTCTATAGCTGTGATCAAACACCATGACCAAAAGCATCCTAGGGAGAAAAGGGTTTATTTGGTGTACACTTCCACATCATAGTCCACCAGTGCTGAAATTAAAGGCATGGATCATGGCCTGGCATGGTGACCCATGCCTGTAAGCCTAGCAACTTGGGAGTCTGGAGGACAGGACTGGTGCTTGGGAATTCTCCTCAATCAGCCTCCTGGGTTTCAGGCTGTCCTGTGTGAATGCAGTGATTGTAAGACTGAGATCCTGCCTCCTTGAAAAAAAAAAAAAAGGCAGAGATCACCATCCCTGGCTCTGTCTTGGGTTTAACACTCAGTGTTCTTTGAAGTGTCTAAAATTCAGCCCTGGAGAATCTCGGATGCTTGGTCACCACCCTATCAAAACAGCCTTTCCAGGGCTGATGGAGATTTCAAACCTAGAAGAATCTGGGCTGTCGATCACCCCTCCTTGCTGGATGGATAGACAAGGAAGACAGACTTGGCCTCTCCTGGGCACCATTGCAAGTGCTGGCTAAAATGAGTCCAATGCTGACACCTAGAGGTCAGTTGGAAAACTGCAGCATAGGAATAACCTACTTGGCCTTTAAGGGCTTTGTTAGTTCATTCATAAATATTTACTGACCTCTCAACACAGGCCAACTCTTATGCTAGACACTAAGCAAAAGTCCCAAGTATCTAAGAAGGCATTTCAGGCAAGTGAAATTTATGCTGAGGTCTACTGATTGAAAAAAAGTTAGCCAGGTCAGTCAAAGGGAAAGTACTCAGGCAGAAAAGAACAGAAAGACAAGAGCTCTGGGTGGAAAGAGCATAAAACTTCCCAGGAACTAATTACATTATGGGGGAAGCGGATATTATGAACAAAAAACAAACAGGAGTAGGTCAGAGAGATGGCTCAGCAGTTAAGGGGGCCTGCCGCCACACCTGAGGATTCCCAGGACCCACATGGTGGAAGGAGGGAACCAACTCCCAAGGACAGTCAGTCCTCTGACCTCCACACATGCAACTAGCAAGAACAGACCCAAAGTATACACATACTGCATACAAAAAGTAAATAAATTTAACTTGAAGGTTTGTGGAGCTGGCTCACTATTATAATGACAGGAGAGGGAAATCTATTTAAAAAAAAAAAAAAAGCAGGAGAGTTCATCAAGGCCTAATCTGTCACAGGAAATATTTCTGTCTTGAGCCTAAGAGCAGTCAGAACTTCCTGGAGAATTTTAAGCATGACAGTAGCTAACTACACCTCACTTCTCATTTCTTGCTCAGGCACAAACTCAAGTCCCGGAAGGCTATTAGAAGTCCATTGTATTGTCCCAGTGATTCAAAATAGAAGAGATGGAAGAGAAAGGTGACTTCAGAGGCATCACAGAAACAGAATAGGCATGGATAAGGGCATGCCTCGAGGTGAGACTTGAGATATTAGGAGGGGAACTGGCACTCTG
The DNA here is from genome assembly GCA_907164525.1 of Lophiomys imhausi. Lineage (NCBI taxonomy): Eukaryota > Metazoa > Chordata > Mammalia > Rodentia > Muridae > Lophiomys > Lophiomys imhausi. Next base: position 126,551 of record CAJQZJ010001750.1, on the reverse strand, counting down.
TAGGTCTTTGGCTACCACAGCTGCTAAGAAGCTGGAGAACAGTGGTATTTGGTATGGTAGATAATGCTGAGTAGTGTTAGGAAGGGAGACATCTGTTTGAGGACAGTAAACAGTTTGGATATTTAAGAGTAGGCAAAGGGGTTGAACATGACGTTCACCCGTGATCTCAGCACTTGAGTGGCAGAGGCAGGAGGATCCAGAGTTCAGGGTCATCCTCAGATATATAGTGAGCGCAAGACAATCAAGGCTACATTAGACTTTACCTCTAAAAAACATAATAAACAAAAGCTGCCAGAGGAGATGCAACATGGCCAGTGGAAAAGTGGGTATGGCATTATAGACACTGGGGCAAGAGACAAAATGGAGGGAATGGTCAACTGTAGAAAACCTTTCCAAAGCAGTAAGAACTGAAAACTGACTATTGAACAAAATTAAATTCATTGATGTTGGAGTGATTTAAGGTGGAGTAATGGAGAAAGATCAAATTAGAACTTGATAAATTTATCCAAGTTGGGGCTGGAGAGATGGCTCAGCGGTTAAGAGCACTGACTGTTCTTCCAAAGGACCCGGGTTCAAATCCCAGCACCATATGGCAGTTCACAGCTGTCTGTAATTGCTGGATCTATCTATCTATCTATCCATCCATCCATCCATCTATCCATCCATCCATCCATCCATCCATCTGCGGTACATCCATCCATCCATCTATCCATCCATCCATCCATCCATCCATCCATCCATCTGAGGTACTGTAGAGCCTGGCCCTCATACATGCTAGCCAAGTGCCCTTCCATTGAGCAATATCCTCACTAAATTGCCCAACCATTCTTAAATTTGCTCTGGAGGCCTGAATTAATCTCTTGAGCAGCTGCAGGAACAGGCTTGTTTTAACTGGACTAGCTAGTCTGTGTAATTTTAAAATGACAATTGGACCAGCAAGGTAGCTCAGCAGGTAAGGGCGCTTGTCAACAAACCTGATAACCTGAGTTCCAGCCCAGAACACACATGGTGGAAGAGAAGGCTCCTGGAAGTTGTCCTCCAATTTCCACATGTGTTTATGACACACATGTGCCTGCACACACATACATGTAGAGCTGCATTTTGTGACTTGCACCTGTAATCCTAGTGTTGGAAGGCTGAGCTAGGAAGGCTACCAGGAAGTTGAGCTACAGAGTGAGACTCTGTTTCAAAGAAACAATAAAAAAGGATATTGTTCAAGTGTGTCCACAACTGCAACTTAAACTCCAAGAGCCCAACTCTCTGCTTCACATCCTCAGTTTTGGAGGTCACCATCCATTTGAGCCTATGATCCTAACTACGGAATTGTACAGTATATGACTTTCTATCTTGGTTTTGCTCTTTAGGGCATTGACCCAGGGCCTCTAGTATGCTGGCCATACCCCTTACCTTGGAGCTATGCTCCCAGTCTCCAATATTTACCTGCCTCCTTTCACTTAGGGACCTGTCCTACAGCTAAGCGAGGCGGGGGGATGCCCCCCCCCCACTGGCTCGAATATACTTCCTACCACTTACTATACACTTTACAAGTTAAGTTGGGGGCTGAGTTGGTGGCATGCTTGTCTAGCAGGCATCAGGTTCTAGATTCCATCCCCAGTATTTCATAAACCGAGCGCGGAGCACACAAAAAACCCCAGCACTCTGAAGGCAGGAGGAATATCAGTAATAGTCACTTCAGTTACAAAACGAGTTAGACAGCAGCCTGGGCTACATCAGACTCTGTGCGTTTTGTTGGGGTGTTGTTTTAATTCGTTAGTAAATATGTATAGTCTATGTATATTCTACAACTCGAAAAAAATCAAAGTCACCTTCTCTGTGAGGTTTTTCTGGGCCAACCCTCAAGCGAGGGTTGCGAGTCAAGCGAGTCAAGGATGAGGTGAGGGGGGAATGGAGGTGGATCCAAAACTCCGGCAGCTTCCGGAGCCGCTTCCGGCGGAAGGGAAAGGTAAAAGCTCGGAGCGAGACCAGGAAGGGCTTGAGAGTGACTGACTGACCCTTAAAGGAGCAGGCTGCTGGGTGGCCCCGGGATCGGGGGCGGGGTCGAGGGCGGGGCGGGGCGGGGCGGGGCGGGGCGGGGCCCGTGCGGGCTGAGGCTCCCCAGGGTACCCGGAGCTAGAGCCCAGATTATTTCCTAGCAAGCCAAGCGAGCTACTGCTGTCCGCTGGGTTTAGAGTCGTGGCCTGCAGAAGGGGCGCTGTTCTACTACTTGGACTCCTCAGCTTTGCACAGCCCAAGATCACCCCTACCTGACCTGACCTCGTGGACACACATGTCAGGAGTAGCGGGAAGCTTCCGCAGTGCCACCAACCTTGCATCCTGGCCTGTGGGCTTTCTTCCCAGTGGCGTCTGCTTTCGCTACAATCTTGCTGACCCCAGCATAGGTAGCCTCAGCAGAAGGGTAGTCGTCGTGCTGAGAAGGTTCCCGGGGCGCCCTCAGTGGGTGTTGTTCTGGACACCACAGGAGGCCAACATCCGTAGCCACATCTACCTTCGCCGCTCCTTGAAACCCCAATCTGTTACCTGTGTCAAGTACGATGCTTTTCCAGGACATGACATTTCCAGCCCAAACCACCGTACCCTCCACTTAGTCTTCATAAGCTTTTCGGTCTCCTTCCTGAGCAAGTGGGACGTGAAGAGCCAGCAGTCTTGTTTATGCCCACTTTTTTGTACTTGGGGCTCCTGAAGGCAAACTTCTGGGGCTAGGTCAAAGGCTTGGAGGGTATATATTATGGAGCTCTGACTATAAAAACTCAGGGCAGCCTTTCTAAAATCCAGTATTCACAGAGCTATATTTCCAGGTCCCATTCCTCAGAGCTCTCTGGGAGTGGTCCTACGATGTGCTGCCTAGTCTCTTTGTGACTGTCTCGTCTTGGTTGTGTAGTCTGACCTAAACCCACTATTAGCCACCTCAGTCCAAGCCCTACACAGTCAAACCCACGCTCAAAGGTTAAAGTCTTAGCCACTTGCCAGTTTGCAATTCCTCAGCTGCACGTGCTTGAACAAATGAACACAATCTAGGATCTAGTAATAGGAACGTTTCCTTTTTGGTGGGAGGAAGGTGAGGCCTCTAGCATTTCACTGTCCAGTCTTTCATTTTATCTGCAGTCATTAAGGCTTCAGTATGAGACCATTGTTGTTAACTATGGTCCTGCTCAATATGAAGTATTTTGGGAAAACTGAGCTGGGATTATACAGATTTAAGGTGGGACTGCATTATTTGAGGTCGTGTAGTAAACAATAAGTAAGGCTGGGCAGTAAGTAGGACACACCTTACCCTAAGGCAGTTCCTGTACTCTCCACAGTGCTTCAGGGTTAGGGATAAAGCTGAAGAGGTCTACAGGGATATGGGAGAAGAAAGGACAGGGGGCTAGGATGTAGATCAACTATAGAGTATTTGCCCAGCATTCACAAGGCCCTGAGTTCAATCTATAGCATGGGAGAGGGGGTGGGCGGGTTGGGGTGGGGGGGGGAAAATCAGGATTAATGCTATCCAAGACTCCCTGAAAGGAGTCCCAGCTTGTTCTGGACCATTATGAGTTACTCCTTGGCTTGGCTGCCCAGCCTTTGACTGAAGCCAGTTCAGTCTGTTCCCACTCCCACCTCTCCCAAGAGGTCACACAATATCCTCTGGGAGGTTCCATTGACACTGTGTAATGAGAATAGAACAGTAGCTACAGCTACCACTGATTAAACACTTATAGTCTCTCACTTAGCCACAGCTGTCTGTGTGAGAGGTGAAGCGTAATTAAATAGGGTGCTTGCCTAGCATGTGAGAAAGCCTAGGTGTTGATCCCCAGCACTGGGGTAGGGGGAATCCCATTTTTGCAGATTAGAAATTTAGAGACTTAGATGACCAAAGTCCTGTTGAGAACATGTTAGAGATAGATTTCTAACCCAGGTCTGCCTAGCTCTGGAATGCATGTTCTCCCAATTACTGGTCATCGGAAAAGGGCTGCTGTCCTACTTGCAATCCTAACCACCCCGCAGCCTCCTTGTCCAAGTCTGGTCCACCTATGGCACAGCCTTCTCTCACTACCTGACAAAGGAATTTCTGGGCATGGTGTCCTTCCCAAACATCTTCTCAGGACAATTGTTCTGAGACTGGCTTGCATCTTCTCTAAGGTTTTCCTCTTGCATTTTGCCCTTTCAATATCTTTATCTAACCTTACTTCAAGGACAAGACTTCTAGCTTCCTCAGTCTAGTGATTTCACACATCTTGATTCTCCTGGCTCATAAATTTAGGAAGTTTAAAGAGCAAGGAAGGCCTGAGTTGTAGTTGTAGTTGGAGTCCTATTAAGCCGACAAACAGGAACAATCACACATTTTAGCTTGTTTTTTTTTGTTTTTCCTCCTCCAAATCTCTCTTAGACATAGAAGAATTGAATAAGCAGGTGAAGTGAAGATTGCCAGATGATTGGAGAGATATGTAAATATCTATCAATTTATCTGCCCCGTTTTAGGGATTGAAAATCTGTAACTGAAAATATTTTAATATTAAAAGAATAAGTAGGCCAGGCGTGGAGACGCACGCCTTTAATCCCAGCACTTGGGAGGCAGAGGCAGGTGGATATCTGTGAGTTCAAGGCCAGCCTGGTCTACAGAGTGAGTTCTAGGACAGCCAGGGCAGAAACAGAGAAACTGTCTCAAAAACCAAAAAAAAAAAAAAAAAGAATATGTAAAACGTTAACGGAGCCATAGGACTTGAACGCAAACTCCTGAACTGCAAAGAAAAAGTACCAAACCAAGAAATTCCCTGCTGTTGGTGGATTAGGGCTCCTCCCCAACGCAGGCCGACCTTAGCTCTAAGGTCGCGGGAAGAGTGCGCCTGACACAGAATGAAGGTGGCTATTGTGACTTCTCGAGCCCCGGAAGGGGCGGGTCAGTGCCCAAGGATGTGACCTCGTCCAAGGCCCTGGGAAAGTACTGCCCTTCGTCCGGGTTTTACTCCTGGAGACAGTTTCTGGGCGGGAAGGCGTGTCAAAGGCGGAGTCTCAGGCTCCACCCCGGCCTCCCGGCCCGCCCCGCACTGCGTCCTCGTGGTTCTCATACAATTTACTCTGCAGAACCTGTGGTCCTCAGCCGGCTTCTGGTTGAGACGGCGCTGCAGAGAAGGTCAGTTTCCCAAGGACTGACTGTGACCTCTGCCCAGAAAAGAATAAGGAGCGCGCTCTTCGGGCAGACCTGGACTCCACCGGGACCAAGAGTCTTGGAGTTCTCAAGTGAGCGGCCCCAGAAGGACAGATCAGGGTGGCCGGCCATTGGGCTCGCTATGACTGCGCCCGCCCGTCGTCTATGTCACATCGCCTTCCACGTGCCTGTCGGGCAGCCCCTAGCGAGGGACCTACACCGCCTCTTCGGCTTCCAGCCCCTGGCGGTGCGGGAAGCAGGCGGCTGGCGACAGTTGGCTCTGCGCAGCGGGGACGCCGTCCTTCTAGTGAACGAGGGGTCGGGGCCGGAAGAGCCGCTGTACGGCCTTGACCCGCACCACTCGGTGCCCAGCGCCACGAACTTGTGCTTCGATGTGGAGGATGTGGGCGGCGCCGCCCGCGCGCTGGCGGCTCGGGGCTGCATCGTGCCGGTGCCTCCCACTAGCGTGAGAGATGCACGGGGTACAGCCATCTACACAGTGGTCAGCTCTCCGGTTGGTAACCTTAGCCTTACGTTGTTGCAGCGTGCTGGCTATCGCGGATCCTTCCTGCCCGGATTCAGAACCTTGCCTGGCACACCTGGTCCAGGCTGGGTCAGCCACGTGGACCACTTGACCTTGGCCTGCACCTCCGGCAGCTCTCCTACACTTAGGCGCTGGTTCCACGACTGCCTAGGGTTTCATCATTTGCCGCTGAGCCCAGGTGAGGATCCGGAGCTGGGCCTGAAGGTGGCTGCAGGGTCTGGGCGAGGGGGACTAAGGCTTATTGCCCTTCAGACCCCACCGGACAGGACTGTCCCCACTCTCGTGCTGGCAGAGTCCCTGCCGGGATCCACCAACAAACAGGACCAGGTAGAGCAATTTCTGGACCGGCACAGGGGGCCAGGCCTGCAGCACGTAGGACTGTACACTCCCAACATCATAGAAGCTTCTGAGGGGGTGGGGAAGGCGGGAGGCCGGCTCCTGACTCCTCCTGAAGCTTATTACCAGCAGCCCGGCAAACAGGAACAAATCATAGGCGCAGGGCTCAAACCTCGCCTTCTAGAACGGCAAGGAATCCTGTTAGATGGCGATAAAGACAAGTTTTTGCTTCAGGTCTTCACCAAGTCCCTCTTCACTGAGGACACCTTCTTCCTGGAGCTGATTCAGAGACAGGGGGCCACAGGCTTTGGCCAGAACAACATCCGGGCACTGTGGCAGTCAGTGCAAGAGGAAGCTGCCAGGGCCCAGGGAGTCTAACCCAGGCAAGCGCTGGGTTGACACTTGTCCTAGGTGCTGAGGAGTCCAGCACAGGCCTGCTGGAACTGACACATCCCGCAGGACCACTCCTCCACAGAAGCACACCCAGATAAGACTATTCCCTCAGGGTCAAGTGTGACCTTTATCCCAACCAGTACCTTGCCAACTGTAGTCTCCTACTGGACTCCAAGGAAATGAGATTTACAACAACCACCCCTAAAATGTCTACCATGTCTAGGTAATATAAAGGAATGAGGTCATGAGACGCAACCAACATTCTGAAGCCTGTCTTTCCTGCATTTTCTTCCCACTTACCCTTTAAGCTTTGTGATTCGTTAGTCCTTTTACTTTCTGTTTCACTACACATATGTACACTGAATAAACGATTCTGGGTTTTTTGTTTTTTCTTTATGGTTTTTCAAGACAGGGTTTCTCTGTGTAGCCCTGGTTGTCCTGGAACCTACTCTGTAGACTAGGCTGGCCTTGAACTCAGAGATCCCCCCCATACTGCCTCTGAGTGCTGGGATTAAAGGTGTGCACTAGCACGCCCAGCCCAATGGATCTGTTTTTAAGGAAGGAATTTAATACAAATCCTCCTTTGTGCTGGCCTCTCCCTAGGGAGCAACTCTTGCAGATTCGCACCGCTAGGCCAGCATTAGTTCAACCACCTGCCTAAGGTGATGTTTCGGCTCCAATCAGAGCTGATGTGAGTGAGACACAGATACTGGTGACAGTATGTCAGCCACCAACAGAGGCTCCCTGCAGCTGCCCTTGCTCTTTCTGGTCAGGATGCCTTCCAGTTCTGTCTGTGAACTCAGCCAGAGGAAGTCAGATCCAAGCTGACTTTAGCATTTTCTGAGTCTCAAAAGTGAAAGGGCTAGGGAAAGCATAGAAAATTCTCCGAAGGCACTACAAAAATTAGTACTTTATTAGACTGGATTTGGGGTAAAAATCCTAGGGTATCACTGGGCAGTACTGTTGGGTATATCTGTGGGGATATGAGGCTGAAAGAAACTGTCCAGGACTTGCTGGCCCTGGTTGGGTTTTTTCCGGCTTGATGGAGTAGACATCTGGGACCTTTTAGAACCCTGGGCAAAATCCAAAGGTGGGAGGTAGTGAATACACATCAGGGAATCTTCTCCCTACTCTACTAATCTAGCATTATAGGTATCAACCCCTTGATTCAACCCCCTAAAAGGTGCCCCAAAAAATCTTGCTGAAATACAAAGCTGGGGCTGGGCACATAGCTCAGTGGACAGAAGACTTGCCTACCAGACAAGAACCCTAGGCTTGAGTCCTAGTGTTGGGTAATACTGAGTGTGGTGGGCACCTACAATCCCATCATGGAGAATCGGAAGTTCAAGGCCATCTTCATCTTCCGCTGCACAGTATGAAACTAGGGTGGGGGATGGTTAAGAGAGTGTGCTGCTCTTGCACAGGACTGGAGTTGGGGACCCAGCATAGATGTTGTGTGGTTCTCAACCCTCTAGTATCAAACCCAGGGCCCATTGCCCTTTTCCAGACTCCACAGGCATTGCACTCAATGCACAGATGCCCACACATAGATAGAGACATACACAGAACTAAAAATAATAGAAAATCTTAAAAAAAAAAAAAAAAAAGAAAAGCTGTCTTCACCACCAAAAATGCTTTGGCAGTCAGATTTTCATGTCCTGGGCTGTCTGGAGCAGACCCCCAACATCTCCATCTCCTCAAGCCTGCAGACTCCACTGTGAGCCATTCTAACCCTGATCCCCATCCCAAGCCTGGAGAAAGCTACTCCTTTAAAGGACTCAATTAACAGATATTTTCTCTAAGCAGATCTTCCTGATTGTCTCACAGATGTCTCCCTACCAAATATCCCACAAAATCTAGCACACACACTTCACACACCTATGATTCCAGAGGCCATACCAATCTGTTACCATTCCCCTATCCTGTAGTTCACACTGTATAATCAGTCCCTGGTTTATGGACGGTCCCTTTGCCCCCAGCAAAATCTGGACTGGATAATATTCATCTCAAAATGTTAATAAATGACTTAAGAATCAACAGAGGCGGGCTGGAGAGATGGCTCAGTGGTTAAGAGCAGTGGCTGTTTTTCCAAAGGACCCTGGTTCAAATCCCAGCACCCACATGGCAGTTCATAGCTGTCTGTAATGGCTGGGTGTGGTGGGGCATGCCTTTAATCCCAGCACTCGGGAGGCAGAGGCAGTTGGATCTCTGTGAGTTCAAGGCCAGCCTGGTCTACAAAGTGAGTTCCAGGACAGCCAAGGCTACACAGAGAAACCCTGTTTCAAAAACCAAAAAAAAAAAAAAAAACAATCAACAGAGGCAGGCCTGGGGGAATATGGTGGGAAGAGCCTCTGACTCACCTTGCGGATCCCTCGAAGATGGTCTTCATACATGTGGAACACCTAGCAAAGATGGAGGTAGGGGGAACAAGAAAGAGAGAGCTGGCACCTTCTCCAAAAGGAACCCTGTGTTCTCCCCCAGTTTATAGTCAGCCCCCGCAATACTGTTTAAAATACACAATTCTTTTTCGTTTATACTGCAATAAGTTCATGTAAAACATGTAGGAGACAAACAAGACAATGACGACAGCAAAGGTGGTGCCTTTTTCATGGCAGTAGAGACAGCTGCATTGTGGAATTCTTCCCGGGTCAACCATCGAGCGCCAGGAGGTGCAGTGGTCACTGGGGTCTGTCCTTCTAGGGCCAGACTATACACTTGATATGTCAGTTTGATGTGAGAGAAGATGTGGGTCACCTGGGGGGAAGGGAGAGACTGAACCAGGTCTGTGAGTGTGAATGCACACGTCCTCATTCCTGGCACCTTTGCTAACCTACCTCCCCCAGGTGCTGGAGACGAGTGGCGGGGAGGGGTCCAGTCCAGCCCTGCAGTTCCTGCAGAAGAGCCTTGTGCTGATGCTGTTCTGAAGGCTCCAAGGTGACAGAGGGAAACTCCCACAATCCTGCCAGGAGACCTGACGGCAGCCAGATATGGGGTTGGCCTCCTCCACTGCCTCTACTCCTCTCAGTTGCCTGTGTCACTGCCCTCCAATCCCAGGATTCAGGTACCTGAGTTAGGCCTTTGCACCAGCAGGATGAGGGGACCCCCGATGGCTCTGGGCTGCTCCAGAACACAGGTGGCAGAGTATTCTTCCCTGGGAGGCCTGCGGCTGGCCTTCTGAGGAAAGTTGGCTACTCCCAGGGTGGGGTCCCAGGGTTTTGTGGGAGGGAGGCAAAGCTGGCACTGTCTAGCACTGAGAGCTGGAAACAGATTCCCAGCACTGCTCAGGTCAAGTCAGCCTGGGAGAGGTTGAGTCCCACTGCAGTCTTACTCATGCTTGAAAAGGCAGTTCCCTGACAGGGCCAGGAGGGGCTGGGTTGGGGTTTAGGGCTGGTACTCACCACACTCCTCTATGTCAGAACCATGTGGCAAGGCAGAGAGCTGTTTCCGCTCCACCTGAGACATAGAGGAAGGTATCATAGGGCAAGGGTCATGCACTAGGACACCCTAATACCTCTTCTTCATGAGGCTCACCCTCTGGTGTGCCTGGCATAAGCTCTGTACAGGACAGTGGCTGCAAAGTGGGCGTTGTGGGGTACACACTGTGGCCCCCAACTCCATGGCTGCTTGATTGAAGTCCCCAGGCCGGACTGGGTCCACCAGCTGCTGGGCCAGGCTCCTAAAAGTAAGGAACACTATTGCAAGCAAAGACCCCTTAACCAGACCCTTCCTAATTTCCCATCACCCCAGTATCCTACCAGAGATGATGAGAGACAAAGGTGGTGGTGGGATCTGCACCAATGGCTCGGACACGGCACAGCACCCGTGAAACGTTCCCATCCACCACACCAGTCACCTGGCACAGAGAAGCCAGGAGTCAGACTGGACTTGGAGGGAGTGTACACAGTAAGCACAGGTGGGCTATGAGCTTACCTGGCCAAAGGCGATGGAAGCAATGGCTCCAGCTGTGTACCTCCCCACACCAGGCAGGAGCTGCTGTAGTGTCTCTGCTGTGTGTGGCATATGACCACCTAGCTCCTCCACCACCTGATGGGAGCAGAAAGGCTCAGATTAAAGATACCCGGGGTTGCTGGGCTCCTACTCTTCAGTGCCCCCCCCCCCCCACTTACCTTTCTAGCTCCCTCTTGTAGCCGACGGCCTCGAGAATAGTAACCCAGGCCAGACCAGAGCTGGTTCACCTCCTGTAGGTGGAGGCCAGAGGTCAAAGTTCAGCGGTCGGTCCCTCAGTTGTTTTTATTCCCCCTACCCAAGGGTGGCTCTCACCTCCAGGGAGGCACTGGCTAGGTCTTGAAGTGTTGGCCACTTCTGTAGACCCAAGACAGGCAAAAAGAAATAAGGTGAGGGATGAAGGTGATGGAGGAAACTTTTCTGGGGTCTGGCCAATTCTCCCCTCCTCCCTGGCATCACCTGCATCCATCGGGTATAATAGTCGATCACCGTGGCAACTTGGGTCTGCTGCAGCATAACCTCTGACACCCACACTGGGGAAGGGGGATTGACGTGAGGGTACTGCTCACTTGCCCTCTGGCTCCTAGCTCTTAAACTTAAGAACAGTCCCTAAACCCAAGAACTTCCAGCAAAGCAGCCCAGCTTTGTACTGACCAGCATAGGCCCGCCTGTCCAAGTTGGCCTCCTCTTCTACCTGTCAATGAAACGGCAGGTCAGGATGAGTATCAGAAGGGCTAAGTGCCAGGTTCCTACCCCACTGTCCATGTCCCACTTACCAGTCTTCTCCAAGGTAGGTCGCGCTTCTCTTGGTCATACCAGTTGAGTAAGCTCCTTCGGAAAGTTGTGACATCAGCCATGTCTCTGAAGAGATGATATGGGGAGATGGAGGCCTGCAGTAATTCCTCTCCCTTCTGCTTGGCCAGGCCTGCAGGACAGTCAGGACACCCAGGGATCATCTCTTTTTTTTTTTTTGGAGGCAGAGTCTCTGTGTATGAGCCCTGACTGTCCTGGACTCACTCTGTAGACCAGGCTGGCCTTGAACTCACAGAGATCCACCTGCCTCTGCCTCCCGAGTGCTGGGATTAAAGGTGTTCACCACCATACTTTGATTGTTTTTATTGTGTACGTATGATGTGAATGTGGGCATGCATGGCATGGTGTGCACGAAGAAGTCAAAGGCAGCACTCATGTAGTTGGTTCTCTCCTCCCACCTTTCCCAGGGCCCTGGAGTCAAACTCAGGTCACTAGGTTTGTGAGACAAAAGCTTTTTCCCATTGGGCCGTCCTGCTGGTCCTTTGGGGATCATTTTTGCAGAGGTGCAACAGGGACCTAAGGCAGAGCACCCTGGAGCAAACTCTTCCCACTTAGGGCTTCTCCTACAAAAGCCCTCCCTTGGGCTTTAGAGCTGCACTCAGACCACAGTTCTGGTAGCCTAATTTCTGGTCTTAGTTTTGTTAGAATGTCATTGTTTTCTCTTGGCCACAGATGAAAACTCTCACACTCAGGCTTATAATTTCATTTGACCCCATGAAAGCCACATGACAGAGAAGGAATGCACAGATGAAATTGTTCTATTCTCCTGGTAAGAAAACACTCAGAACACTTGTCCCAAAGTTACATGGCAACACAGTAAGAATTAGCTTAATTCCTTGGTACACAGTAAGCTTGTATCTTCCCTTCTTTATGGTCAGTGAAACTGGCCTTGAAACTTTGTTAGGGCCCAAGCTCCTTACCATCAGGGGCAGAAGGCTTGGCCTGGCTGCTGCTAAGGGCACATTTTCCCCTTTTTTTGTGGTTGGATGGTTGCTTTTTATGACTCCTTACAGATGCTCGTAGCTTCTTCATGATAACCTGAAACAGACAGATGAAGCCAATGTGGTCAGCCACAATGAGGGTGAATCCTGATAGTCCTGTGGGAATTATAGCCACCTCTTCCCAAATCTCTCAGAATGTCTAGCTTTTCTTTTCTCTATCTTTTGTCTGCATGCATGTACCATGTGTAACCCTCAGAGGCTACCTAGAAAAGGGTGTCAGATCCCCTGGAACTGGAGTTACAGTTGTTTGCGAGCCACCATATGCATGCTGGGAACTTAACTGTACTATAAGAACACAAGTATTCTTAAATACTGAGCCATCTTCCCAGCCCCGTTTTTTGTCTTTTGAAACAGGGTCTCACTAAGTAGCCCAGGTTGGCTTCACCCTTCTGACCTACTGTGATGGCTAATCTTGGTTGTTAACTAGACTGTGTCTGGGATCAACTAAAATCCAAGCAGTTGGGCATGCCTGGAAGGGATTTTTCTGATTGGATCATATAGTGCCACCCCTGGGCTAGTGCATGCCTGTGAGGGATTTTTCTGATTGGATCATATAGTGCCACCCCTGGGCTAGTGGTTCTGGGTTCTATAAGAAAAGCTGAGCAAGCTCTGTGAAGTAAGCCAGTAATCAGCACCCCTCCATGGCCTCTGCATCAGCTCCTGCTTCCAGGTTCCTGCCTTGACTTCCTTCAATGATGAACAGCAATGTGGAAAACATACCCTAACTGTGTCTTCCCTTTTCATGGCAGCCCACATAAAAGGATAAGGAGGTAGAAACTTTTCCTTTTTGCCAGCTTCCCCTCACTCTTGCTGGCAAGTTTATCTATCACTGAGGTGCTCCTTCCTGGGTATTAGAACCTACTCCAGGATTTCTCTGTGTAACTGTACTAGGTATCCTGGACTCACTTTGTAGACCAGGCTGACCTCGAACTCACTGAGATCCACCCTGCCTCTGCCTCCCCAGTGATAGGATTAAAGGTGTGCACCACCACTGCCTGGCTTCCTTGCAGCTTTTATACAAATTGTAATGTCACATTTACTTTTGATTCTTTGGTCAATGTACTCTTATCCCACTTTAAACAAAACAGCACCTTGGATGCTGAGCAGAGGATGAACTTAGGTTTTATCTTTAAAAACCTAAAAACCTACAACCGTAGGAGCTAGAGATAATTGGAGATTATTGGAACTCCAGAGCCACTGGGAATCAAACCCTGTTCCCCTCTTTTCCAATGCCCCACAATCATCTGTAACTAACTCCAGTTCCAGGGCATCCAACACCCTCTTCTAGCCTAATGGGTACCAGGGACCCTCCCTGTGCATATACATATATACAGGGAAACATTCATATACATTAAACAAACAAGAAAAGTTAAAAAAGGAAAAACTCTGAGTGGGGATATGGGTCAGTCAGTGACTATCTAGGGTACGTGAAGTCCTGTGTTTCCCAGATCCCATGTGGCTGCACAGTAGGGACTCTTGTGATCCCTGACCTGTAACTTCAGTCCTGGCTTAGGGGGATTTGAGGGTTGTGAGATTTGTGTGTTCGTGGGTGGGATCCTATGCCTCTTGCCTCCATGGACACCTGCACTCACATAAACTCACATACATATCCATGGAATTAAAAAAAAATAACAGTAGGAGCTGGAGAAATGGCTCAGAGATTAAGAGCACTGGCTGTTTGTCCAAAGGTCCTAAATTCAATTCCCAGCAGCCACAAGGCTCATAATTATCTATAATGAGGTCTGGTGACCTCTTCTGCCTGCAGGCATACATGCAGGCTGAATAGTGTAAATAAATATTTTCAAAACTAAAAATAAATCTTTTTTTTTAAAGATTTACTTATTATGTATACAGTGTTCTGTCTGCACGTATATCTGCAGGCCAGAAGAGGGCACCAGATTTCATTAGGGATGGTTGTGAGCCACCATGTGGTTGCTGGAAATTGAACTCATGACATCTGGAAGAGCAGCCAGTGCTCTTAACCGCTGAGCCATCTCTCCAGCCCAAATAAATCTGTTTTTAAAAAGTCAAAAAAACCTCATGCTCAGATATCCGCCTGCCTCTGCCTCCTGAGTCCCAGGACCAAAGGAGTTCACCACCACTTCCAGCTTGTTTTCTTTCTTTCTTTTTTTGTTCTTTGAGACAGAGATTCTGTGTGTATCCTTGGCTGTTCTGGACTCACTTTTGTAGACCAGGCTGGCCTTGAACTCACAGAGATCCACCTGCCTCTGTCTCCTGAGTGCTGGGAATAAAGGTGTGTGCCACCACGCCCGGCAATTAGACAGCTGTGAACTGCCATGTGGTTACTGGGATTTGAACCCAGGTCCTTTGGATGAATAGCCATTAACCGCTGAGTCATCTCTCCAGTCCCTGTTGTTTTCTTTTTAAGGGAAGTTCAAGACCAGCCTGTGCTATATGAGACCCTATCTTTTTTGTTTGTTTTTCAAGATAGGGTTTCTCTATGTAGCCATTGGCTGTCCTGGTATTTGCTCTGCCTCTGCCTCGTAGTGCTGGGATTAAAAGCATATAGCAGTATGCCCGGTTGAGACCCTATCTTAAAAAAAGAACAAGCCCCTCCACAAACCTCTATGAGAGGTCTCTTTTCTTTCCTCAGAGCCTGCCTCAAATATATCATACAGAATACAAACTTGTTAAGTGATGGGGGAAGATACCTTTTTTTAGTGAGATCAGGTAATGCTGCCTATTGATAAAAGCATACCCCAACCCAAAAAAAGTTTAATAAGGAAAAATCCAGGTCGGTGGGTCGAGAGGATTTGACTATGCACTAGGGGTCAAATTCACACAAGTGACAATGTGCATTTGAGTTAGGGCTTTAGTAGTAGGATGGCAAGAAAGAGCCAACTTGTGTGAATTATCTTAAAAGCTAATGTTAATAGTCGCTTTACCACCTATCTATCCGTGTCCTATAGAACGCTTTCTACTCTTTCTCTCACTTCCTTCATCTTTCTGGAGTTATGTCGACGCCCAGACCCTCTTTACTCTGCCGCGCGCCCTTCTCTCCCGAAATCCTAGGCATCCTTTAGCATAGGAAGCATTCTCTCCCCAACGCATACCCCCGGAAAGTCTGCGCAGCCCACGCCAACCCTGGGCTGTGCAGGTGAAACGATCTGCTGTAACTTCCCGCCAGAGGATATGGAAAGATAAATTACCTCCTGCGCAGTCTCCAACTCTCCGCGCCAGAGAACCCTCAAAGGGGCGTGGCTTCGCTCAATCCCGACGTTCAGCCAATAGACACTCAGCGCGCGCAAGCCCCACGCTCTGCATTCAGCCAGACCTCCCGGAACAGAACGGAAGTTGACCCTACGAGACTCAGACGCCAAGGCCCCGCCCCATCCTAGACCGGAGTCGCTCCGGGAGACGAAGGGGAAGTCTCTGCGTACCTACGGAAGGGTGACATGGCTGCTGACAGTGACGACAGTGTGCCTTCAGTTAAAACGGCCTCTAACGGTGAGCGGCTTCCCAGGGGGTAGCCACGGTAGCCTAGCGGTCCTGTGGAGGGAAATGCCTCAGGTCGGTAGCTCGAAGACAGGCCTGTATCTTCTGTTTGCCTTAGATCTCCCAGGAGACTACAAGTCCCAGTGTGCAGCGCGTGCAATTGCAAAGCCCGTACTGTTGGATTGTAGAGCAGTAAGGGCTTGTTGGGCGGTGTGGTTTCGATGGAGCCAGTCAGTGGTTGTCAGTCGGTAACACCGGGGAAGTGTGTAGTCGTCCACGGTAGTTATACAGGCACCAGGAGTATGTGGCTTTATGGAATCTGTGTTTGAGATAGGGTCTTGCTCTGTAACTGAGGCTGGCATCGAACTCAGGGTCTTTTAGCTTTATGCTCCCTAGCCCTAGGATTACAGGCTCGGAGGATATAGAACTCTCAACGCTTGTCTAGTCCACTTCTCTGGTGATTTTGGTGCAAAAATGAAAGTGATATCTGAGTTCCACATAAAGCCGCTGGAACACACAGGTGTCTCTTTCCAAATTTAGGGCACTGTCCACTCCAAGGCTTGTGTTTAGAGCTGATGCATGCAAAACCTTTAGGGGAAAGCTTGTCAGTGGGCATCCCCTCTCCCACATCTAGCTTGATGTCTGACCCACTGGAACCTAGTGGGAACATGAAAACCCATCACTGTCCCTATCCACAGATGTTGTCAACCAAAACACAAAGTCTGCAGAGGAGCTTGTAGTACGGGTTCCTGTGGTAGATGTACAGAGTGACAACTTCAAGGAAATATGGCCATCGCTGTTGCTGGCCTTAAAGACAGCTAGCTTTGTGGCTGTGGACACGGTGAGGCACGGGAAGCAGGGAGGGCAGGCGGTTGTGAAGGGTTTTGGTGATGGGTATGGAGGTAATCACAGTCCTCTTTTACCACCCGTAGGAGCTGAGTGGGCTTGGGGATAGGAAGAGGTTGCTGAACCAGTAAGTATAAGCTTTGTCTTTAATCCCAGCTCTAGCAATTATGTAGATCTCAACCCTAAGTTAGGGGGTCCCAGCCCTGGGCAGTTTGGGTCCTTTGTGAAACTAACCCAGCCACAGTGATGCCCAAACCCAACTCTAAGGTGCATCGAAGAACGTTACAAGGCCGTGTGTCATGCTGCCAGGACCCGTTCTGTCCTGTCCCTGGGCCTCGCCTGCTTCAAGCAGCAGCCAGATAAGGTATGAGCTACCCTCATCCCATGTCTGAGGCCTGGGACAGAAGAGTTGAGATCCTGAAGAACATTGTGAGGTTTTTCCTCCCAGTTTTTGATAGAGCAGATCCTCTTATTTTTCAGGGTGAAAATTCTTACTTGGCCCAGGTGTTCAATCTCACCCTGCTATGCATGGAGGAGTATGTTATAGAACCAAAGTCTGTGCAGTTCCTGGTACAGCATGGCTTCAACTTCAACCGGCAGTATGCTCAGGGTATCCCCTACCATAAGGGCAACGACAAGGTATGTCTCCAACTTCTCTAGCCTTGAGTGTCTGTCCTCTGTGGCTTACTTATTTCTTGCTACCATAGACCTGGGAGACATCTGCTTATGAGTATGAGGAGTCGCTGGTGACAAGACTGGGGAACCATGAGACATTCAAAGGAGGGTAGCATTGGGTTAAATAATGAGGGAGAACTTTCCAGGTGGGAAACCTGGGTAAGTGTGCTACACATGATGTTGACTGGGCGTTCTGTCCTTTCCACTGACCCTTTCCCTTCCACCTAGGGAGATGAGAGCCAGAGCCAGTCAGTACGGACACTGTTCCTTGAACTAATTCGGGCCCGTCGGCCCCTGGTGCTACATAATGGTCTTATAGACTTGGTGTTCCTGTACCAGAACTTCTACGCACACTTGCCTGAGAACTTGGGAACCTTCACTGCTGACCTGTGTGAGATGTTCCCAGCAGGCATTTATGACACCAAATATGCTGCAGAGTTTCATGCCCGATTTGTAGCTTCCTACTTAGAATACGCTTTCCGGAAATGGTGAGAACATGGTTGAAGGAAAGGGGTGGGGCATGGTATGAGCCTATTTCATTCACCTAAGATTATTTATCAAGTACCTACCATATGCCAGACACTGTTTTTAGGTGCTGAGGATTCAGCAGTGAACAAAACACAACCCCCCTGTTCCCATGGAGCTTATATGCTAGTGGAGCAATACCCTCTTGCGCTGTTGCAGTGAACGGGAAAATGGGAAGCAGCGGGCAGCTGGCAGCCCACATCTTGCCCTGGAGTTCTGCAGCTATCCATCTGGCATGAGAGGCCATATTGACTACCGCTGCTGTATGTCCCCTGTAGCCTACCGTCATTCTCATACCACTGGCATCTGTGACAAATTCTCAGTGAGTATTCATCCATTTCTTGGGGAGGGGGAGATTCTGATGTATGGAACCCCTTCTTAGACTCTTTCCAACCTCCAGGCCTATGGCTGGTGCCCTCTAGGACCACAGTGTCCTCAGTCACATGATATTGACCTTATAATTGATACTGATGAGGCTGTAGCAGAGGATAAGCGGCGACGGCGGCGACGTAAGGACAAACGGAAGAGGGCTTTGCTGAGCCAACCAGGGACACAGACCTTTGAGGAAGCTGAAGATGGTCCTCCCACAAAGCAGGTCTGTGAAGAGAGCCTCAAGACTGAGAAAACTGAGCAAAAAGTAGCAGAGGGTGAAACTAGGAATCAGCTTGACTCCAAGCAAGGTCACGAAGGGGGCTTGGAAATGGAACATAAGACAAGTTCTGAAACAGCTGATGTGGCTACCTTAGAACTGCCAGTGAACCAAGCCAGTCCTAATCCTGTACCTGGGGATGGACTGCATCGTGCTGGGTTTGATGCCTTTATGACAGGTTATGTGATGGCCTATGTGGGCCTGAGCCAGGGACCTCAACTCTGTAGCTCTGAAGCTTGGCTTCCTGAATGTTACAACAAAGTGTATCTAAGCGGCAAAACCGTACCCCTCACAGTGGCCAAGAGCCAGTTCTCCCGTCCCTCCAAAGCCCACAACCAGAAAATGAAGCTGGCTTGGGGCAGCAGCTGACTCCAGCATCTGCCTGGTACTCGGCCCAGGGAGAGAAGCTAAGAGTAGAAGAGATGTTCAGCAGGGTGTAGTGGCTTGTGTCTGTCATCCCAGTACCCACCCTGAAGGCTGAGGCAGGAGGATTGCTACAAGTTCATGGCCTGCATAGTGAATTCCAGAGCCATATAACAAAAATCCTATTTCAAAAAGTTAAATCCCAGCACTTAGGAGGCAGAGGCAGGCGGATCTCTGTGAGTTCAAGGCCAGCCTGGTCTACAAAGCGAGTCCAGAACAGCCAGGGCTACACAGAGAAACCCTGTCTCAAAAAACAACAACAAAAAAAAGTTACGTGAGTCTTTAGCCTGTGTATGTCACGTTTAACTGCCACAGAGTTGTCAAGCAGGTCCTGGTAGAGGCTGAGTACTTCACTTTTCTTTTACAAACCCAGAGGCCTGGGTACAAGGGTACAGATAAGGCTAACTACCACCTGTAATATCACCTTTATTGTTTATTTTAATCTGAAAGTGTCTTGGGAAAAGTTTTACCAAAAAAAATCAACAGAAGTGAATTATGAAAATATTTGACCAACTTCATTCTTTGGTTATTTCTTACTGCAGCCGTGTAAGGACAGACTGTTCCCCTAAGCCCCAGCGGGCTGTAAGGACAGACTGTTCCCCTAAGCTCCAGCTCCAGC
>CAJQZJ010001750.1:68891-99940 GCA_907164525.1 Lophiomys imhausi | reverse complement strand
TGTGTGTGTGTGTGTGTGTGTGTGTGTGTGTGTGTGTGTGTAGACATGCCCATAACAAACACGTGGAAATCAAAATGACAACTTGGCAAGAGTCGGTTTCTTCCATCATTTGGATAGAACTCAGGTCATCAAGCTTGGTGGAAAGTACCTTTACCCACTAAGCCATCTCTCTGTTTGTCCCATCCTTTAATAGCTTTGTGCTTTTAAAATGTATTTATTATTTGAAATTATAGGTGTATGTGTATGTCTGTGTTGCTGAGTTAACTATGGGGCTAGAGAAATGGCTTAAAAGAGCACTGCTCTTCCAGAGGACCTAGGTTCAATTCCTAGCACCCATATGGCAGCTCACAATGTTTGTAACTCCAGTTCCATCCTCACACAGACACATATAGGCAAAACACTAATGCACATAAAACAAAATAAAAAAATAAATCATAAGAACAAAAGAACATACAGGGTTAGGCATGGTAGCACAAGCCTTTAATTCCAGCACTGAGGAGGCTGAGACAGGATTGCTATGTTTGAAGCCAGCCTGAGCTATACAACAAATTTGAGGCCAGTCACAGTTACATAAAAACGGAGGGCTAGCTATACAGCTCATTGGTAGAGAACCTGCCTACTATAAATAAAGCCCTATGGTCAACTCCAAGCATTGCAAAACAAGGACAAATGAATCTGTTTTCAATTTGAGTTTCGTTCTAGAGAACTTCCTATACCACCACTAGACCTTAAAATGTCATTTTATTTCACCATTTACAAGTATCCTCAATACCATCTTAAAGTCCAGACCCAAGGATGTATGTCTGTGATCCCAGTATTCAGGAGGCAGAGATATAAGGATTGCCCTTTTAAAGACAGTCAGGGTTCCTTATACAAGGAATTGTTCTAAGTTCCTAGTTTTTGTTTTTAATGTATGTGGGTGTTTTGCCAGCAAGTATGTCTGAACACCATGTGCATACAGTGTCTGGAGAGGCCAGAAGAGGGCACTGCATCACAGAAGGTTGTGTGCCACCATGTTGAAGTTGGAAAGGGGACCTGGGTCCTCTTGAGGAACAACCAGCACTCTCAACTGTTGAGTCATCTCCCTACATTTTATTTTAAGCCACTCGATAAATAAAAGACCTACTCTCATAGGAAAAATCAAAGGCTGGTGGTCTTACCCAATAGTTCTTTTGGGTTGTTTATTTTAATTTTTTTTTGAAACCAAGTCTCACTAGCTAGGCTGAGCTAGCCTCAAACTGTGATCATCATTTCTAGCCCTCACAAGGAATGGGTTTCCTATCTGTGCCCAGAGAGCTTATTCATTTTTATAATAACAAGCTCAAAAAAAGTCCTATCCCAAATGGCAAAATATTTTCAGAATACAGAAAGGTAATATGCTAAACTGCTGAGGAGTGTGGAGTTTTCCTCCAGAAAGCCTTACCATCTTGGCCTAGAGTGATCACCTCTGTGATTAAAGCTTCCAGTGCATGCAAGTGAATATTTAATTATAAAATACTGTATTGTTCTTAAGTTCTGCCTCTCTCTCTCTTTGTCTCTTTCTCTCTTCAAGACAGGGTTTCTCTATGAAGCCCTGGCTGTCCCGGAACTCACTCTATAGACCAGGCTGGCCTCAAACTCAGAGACACACCTGCCTCTGTCTCCGGAGTGCTGTGATCAAAGGTGTGTGCCTAGCTCCTTTAGTTATCTCTCATTGAGACTATATGTAACTATAGTTTAAAAATTCCCCTTTTCTATTACTTTTCTATCCATTAATCCAGGCATAGGAAACATTCATGTAGGTATGGGGGATACATTTCTTCTATGTTAGAAGAAACAATACTTTTAGTAGAAAGCCAAGGATCTGATATTAGCTAGATGCATGTATGAATGTATATACATGTGTATATGTTGGGACAGGGAATAAAGTGACAACTATTCTTAGATTTGTATGAATCTCCTATACCCTGGGGCTGGAGAGATGGCTCAGCAGTTAGGAGCTTTTTCAGAGGATCAAGGTTTGTTTCCTAGCACCTACATGCCAGCTTACAATAGGCAGGAACTCCAGGTTCTAGGGGATCTGATATCTTCTTCTGGTCTTTGCACACCAGTCATGTACATGGTACATATACATACATGTAGGCAAATATTCATACATATAAATTAAAACTAGATCTTGAAAACAAACCCTCTAACAAACCTTAGAAAACTTTTATTTGGCTCTTGTGAAGACATCATACTACATATAATTCATCCATTAATTCAAATAATATTACTTAAAATCCTTGTCATGGAGCCAGGTGGTGGAGGCATACACCTTTAATCCTCCTGGCACTCAGTAGACAGAGGCAGGCGAATTTCTGCATTCAAGGCCAGCCTGGTCTACAGATCGAGTTCCAGGATAGCGAAGGCTATACAGAGGAACCCTGTCTTGGGAAAAAAAAAAAAGCCATGTTATGGAAGTATCCTGGGATATTCAACCCTTAGGTTCCTGCTTTGTAACAAGGCCAACTTTCTCTAAAAAACAAAACAAAACAAACAAAAAAAAACCCCACCTCTTTTCTAACCTGGTCACACAGCAATCTATGTGACAAAGCAATACTACAGAGACCAGCTAATATCAAAGAACTGGCAGGAAGGCAGAAACTCAATCATACGATAGAAAATGGGTCAGCACACGGTGGCCCACTGAGTACTCCAAACGTGCATTCACCTGACTATCCCTGAACTGGGCTTAGTTGACAGCTGCTTCCCAGAGGCCACAGAGGGAAACCCGATAAGGCTACAGCATTCTTCTGAAGCTCTCCATGTGCTTCTGTGGCACACATTCAGGAGACTAAAGTCAAATGCAAAGGCTCTCATGATGTGTATATCACCTGGATCAGTACTCAGAGGTGCCTGCTCTGGGCAGCCAGAGTCTGGTTTATTTATTTATTTTTAATTTATTTACCCTTATTTTATGGGCATTGGTGTTTTGCCTGCATGCATGTCTATATGAGAGTGTCAGATCTTGGAGTTACAGATAGTTGTGAGCTGCCAAGTGGGTGCTGGGATTTGAACCCAGGTCCTCTGGAAGAGCAATCAGTGCTCTTAACCTCTAAGCTATCTCTTAGCCTCCTAGTCTTTGATTTTTAAAGAGGATCTATAGCCCATGATGGCCTCCAACTCTCTATGTAGCTGAGAATGATCCCCATATTCTTAGGTTCCTTAATAAATTGGTTTTTTAACCCTGTTTCTCAAGAATTATGAAATTAAAGCCTTCATACCTTTGATGTGAGGTCTCGATGAAAAATGCCTTTGAAGTGAAGGTAGCTGAGGCCCACTGCTATGTCATATGCCAGTTTCACTCTCACAGTCCAGGGCAAATACAGATTACTGTCTAGCAGCTGTTCTAGGTTCCCAGAGTTGATATACTGCAAAACAGAAAGAAAGCCCAGTTAGTATTTATCAGAAATGTTTAAGCTAGTGGTAAAAGCATGGAAGAGTGAACACTTAGAAACTACATTTGTTCTTTTATTTTTTAAGAATTTATTTTGTTGTTTTTCTGCCTTTTTTGCTAAAATCAAATGTAAAGATTTATTTTTATTTCACATGTATGAATATTTGCATATGTGTACCATACACATGCCTGATTGATGTTCATGGAAACCAGAAGAGGTGTCAGATCTCCTGAAACTGGAGTTAAAGATGGTTGTGAGCTACCACTCCAGCCATTTGTTTTGAGGCAATGTTTCATGTAACAGAGGTTGACCTCAAACTCACTATGTAGCCAGGGATGACTTTGAATCCATCCTCCTTGCCTCTACTTCCCAAGTGCTGGGATTATAAGCATGTACCACCATGCCTGGATCTTTTCTAATTTTATTCTTTAATGTGTTTGTTTGTTTGAGACTATGTAGTCTTAGCTGGCTTGGAACTCAGTTTGTTGACCAGGCTATTCTTGAACTCATAGAGATGCACCTGCCTTTGCTTCCTGGGTGCTGAGATTAGAGGTGTGCACCACCACATCAGAAAAGATTCATTTTGCCGGGCGGTGGTGGCGCACGCCTTTAATCCCAGCACTTGGGAGGCAGAGGCAGGCGGATCTTTGCGAGTTCGAGGCCAGCCTGGTCTACAAAGCGAGTCCAGGACAGCCAGAGCTGTTAAACAGAGAAACCTGTCTTGAAAAACCAAAAAAAAAGAAAAGATTCATTTTTATTATTCTTATGTATACATGTGCATGTGTCTGTATGAGTGTAATGTCAAATGTATCAGGTACTTGAGGAATCTAGAAGAGGGTGTCAGATCCCTTGTGGAGTGTCTGTGAACTGCCCCACATGGGTACCTGGAATTGAACTTGGGTCTTCTGCAAGAGCAGCAAGTGCTCTTAACTGATGAGCCATCTCTCCAGCTTCCCACTGCCACCAAACACCTTTTTATTTATTTTTTAATTTAATTTTTTGGGGGTTTTTTGAGACAGGGTTTCTGTGTATTCCTGGCTATCCTGCACTTGCTTTGTAGACCAGGCTGGCCTTGAACTCACAGAGATCCACCTGACTCTGCCTCCCAAGTGCTGGGATTAAAGGCATGCACCAGCACACTCAGCTTGAGACCTTATCTTAAAAAAAAAAAGAAAAGTCTAGCAGACTAAAACTTAGGAAGTAATAATCTTGAGCTGGAATAATTACTAATGCCAAGAAATAGAAGAAATAGTCAGGGGATAACAGGTGAGAAACTGGAATTCTTAGGAAAGGTAAAGTTCATACAGACACACCCCACAGCCAGGTTTGGTGGCACACACCTTTTAATTTTAATTCCAGCACTAAGGAGACAGAGGCATGTAGATCTCTCTGGTCTGCACAATGAGTTCCAGGCCAGCCAAGCTATACAGTAAGACCTTGTCTCAAAATAAAACAAAAAAACAAAACAAATAAAAAGCATACCATAGTATCACCATAGAAGCTAAAGGAAGAGAACAGCCAAAAAGGAAACAGCCAACAGTACCAAAGTGCTGTACCCTCAAATAAGATGTCCTTGAAAAAAATGTTCATTTGCAACTAGAACCCTAGGGTGTTACTGACAGCCATGCCAGAGCAGTTCAGTAAAGTTAAGACCAGTTCAGTGGTCAAGAGCAGAGTCAGACCAAAGTGAGCTGAGTAGAAGGAAACAGGGCTGTGGAAGAACTAAAGGATGTACTCTTCCAAGAAATCTGCTCTTCTCTACAATTCCTATAGATCCTTGAAGCATGGCTTTGTGTGTTTTTGCCATTTTATTTGTTTGGAACCAGTCTCACCATGCAAACCAGTCTGGCCTTGAACTCAGGATCCTCCTTCCCCAACTTGGTAGTACTGGTATGTGCCATCACACCCAGCTTGTGATTATTTTTTAATAATAATAATAAAAAGATTTATGTGTGTGGGTATTTGCCTGAATGTATGTATGTGTATCACCTGTGTGCCTGGTGCCCCTAGAGGTCAAAAGGAGATGTTGGAGCTCCTGGAGCTGGACTTATGGATGGCTGTGAACCACCATGTAAGTAGTGGGAACTGACCCTGGGCTCTCTGCAAAAGCAACTGCTCTTAACTTCTGAACCAACTCTCTAGTTCCCTGTGATGATTTTCTTTGTAAAAAGATTGAAAAAGTAGCTGGGTGTTGTGGTACTTGCCTTTAATCCAACCACTTGGGAGGCAGACAAGGACAGATCTCTGTGAGTTTCAGGCCAGACAGTGTTACATAGTGAGACCCTGTCTAAGGAAAAAAGAAGAAAAAAATAAAAAATAAAAAAAAGAAGAAAAAGAAGAGGAGAAGAAAAGTATATTTACATATAAACCACAATAACAACTTTTTCAATGCATATTATATAATGCTTGTGCTACAAACACTTCTGAAATTTCATACACATTACCTCATTTAATCTGCACCAGTGCTAGAAAATAAGTCTACTATGGAATGAGCACCCCTTGTCTGAAACGTTTAGGACCAAAAGTGTTTCCAATTTCAGAGGGTTCTTTTGTTTGTTTGTTTTTCAAGACAGGGTTTCTCTGTGTAGCCCTGGCTGTCCTGGACTTACTTTGTAGACCAGGCTGGCCTTGAACTCACAGAGATCCACCTGCCTCTGCCTCCCGAGTGCTGGGATTAAAGGTGTGCACCACCGGATAATTTCAGAGTTTTTTTTTTTTTAATTTGGAACATGTACATAGTCTTATCTGCATTACTCTCATTTTACAAAAGACATTTAAAGGTTAAGCAAGGCTATTCAATTATTAAGGGCAGAATCTACAGTCTGGCTCCAGAGTACATCTCTTTACAACTACATTCATTCATTATACAAGGAGTTAGTGGTCACAGATTGAGTAAGAGAACTTCACACTAAACAGGAACTGAAAAACAAATTTTCTCAGTCTGGAGAGATGGCTGAGTGGTTAAGAGCACTCACTGGCTGCTCTTCTGGAGGTCCTGAGTTCAATCCCAGCACCCACATGGCGGCTCAAAGCATCTGTGGTCTGATGCCCTCCTCTGCTGTACACAAAAGCAGAGCACTCATATATATAAAATATATGAATAAATAAATCTTTTTTTTTTTTTTGGTTTTTCGAGACAGGGTTTCTCTGAATATCTCTGGCTGTCCTGGACTCGCTTTGTAGACCAGGCTGGCCTGGAACTCACAAAGACCCGCCTGCCTCTGCCTCCCAAGTGCTGGGATTAAAGGCGTGCGCCACCACCGCCCGGCTGAATAAATAAGTCTTAAAAAATAAAATTACTCAACCCTTTCAAGATACATTATTTCCTTCTTTCCAAGAGAGAAAAAGGCCAAATTCTACAAGTAAATTGAATGTCTTAATACTCTTTAGAATATGACACTGAATTTATATTTTTGGTTATGAGCCTAGCCTTTAACGGCTGAGCCATCTCTCCAGCCCGACACTGAATTTATAAAGGACTAGGGAACCTAATGGTATAACAGGCACGAGATTTGAATTAAATTCTAGTCCAATTATGTCTTCTATGAATGACTTCATTTAAAAAATAACGCTAATAAGGTCCTTCAGTCAAGTAGGCATACCTGATCCGCCTTTGTTTGTTGCTTTAAATGAGAATATGGTAAAGTACACGGATGTGCTCAGAAAAGAAGATGGTAATAGAAATATCAGAAAGAACCAGTTGGGGGCAGCATCTTGCAGCACATCAGATCCCTCTAGGAAGCACAGCAGGCTTGGCTAGAAAAGGCATAGCTAAAAATACACCTCCCAACTCTCACAAGGAAAACCTGTTAACCTGCTTAACCCTGCTTTGTAATCCACCTTGGAAATCTTACAATACTGTATAAGGAAAGCATTAGCACGACGACTTCTCACTCTAGGTGAATCTGCCCAAGTTCACAATAGAGGTGTCCATCGTTGAAAAGAAATCGAACTTGTAAACTGGAAACTCTATGGGAGCAATGAGGCTAGCTAACATATGACCATGTAGGCAAGCTTCCGTAGTTTTGAGGGTCAAAACAAAGAGAGTTTGCTTCTTTGACGTGGTGGCAGTATGACACGGAAGGCTTGTGGTCTTCAGGAACCACTCAAGTTACATGGCTGAAAATCAGCCAGAACAAACTGAGACTGTACATGTACTTGTATTTTCTGAAGACTTGGTGATGCTAAGATTCTTGGTTCAGATATGTGTCGATGCCCAAGAAAGCCACCTTGCTGAGTGTGGCGGCTCACATCTTTACTTGCAATACCTGGGAAGCTAGGGCAACATTCAAGGCCAGGCTGGACTACATAGTAAGTTCAAGGCTGGCCCAGGCTACATAGAAGGATCCTGTTTAAAAAGAAAGGGAGAGCCGGGCGGTGGTGGCGCACGCCTTTAATCCCAGCACTTGGGAGGCAGAGGCAGGCGGATCTTTGCGAGTTCGAGGCCAGCCTGGTCTACAAAGCGAGTCCAGGACAGCCAGAGCTGTTAAACAGAGAAACCCTGTCTCGAAAAACCAAATAAATAAATAAATAAATAAATAAATAAATAAAATAAAAAGAAAGGGAGGAAGAGAGGGAGTGACAAACTAAAACCACAGAGCTAGCCAGAAGGTGGAAAGCAAAGAAAAGATGAGACACGAGGATTCATAGTGACTAATAAACTCTGGCTTTCCTAAGCAAGATGGAAAAGTAGAAATGAGGTTCAAGGAGGGAAACAAAAAAGAATTTATTTTTTCCCCACAATCCATTTGTCTTGCCTTATGGTGGAGAACACACTGAAGGGGCTGATAAGCCTCTGGGCCCTCAGAAACCACAACTTCTCAATGTCTTAAGACCCATGCATGCATGTATGAAGAAAGGAAGTTTGAGATCTGCCAACAAGGAAGATTTCTAAGTTGCTAAACACTGTGTGCCCCATTAACAGGAAAGTTAACTTCCCCATAAGCAATTCCCAGTGCAGACTCAGCTGTGCAGCCTCTGAACAAATTCCTCTGCAGAAAAGCCAGGGCAAGAACAGCTGTATTAGCATGTTCAGCTTTTCTAGATGGGAATCACACATCCTGTATCCATTATCTTCTGGTTTTTATAGACTATCCCCTTGGGTTGTCCTATGGAAGAAGCTAACACTGACAACATATTTAAATACTGTATGGAAGTTTTAACATTTAAAAATTTTTGGAGGCAGGGTCTCTCCAATCTAGGCTGGCCTCTAACTTGACAGATTATCAACCTGTACCAAAAATTCCTTCTCCTCAACTGAGCTCTGAAGTTACAACCTTTGAAGAGCTGTTAAAAAACAAAACAAAACTTCAGGCCTGGCATGGTGGCACATTCCTTTAATCCGAGCACTCGGGAGGCAGAGGCAGGCAGATCTCTGTGAGTTCCAGGTCAGCTAGGGAGACCCTGTTTCAAAAATAAAATTCTTTAGAAATCATCTATTTGGGGGGCCAGAGAGATAGCTCAGAGGTTAAGAGCACTGAGTGCTCTTCCAGAGGTCCTGAGTTCAATTCCCAGCAACCACATGGTGGCTTATAACCATCTATAATGAGATCTGGTACCCTCTTCTGCCCTGCAGGTATATATGCAGACAGAACACTGTATACATAATAAAATCTTTTTAAAAAAATTTACTTTTTTGTCTTTTTTAAAATATGTGTATGCATGTGTATGTTTTTATGAAAATGCATGCAGGTCCCCACGAAGGCCACAAGAGGAAATCAGATCCCCCTGGAGCTGGAGTTACAGGCAGTTGTAAGCTGGGAACATGATGTGGATGCTGGGAACTGAACCCAGGTCCTTGTTTTGAGCTTTTTGAGATAGGAGATCATTATAGAGCCCCGGATAGCCACAAATTCATGGACATCTCCCTGACTTTGCCTTCCAAGTACTGGATTATATAGGTGTGTACTACCATACTCAGTTTGTTTTTGGTCTTCTGTTTTCATTGTTCATTGTTTGTTTGAGATAAAGTTTCAATACATAGTCCTGTCTGGCCAGGAATTCACTGAGATGTGCTCACTGCTGTCTCTTAAATGTTGGGATTAAGGCAGTTATCCACCATACCCAGTTTTATGAGCTTCTTGGCTTAAACCCAGAGCTTAGATTAGCAACAGGAACTCTACCAACTGAGTTACATCTGAGAGCCAGGACTACATGGAGAAATCCTGTCTCAAACAACAACAATAACAAAATGTAGTCTACAGTATGGACTACTAATTCCAGCATGTATATTATTCTTCTTAGAATTCCTTCAGACTCTTTTCTTTCTTTCCTCTTTTGTTTTTTGTTTTGTTTTGTTTTGTTTTTTTTCAAGACAGGGTTTCTCTGTGGAATAGCCCTGACTGTCCTGGAACTCACTCTGTAGACCAAGCTGGCCTGGAACTCACAGAAACCCACCTGTCTCTGCCTCTCAAGTGCTGGGATTTAAGGTGTGCGCCACCATCTGGCTCTTTCAGGCTCTTGAGTTAGTTTCTGCTTTTTAAACAAATATACTCATCTAGCCTGAACATAAAGCATTTACTTTAGGTAAGTGAGTTAAGGAAGGTAAATGCTGCCAACTGTGTGGTAGAAGTCACTTACTACCATCTAAGTAGCAGGACTATGCTGAGAAAAATCCATTTCATTTATCCATACAAATGCTGAAAATCTATAAAATGAAAACACAAGATAGGCAGCTAGTGTCTTATCTTAGTTCACAATTCAGTCCAGATCACATCTAGTAATGGTAGCCCAGGATAACCTTTAATAAACATGCAATCTTTATGCCTCTGCCTCCCAAGCACTGAATTACAGCACATGACTCGCCAGGATAATCTTCCTGAAATGCCAATCAATCTAAAGCCACTCCCATATTAAATTATTCAATGATCTTCTATTACTCTTAGACTAAAACTCAAAACTCCAGTAGATGAGAACTAGAGCGAAGGAGCACTGGCTGCTCTTTTTGAGGACCCCAGGCTCAATTCCCAACACCCTTATAGTAGCCCAAAACAGGCTGTAACTCCAGGTCTAAGGGATCTGATATCCTCACATCATCCTGCAGACACCAAGAAAACACACAGTGTACAGACATACACATACACACTTAAAAATAGCTTATGGGAGGTAGAGGCAGGGGGGTTTGGAATTCGCGATTGGTACATTATCAAGCTTGAGGTTGCATAAGACCCCATCTGAAACAAAACAACTCACGATCCTGAGTATACTTTACAAAGCCTTTCACTCTTGCTTACTAACCAATTAGCCTTCACATCTGCCCATTCTTTAGATGAAATACCCTTCTCTGTTCCACACCCCTCTAACATTCACTGTCAAGGGTTTAGTTCCATTTCATGATAACCCATAGATTCCGCCCAGGAGTAAGAAAGACATCCAATGCAAAAGGACCACAAAGTAAGAAAGCAAAGAGACTGATAAAACTAAAGAGTTAAGATGAAACTACAAGTTAAATTTAGTATAGCAAGAAAGTCCGCTGGAGAGATGGCTCAGAGGTTAAGAGCACTGGCTGTTCTTCCTGGGGACCTGAATTCAATTCCCAGCAACCAAATGATGGCTCACAACCATCTAAAATGAGATCTGGTGCCCTCTTCTGGCCTGCAGGCATATATGCAGACCAAATACTGTATACATAATAATTACATAAAATTAAAAACAAAAACAAAGAAAGTCCACATACTACAGTTAGACTGTCCAAATTTATTTGTATTTCTTTTATTTTTGAAACTATTTTATGTATGGGTATTTTGTCTTCATATATGTATGTGCATCACATGTGTGCAATGCCCTCAGAAGTCAGAAGAGAGTATCAGAGCCCCTG
The DNA here is from genome assembly GCA_907164525.1 of Lophiomys imhausi. NCBI lineage: Eukaryota > Metazoa > Chordata > Mammalia > Rodentia > Muridae > Lophiomys > Lophiomys imhausi. The sequence goes on along the minus strand of CAJQZJ010001750.1, from coordinate 88,705 downwards.
GAACTTGAGTTACAGATGGTTTTGAGCCACCATGTTGCATGCTGGGAATCAAACCGAGGTCTTCTAGAAGAGCAACCAGATCTCTTAACTGCTGAGCCATCTCTCCAGCCCCTGAACTGGATTTCTATAACTGTGTCATCTTAGGTGAGTCATGTAATTTCTTCAGTACACATCTATAAAATAGAAATTATAAATATACCTCACACATAGAATTGTTATGAAGATTCAAGGACATACATACAATGTGGGCTCAATGTGGGATACATATGAACCTGTCTCCAAATAAATAAAGCAACTACAGTTAATTTAGCAGACTATTTAGAAACTACCAAAAGTTCATATGTAATGGTATAATGTGATCTGATGGAAGATGAACAATGTTCCCTAAAAAGATAAGTTCAAGGAGCTAAGAAGATGTCTCATTGCATAAAAGGTGTTTGCTATACAAGTCCAATGACCTGAATTTGATCACTGAAACCCATGTTGGAGGGAGATTCTGGTGCTGTAGGCAATCCCAAAGGTTGTCTTCTGATCTCCATACATTTGGCAAGGCTCTCCCTCTCAAATCCTAAACCCTATCCTCATGACCTTACTTAAAAATAGGGTCTTTGCATATATAATCAAGGTAAAATGGGAGAAAGGTGGGCCTTTAATCTATTTTTACTGTACTTTTAGAAAGAGGAAGAGACACAGAGACAGACAAAATATGACATGATATTAAAGGCATAAATTGGGATGGCATATCAATGAGCCAAAGAACAGTAAGGATTGCCAACCACCACTAGAATGAAGGAAAAACAAAGGAGTCCTCAACAGCCTTGAGAGGGAAAAATGGCCCAGCAGCACCTTGATCTGGCTCTCCAGTCCTCACAGCTTTGTGTGTCACACTATAGGTTGTTAGGGGCAGAAGACTAACACATAACTCAGTGCATTTTATAAAGATCATTTGGGGTCAGGTATGGTGTCTCAGGTCTGTAACAGCAGCACTGAGGAGGCTGAGACAGGAGGAATGTGAATCCAAGCCTAGGCGGGTAAAGGTGATTGTCACCAAGCCTGATGACCTACCTGAAGTTTGATCCCCATCCCCGGGATCCACATTCCGGAAGAGAACTGGCGCCTGCAAGTTGTCCTATCACCTCTGCACTCATGTTGTGGTATTTGTGTGTTTACATGTTTATGCACGTGCATACCTGCTCATGCTCCAACACATGAACACACACACACACACACACACACACACACACTAAATATGATTTAAATTTTTTTTTGCCAGATGTGGTGGCACATACCTTTAATCCCAGCACGTGGGAAGCAGACAAAGGCAGATCTCTGTGAGTTCAAGGCCAGCTTGATGTACAAAGTGAGTCCAGGAGAGTCAGGGCTCTGTTATACAGAGAAACCCTGTTTTGAAGAAACCAAAAAAAGTTTTTGTTTTTCGAGACTGGGTTTCTCTGTGTAGTCCTGGCTATTGTGGAACTTACTCTGTAGACCAGGCTGGCCTTGAACTCAGAGATCCACCTGCCTCTGCCTCCCGTGTGCTGGGATTAAAGGTGTGTACCACCACCGCCTGGTGATTAAAAAAATTTTTAAGATGTATGTATACACATATACAAGTAAATAAATACTAAAAAATGCTTTAAAATAATTCTGTCACTGTAACATTTACTGGGAAGATTGCCAACATGGAGACAATGCTCCATTTATTTAGGGACAGCTTCAAATAAAACTGTTAATGGCAATAAACCGTATTTTAGGGCCTGAGGGCATATGACCTCGAGTATGGCCTTACTCTTTTTCTAGATATTTTCTGAGAATCTCACAAATGAAAGTATCATCTTTTGTTTGCAATGAAAAAGCTAATCCCAAAGATGGAAGGAGAAAGACTACTGACCCAAATCATTATGGACAAATTAATTAAAGCAAACTTTTTTATTTGTACACAGGCTGCCTCTCCCTAAAGCAGGGTTCAAGAGGTTAGTTAGCATTGGCATGAGGAAGACATGCTTTTTTTTTTTTTTGCAGGGGTTGGGGGTGTGGTTGGTGTTTCTTTCCTTCTTTTGTTTTGCAGAACATGGTCTCTCTATGTAGCCTTGGCTGTACTGGAACTTGCTTTGTAAACCAGGCTGGTCACGAACTCACAGAGATCTGCCTGTCTCTGCCTCCCAAGTACTGGGATTAAAGGTGTGCGCCACCACTAACCCAGCAAGACAAGGTTTTCATAGCTCAGGGGTGGGGGGTTTCCAAGTTGGAGATTTGGCCGCAAAACAGGAGCAAAGCATAACCATAGCAAGTTAGTCATAATAACCTCCTAAAACGAAGACATGACTGTAAGGTGGTCAGAACAAGGCAGTCGCAACAACCTGTTAAAATAGAGATACGAGTTGCAAGATGCTTATAAACAACGTTTTGAAACAAAGACATGGTTGCCTTTTCCTAGAACAGACAGTACAGTACCATTTGTAGTTAAGGTTACTGGTGGGGCCCAATCCTTGAGAGAGGTTTAATCATAAACAGGAATGAACCTGGTTTATCTTTACTATAAAATGGCTTTTAAGCTGGGCAGCCATGGTGAACACTTTTAATGCAGTGATAAATTATTCTCTAACAATGAAATGAGCCAATCCAAGGCATACTGAAGTATAAAGGCAGGTTTATTGGGAAGCAGTTCCCTGGAGGGTTCACTGGTCTCAAGGAACAAAGTCAAGGAAGTCACCATGGGGAGGGAGACAGAAGAAAGGGGGATAGAGAAAGAAAAAGAGCATGAGCACTCAGAGAGAGAAAATGCAGGGAGAGAGGGAGGCAAGTGGGAGAGAAAGGGACCAAAATGTCTGTATTATATGGGGAAGAACTTGGAGAGCAGGGCAAGCCCAGCCCCTGGGTTGGAAAGTTCTGGGTCAAGGGCTGGGAATATCAGTCATGCCCTATAACATGTAGGGACTAAGGGATGTTAGGAGAACCTGGAGGCGTCCACTTTGGTATGTAAAATAGGCACCTCAGCGCTTGTCCAGGACCTGAATCTCAACACCCCGTAGGCAGAGGTAGGAAGCTCCCTGTGAGTTCAAGGTCTAAAGAGCTAGTGCCAGGACATCCAGGTCTACACAAGAATCCTGTCTCAAAAACAAGAAGATGGCTTATAAGCAGGATGATTCATCAAAAACATCGTAAATTCCCAAGCCATGATCTCATCAACTAAAATCCTATCCAATGCACCTGAAGAGTCACCCTACAATCCAATTTCAATTCCTTAGTAACTCTTTGAAGATACAACTTCCTACCAAAATCACATATTGTAAATGAAGTGTGAGTCTCTAGCCTTCCTTTCCCCCCATCTCTCTATTAATTACCATGTTTAAGCCTTTGGTACAAGTCTTTTAATAAACTCCAACTTTTTTGTTTGTTTGTTTTGTTTTTTAAATACTGGTTCTTCCTGAAATCCTTTCTATAGTTAAGTCAAGAATCTTGATTTCACCTGATATCTCTGATAAAAACTCAGGATGCTATGGGAGATAGTGCGGAGCTGCATCTCCAGCCTGCCTCCCACTACAACTGAGAGTAGACATGTGAACCAAGGTAAAGAGAGTCAGAGGCAACTCAGGAATCTCCAAATTGAATGTTCAGAGCAGCAATGGGAAGAGATGCTAGGATCCTATCTAACTTACTGTGGCATCAGTCAGAGACTAGTATCGCTATTAAATAGCCAGATCCAGGCTTGTTGGGCCCCTGCTCTTTAGATGGGCCTTCTAAAGAGCAGGGTCTGGGTGCCGGCCTATTTTTCACTGTAGTCTAACAATGCTTTTGTGCTAGCCACTGTATGCTTGTTGGTCTGCTCTCAGCACAAAGGCTAGCAGACATCCCATCCACTGGCTTGCTTTAAAGAAGAAAAGAAAGCTTTGTTACTGGTCTGGGTAATTCCAGGACAGGCGCCCCAGGAGCGCCCTGTGGGAGGCTTATGCTCCAAAGGAGCCTCCTGTTCTCAGCTAGAAGACCCACAGCTAGTGCAAGGGCAGACATCTGCACATCCGCTGAGGCCTATGTGCCTCTGAACTCCCCTCCAGGAGATTCACCAGAGCCTGCTTGAGGGGTCAAGAAAGAGGGGACACTAGTTCTGACTACAAAATAGCTTTTACTAACCCACAATATGTTCAGAATACTTGAATGTTTCATTTGCTCTGCTTTTTCCTATCCCTTTATTCCCCATGCAATTTTTATTCACCTTTCCAAGCCCAGCTGGGGTCTTTTATTCGGGGAAGCAGTTTCTGATGCTCCATCTCATACTTAATGCCACTTCTATATCCTGTACATATTTCTACTCCTGCTAAGCACAGTAAAAAACCTGATAGTAAAGACCAAGTGGTTCTGAACTTTCAAACTTGGGACAAATGGCTGACATGCCTACCCTATTTAACCATATCAAGGGAAATGAATAATGCGTTTAAAAAAATTTGCTTTTGAAACAGGGTTTTGCTCTACAGCCCTGGGCTTGCTTGGAATTTACTACATACCCAGGCTTGGGTGATCCTGTTATCAAAGTTGTTAGGGTCAGTGCTTAGAGCCCAGTAGCTCTAACAACCTAGTTTGGCCACCAGTCCTCAATAGGCCAATAAAACAGTGAAAAGCCAAGAAAAGAGACTTCTTCAAAGTGACCATGCTGGGAAGAGGAACAAAGAGATTCCATGACTCCTACACTCCCACCTTCACCACCTCACTTCTGCCTCCTTAAGTCCATCTTCTGGTCCCAATATGTTTAGGATTGCATAACTAAGCAATCCTGGCCATAACACGGCTGAACACACCACTGACCCACAATGTCTCAGCTCCAGTCTTTATTGCAAGGTGATCAACAAGTCGTCAGAACTGTGGAAAATCTGGGAAACAAGTTTCTAATCCAGTAGCACCGGGTTTCTGCCATTTCCTTCTCACAGCATGAAATCCCTGGGGGACCACTATCTCAATAGTCTTAAACCATAGGGAGGGGCATGAGTGTCTCTCATTAGAATTGCAGTTGCTGCAATAACAGAACAATTACAATCCTTTAGCCTCAGGCTCCCAAGAACTAAGATTACAGCTTTGAGCCTCCTTCCCTGTATAAATTCACCAATAAATTGTTAAATAAAAAAAAAATGAAGTACACTTAAATAAATGGAAGCAAGGGCTAGAGAGATTACTCAGTTCTTAATTAATATTAATTGCTCTGTCCAGAGGACCCGTTTGGTTCCCAGAACCAATGTCAGTTAACATTGATGCTAATATTTTAATGTGGAGAGAGGAGGGGCTTCTATGTGCTGCACACCTGAAACTCTTGTTTGGATTTAGTTCCCCTTGGCCATGAGTATCTACATGTGGTAATTATGTCTCTTTCCCAGTTGACATTTCTTTTATAATATTCTAGAGACTATAAACTTTTCAGATTCAATACAAACTCAAATTTTGTTACTCGTCTTTTAATAGTGCAGATTTTGTCAAATTCAATGCTGAATGAAATAAAAGCCAATGGATGGTCTAAAAAAAGGCATGAGGTTGAGAGGGGTAGAGAAATGGGGAAGGATCTGGGAGGAAGTAGGTGGAGTAGTGAGGAGTAACTATGATTGAAATACATTGTATGAAATCCTCAAATAATAAAAAAAAATTAACTAAGATAAATTGGAGCAGATTTAAAGTTTCTTGTACTCGATTCCCCCTCCCAATTTAGTGATTAAAATGTAGCTTCAGATCTGGAGACAGGATTTGGAGCTCAGTGGTATAGCTTGGCTTAGCATGCTCTCAATTTGATCCTCATGCTGAATAAAATTACCAGGAAAAAAAAGAATTTAAGATAAAAATGAAAAACAAATGGAACCAATGGAGCCAGGTGTGGTAGAACACGCCTTTAATCCCAGCATTCCCGGAGCAGAGGCAGGGGGATCTCTGTGAGATCAAGGCCAGCCTGGCCTACAAAGAGAGCCCCAGAACAGCCAGGGCTGTTTTGAAAAAACAAAACAAAACAAAAAAACCCAAACAAACAAACAAAAGGAACCAGTGGAGATGTCTCAACAGGTAAAAGTGTTTGCCACTGAGCTTGATGACCTGAGCTTCATCCTCAGAAAAACTTGGTAGAAGGAGGGAACCAATGGGAGCCAGAACACTCTCACATGCAAATAACCTTGTGAACAAAACCTGAAAGCAGTCTATGTCTGCAGAGACCATTTGGCTGATAACAATTTCAGTACTGGGGGGATTGGAATGTTGCAAATCCAGAAGCTAATTACCTTTTCTTGAGCTAAACTCTGGCCAACCAGAATGGCCATTTCTTGCCCCAACCCCTACATCATATTTGAACTAACATCTTGTGACAATAGATTAAAGAAAGCCTTTTGGAATCTACTAACTTAGCAGGCAGGCAACTAGTTACTTCCAATCCAAAAGCTAAGAACACCATCAGACAGCATCTTGACCCTATAGCAAAGCTTTCTCCATCTCGATGTACCCAACAATGTATTTTAAACTTACCTTGATTTATGACTGTCTTTGTTCTGTAAACCTTTAAAAACTTTGTGAAAATGCTTTCACATTAGAACATGGAATTTGGGGTAATATAAATCTGGGTTTTTTTTTTTTTTTTGGTTTTTCGAGACAGGGTTTCTCTGTGTATCCTTGGCTGTCCTGGACTCACTTTGTAGACCAGGCTGGCCTCGAACTCACAAAGATCCGCCTGCCTCTGCCTCCCAAGTGCTGGGATTAAAGGCGTGCGCCACCACCGCCCGGCAAATCTGGGTTTTTAAGCCACTCATGGTCACTCAAAATGGTTCCAGAATAAACTATCTCTTATTCCCCAATGGTGAGAACTGTGGGTTTGTCAACAACCTGAAGAAATAAATGTAAATAAAATATTGTTGGGCTGGGAAGGTGAAGTAGCAGGTAAAAGTGTACAAACCTGACAATTTGGGATCAACCCTGGAACCTATTTGGTGGAAGGAGAAAAGTGAATTCTGGAAGTTGTCCTCTGACCTCTGCACACACAAACAACATAAATAAATATAATAAAACAATAATAACTCCAACTATTTCATTTGGTCTGTTCTAAATTACTTCTCTGTGCAAAAATCAAGAATCCTGACTTAGAATCTGGTGTGGTGATCCACACCATTAATATCCTACCACTCAGGAAATAGAGACAGGCTGAGTTTGAGGAGGCCAGACTGATCTACACAGTGAGTTCCAGGACAGTCAGGGCTATGCAGAGAAATGCTGTTTTGAAAAACCAAAAAAAAAAGGGAGCGGGTGGTGGTGCTGGAGAGATAGCTTAACAGTTAAGAGCACTTGTAATAGTGACTTTTTTTTTTTTTTTGGTTTTTCTAGACAGCATTTCTCTGCATAGCCCTGGCTGTCCTGGAACTCACTATGTAGACCAGGCTGGCCTTGAACTCACAGAGATCTGCGGGCCTCTGCCTCCCGAGTGCTGAGATTAAAGGCCTGCACCACCACCATGCCCAGCCATTACAGACAGCTGTGAACTGCCATATGGTGCTGGGATTTAAACCTGGGTCCTTTGGAAGAACAGCCAGTGCTCCTAACCGCTGAGTCATCTGTGCAGCCCGTAACCGTAACTTTTAAATTATATTTATTAATATCTATAAACACCTACGGCCTAACCAACCTGAACCCTTTAGACTCACGCAGGCTGCTGTCTTGCTTTAGCTTGCCCAGTCCTTGGCGCAGCGGCCCCAGAGCGTTCCTCCTAAAGCCTCGCTCAATTTCTGGGTAGCCTCAGGCTGCTCTGTTTGCAGCATGGCTCTCCTCAGTGTCCACTTCTCAGGGACTTTCTCTGAGCAGGTCCTATGTCACAGCTCTTGTGCCTGAGCTCACTTGTGGCAGGTGTGGTCTTCCAGGGCCTCTTCTGGGCCTACTTGGGCTGGTTTGTGGCAGAAGGCCCTTTCTACGGCTCCACCGTCTGTCTCCTCAGCTGGCCTCAGTTTATGTGCTGAGGTGCCTACCTACCCAGTTCTTACCACCTCAGGGATGGAGTGGCCTAAGGGCTAGTTAGCACATCTCCACTTGAAGTCCAGCCTTTTGTCAGCGCCAGCAGTGCACGTCCGCTTAGCACCCCATCTCTCTCACGCTGTCTCTAGGGCTCTGTCCCAGGCACTTAAGTAGGGCACTGCTCTTTGCAGTAACTTGAGGTTCCCTGGTGGATCTGGGACTTTGCAGCCATGTCCTTCAAGGAGGCCACTGTCTCGAGGTCTCTGTAGCCATGCCCCTCTGCAGGGCACTGTCTCCTTGTCTCTCTTGGGTCCTGGCTTTTATAGCTCTATAATGAGACTTCACCTGGCTTCAGCCCAATCTGGGCTCCACCCACTTTCAGCTAAAAGGTGGCAGTGTCCAGCAGTGGAAAGCAATGCCTAGCCAAAAGCCCTTTTTTCAGTTTCCCTGGCTTTCCTTCTTAGTGCCCAGGACCATGTGCAGTGCCAGGTGTCAGGCTGATTCAACAGAAATCCAACCTCCACCACAAGCACTGGCTGCTATTCCAAAGGACCCAGGTTCAAATCCCAGCACCCACATGGCAGTTGATACTACCTGTAGTAGCCAGGTTTGGTAGCACACACCTTTAATCCCAGCACTTAGGAGGAAGAGGCAGGCAGATCTCTGTGAGTTCAAGGCCAGTCTGGACTACACAGTGAGTTGCAGAATAGCCAGGGTTACACAGAAAAACCCTGTCTCAAAATAAAAGTTTCAAAAATAAAAAGGGAAGCAGCAGTAGTAGCAGTAGCACCAACACTCTGCCATCATGAGAGTACAGGTCTTTACTCCTCAGCTGCTATAGGGTAACAGTATGCCAATCTCTATCTCAGATCTGTACCCCAGTGCACTGACACCGAAGACTGAAGCTAGGGTGCCATGCATAGCTGGCAAGCCCTCTACCATTGGTCTACACACCCATCCTCAAGACATGAACTACATCTGGACAGATTTGACAGATTTATCCAGTCTGATTTCCTATCTCCAAATCCTGAACAACTTTATCAGAAACACAGCTTGTTTGGGCCATGCTCAAGAGCACTGCCCCTTCCAGCCTGATGTGAAGCAGCAACAACCCTGTACATGCCTTTAATCCAAGCACTCGGGAGGCAGAGACAGGCAGATCTTTGTGAGTTCAAGACCAGCCTGTTCTACACAGTGAGTTCCAGGATAGTCAGGGTTACACAGAGAAATCCTGTCTACATTTTAGTGTGTATATATGTGCACATGCACAAGTAACTTGCCACAAACACATTGGACAACCTGTGGGAAATGGTTATATCCTTCCATCTTGTGAATGCTAGGTAGTAATCTCAGGTGGTCAGGCTTGGCAGCAGGTGATCTGCCTTTACCTGCTGAGCCAATGACATGGCCACAATCTTGGGTTTTGTTTTTAGGTTTATTTATTTATTCATTTGTATAAGATATGGCTGTCCTGGAACTCACTCTGTAGACCAGACTGATCTGAAACTCAGAGATCTGCCTGCCTCTGCTTCATGAGTACTGAGATTAAATGTGTGCACCACCATGCCCGGCCTCAGATTTACATATTATTTTTATTATGTGTAAGTGTGTGTACCCAAGGGCGTATATATGTACTATATATAATTGTGCATGCAAGAGCACACCAAAACCAGATAGTATCAGATCCCTGGACCTGTAAGCAGCCTCGTGTGACTTCCTTCTTTCATTCTTTCAGATGTGGGACTGAATCTGGGTCCTCTGAAAGGGCAGTAAGTTCTGTTCGTCACAGAACCATTTCTTCAATCCCACACAATCTTGCTGTTTGAGAGAGTCCTTCACTGGGACTCGAGGCTTCTGGAGATTAGTTGAGACTGGTTTTCCAGTGAACTCCAAGGAAATTTGCCTGAATCCACCTTCCCAGCATCAGGATTACAAATTTCCACTACCACACCTGGTTTTTTGTGTGTGTGCTGAGGACTGACTGGAGAGCACTTTTATCAGCTGAACTATCCCCTCAGTTCATTGGGTTTATTGTTTGCTTTTGGAGATAGGATCAAGTATCCCAAGGCTGGCCTTAAACTTACTGTATCAGAGGGCAGGCCTGGACTCTGATTCTTCTAGCTCTACCTCTCAGATGGTAATTACACTAAAGCCTGGTTTGTTCAGAGCCAGGCGCGTGAGCCAGGGCTTCATGCATGCTTAGAAAGCACTCCGCCAAGTCAGTGATGTCCTGAGACTGACTTCTTTATACCTCCTATTTTGTACCTTCTATCATCTTCCCTATTGCCAACCACTACAACCGTGTATTTCTGGTGTCTGGGACTCCAGAGTTATCTGTGACATACAGAGTGTTAGAAAACTCATTTTCTTACTGGCAAAATAGACCCAGAATCACTACCATTCTGGTCAAGTTGTCTTCATCTCATCTCATTTTTTTTTTTGGCATGGTCTTTTAAATGCATAGCATCCTTTTGTTGCACTGGAGGTCATATCTTGTTCTACCACTGAGCTATATTCCCAGCCCAATTTTTATTTTCAGTGCTAGAGATCAAACCTAGGGCCTTACAAATACTAGACAACCACTCTACCACTGAGCTACACCCTAAGCCTCTACTGCAGATTTTATTGCACGGCATCTTGGCTGCTCTTCCTGCTTTTGTTCTTATCCCTTTTTAGGTATTTACCACACAGAAGGTAGGATGATTCTCTTAAAACACAAGCACACCATGTCAGGTGTTTACTCAGAAACCTCCAGAAACTCCGCAGCCCATCCCGAGTAAAAGCTAAAGTTCTTAAAGGTCTCCAAGACTCTGTGTGATCTGTAGGCGCTTCTTCTCCGTTGTCCACATACAACTGTTCTCCTCCCAGTCACACTGCCCTCTTGTGTACTTCACCCTTGCTATTCCTGCCTCATCCTGTACTTTCACGTCTATACTTACGTTCTTCCCTTCCTTAAGTTTTTGTCTCTTAGGAGAAGCCACATATGATACTAGTTACCAAGTATCACATACAATTTGTTTTCTCCTTTAGTATAACTCTTCTGCCCACTTTTTATTATAATAGAAATCCCACGAGAGGAAAGACTTTAATTTGTTCATTATTGTATTCCCAGTACCTAGAAGAATAGTGGATACATGGTTAAAAAACTTAATAAGTATTTTTTAATGAATAAATGAGCCAGAAGCAAGTCAGGGAAAACACCTATAAAGATAAAAGTAAACTGCCGGGCGTGGTGGTGCACGCCTTTAATCCCAGCACTCGGGAGGTAGAGGCAGGCGGATCTCTGTGAGTTCAAGGCCAGCCTGGTCTACAAAGTGAGTCGAGGACATCCAAGGCTACACAGAGAAACCCTGTCTCGAAAAACCAAAAAAAAAAAGATAAAAGTAAAATATATGAGTATTTCTGTTATTTGTCAGTGAGACTGCCAGCTTCAAAGTTTTGTTTCTCAAATGTCATAGAAGTTATTAAATATAAGAGCACCAACCATGTACTACAATATATTTACAGTTTTTCTTTTCTTTTTTTTGTTTTTTTTTCTTTTGCTATATGAACAAAGTACTACTGGGTATGGTGGTGCACACCTTTGATCCCAGCACTGGTAAGACAGAGGCAGCCAGATCTCTGTGAGCTCCAGGTCAGCCTGGTCTATACCCAAGGCTCTGTGAGACAGAGAAACCCTGTCTTGAAAAAAAACAAAAGGAAATCCAACTGAGCAAACAAACAAACAATGTGCCACCTTGTGTAAAATGCTCGGTCATTTTACAAGTAGAAGTTTAAGTGAGAGAAATAAACTTCGATGTTTAAATAATAACTCTGTTTTGTTTATTAAAAAAAAAAAACAATTGTGAGAATGTTTTTCTTTAATTCCAGGTGTGAGGCTGCTTCACTTAAGACCACAGGTGTAAACTAGTGACTGTGTCTTGTGAGCTAGTAGGGGTGTGTATGGCTTAGCCAACTGAGGAAGTTTAACTCTGATGACTTGAGAGAGGAATAAAAAGCCAGAGCCTCAAGGTGGACAGAGGGACGCTACAAAGAGAAGAGGGGGCTACGAGGAAGAAAGAGGTTGCTGCTCTCCTTGCTGCTGGTTCTTCCTGATGCTGTTTCCCGCTTTGCTGGACTTCCTGGATACTGTGACTACTGAGACTGATATTGCTCCCAAAGAACTCAAAGACCCTAATCAGCAAAGAAGTAGCTCAAAGAGACCTACGTCCTTTTTTCCCTTTAACCTTCCTTCTCTCCCACCTAGTGTTGGTGGGTTGGAAGGGAGGTAGAGGCTTTAAGTACAGTAAAATAAGTATAGTAATTAATTAAACAAAAATAATAAAAGCCACTTTGTTACACGTTGTTATGGTGCTGAAGAGATGGCTCAGCAGTTAAGAACACAACTGTCTGTTCTTCCAAAGGACAGGGGTTCAGTTCCCAGCACTCACATGGCAGCTCACAACCACCTGCAACTCCAGTTCTGAGGAATTCAACACCTTCTTCTGCTCTCCATAGGCACCAGGCATGCATATGGTGTACAGACAAACATGCACACAAAATACTCATGCACATAAATAAATTTAAAGAAAAAATATTAAAATTTCTAATTATGAAAGGATATGATATGAGATGTGACATCTCACACCACTATTTTTTTTTTCAGACAGGGTTTCTCTGTGTAACAGTCCTGTCTGTCTTAGAACTCCATTTGTAGATCAGGCTAGCCTTGAACTCACAGAGATCTGCCTGCCTCGGCCTCCCAAGTGTTGGGATTAAAGGCTCGTACCACCACACCCAGCTCACACCACTTTAAAAAATAAAGACTTATTTATGTGTATGTATATGTGTCTATGTGAGTGTATGCCGTACATGTGCAGAAGTCTGCAGAAACCAGAAGGTGTTAAATCCCCTGGATCTGGAGTTACAGGCAGCTGTAAACTGCCCGAGAACAGCTGAGCCATCTCTCTAGCTTCTCACAATACTTCTTAGATTTTTTTCCCCTACTGGGGCTAATTCAGCTTTCCACAGAATCAAGTGTACATTACACAGCTATGAATATATCTTAAATATATACTATGGGCCTAGCTGCACAAGGTATTTTTATAGGTCCTATCCAGTAAGATAAGTTTCATTAGAGAACCTGGGATTTGACACAGCTTAGAGAATAAATAGGAGAGAGAAGGGATAAAGACATTCCCAGACCTCCAAATCAGGGTATATAGAAGACAGCAAAACTCACCTAACTAAAGGAGGGATCATATTCTGAAACCAGGTTAAGTTCAGAATGCTAAACAAATCTGAAACAGAAGTACTTAGTTATCAGTTATGCCTGATAAAGACAATTTGAAAATAGATAGCCAGGCATAGTAGCTTACACCGTTAATCCCGGTACTAGGAAGGCAGAGGCAGGTGGATCTTTGAGTTACAGACCAGTCTGGTCTACATAGTGAGACCTTGTGTCAGAAAAACAAAAACAAAAGTAAATAATAGAGGCAGGAAAACCAGCCACAAAATATTAGTAGGGGCCTAAGCATAGAGTAAGATCACAGAGGTTAAAATGGAAAGAAATGTAGACAAAGACAAAGACGACAATAGCAGGATAGGACTGGGAAATGAGAAAAAGTTACAACATATCCTACACAAATTTGTCGGAAGTATCATCCATCTATCTTTTTTTTTTCTTTCTTTTTTCATACAGAATATTGCTATGTAATTCTAACTGGCCTAAACTTGCTAATGTAGGCCATGTTGGGCTGGAATTCTTAGATACACTTGACCCTGCCTCCTGAGAGCTGAGACTAAAGGCTGCACCACCATACCTGTCTGAAAAAGGTAGGGTACTAATAAGAAACAGGAATTTAACTCAAGACTTGCAAAGTTCCTACCCCACAGTAGACTCACTCAACACGTTCATGTGACCAGTGAAATCTTCTTCCCTTGGAGTTTGTGGCTGTGGTGGTCTGTTTCCTTGTTTTGTTGGTACTAAGGGTTGATTGAACCTAGGGCCTCTACGCACAAGCTATATCCCAGCGGTCCCCTCACAGGAGTTATTTGCAGTCACCCTTGTTAGTCCTCTAGGGACCTCTGACTCGTAGAGGCTATCATAGTCGGTATTCTTAGTAGTCTTCCTTACCACAACAGCCTCCCCAGAACTGCCCCACACTTGAAAGACACCCATGCTTCTGCTGCCAAAATTAACCTAGCACAGACAACCAAGCAGCCTGCATCCAACTCAAGGCCAATTAGGACAGAGGAATACTTTGTACTAGGCCACACACACACACAAAAAAAGGGAAGTAAGAGACAACTGCCAATATCACAGCATACCAAGAAACTGGAATCCGGGTCTCGCTGCTCATTCTTATAAATAATGCATGAGCTAGGTCACTGAACCCACAGAGTTTCCTTTCACCTTAAGCTCAAAGATTATACAAGTCTGACAAAGCCAGCTCAGGAACATACCTACAGACAAACAAAAATTTCCCAAGTTAACTACCCGAACAGATTGAACTTCTGATCCTCTTGTTGTCACCTCCCACATGCTGGGATTATAAGTGTCAGCCACCATGGCCAGCTGATCTCTAAGGGGGGCAGACATGGAAGGACTGAAATGAGTGGGACTGTACAAAACAAAAACACAAAACCAATAGACAACTGGCAATATCACAGCACACCAAGAAACTGGAATTGGGGTCTAGTTGCTTGTTTTTATAAATAATGCATGAGTTAGATCACTGAGCCCATAGAGTGCATCTTCTGTTGCATTACAATTCAGTGAAAAGCTTTTCAAAATTTAACATTAATGGAAGCATAAGAAGAGCAATGACGGTTAGGAGGTAAAGAAAAAAAATGAAATGTGATGTTTCAGCCTTTTACTACTAATTGTCATAAACTGTTTAGGATAATTAAGAAATGCAAACTAGGCCGGGCCGTGGTGGCACACGCCTTTAATCCCAGCACTCGGGAGGCAGAGGCAGGCGGATCTCTGTGAGTTCGAGGCCAGCCTGGTCTACAAAGTGAGTCCAGGACAGCCAGAGAGATATACAGAGAAACCCTGTCTCAAAAAAAAAAAAAAAAGAAATGCAAACTAATGGTTATGCAAGCCGGTCATTCTGTTAGGTACTATGACAGCCTATTATAGTTATTTTCTAAGCTAATCAGAAATAAAGCTGCTAAGAGACAAGCAACATCTGCTTATCCTAATATAAGAGATAGATAGGGCCTCTTCAAAAACCTCAAGAGATCTGCAGAATATGGCATTCAAAGATGTTTTCGTAACTTTAGATTTTTTTATATCAAGACATATCAACTCCTGACAGCACCCCCTATTCTACCCCAAGAGGAGATGAGCATCGAAGAATCTCCAGTGGGAGATGATTGAATTAGTCGCAAGCCTATCTCTTGGTAGGAAAAGCCCCTTGCTCCAACTGTAGACAGAATGCTGTCCAAAAAGGACAAAACCTGGAAGCAGGTAAGTCAACAGCCTAGCTCTGCCAAGACAGGGTAGGTAAGTCCTTCATAACCCCTGCTCTACAATCAATGTCTGTCAGAGAAATGGGGCCAAACGACTTAAGATCGATGCGGTAATATATGGAGAGAAAATGGGAACTGTCCAGGCAGCCACTGGTATGTCATTTCTTAGTTTGGGAAGCTGTAGGCCCTGTACTTCCTATAAAATCAGATATATTTATCCCTCTCAGGTCTCTGAGGTGGTTGAAGAACAGATATCTAAAGTCTCATAATTAAATTTTGAGTTGTTTAGGAGTCAAGAGAGTGATACAGATCTAAGAAAATACTTTTAAAATTGTGTCGCAAGTTAGTATGAAAGCTGAGTCAGATATAGAACTTTAAACTCATGGAGATGGTTAGATAGTAGAATGTTAAAGTCAGGTGCCAAATACATATGGACTGGACATTGGGAATATACGCTAAGCCATATAACCCTCATAACTGGCCTAATTACCTCTGTTGTTTTGTATTGTACTTATTATTATAAGAGAAAGAGCCATTTGTTGGACTGAAAGGGGAAACTGTAGGGGGAAATAAGATATACCTTAAACTTAAAAGAAAAAAAAAAAAGGGAAGAGGATGGGGGATGAGGGTGGGAGGGTGGGATTGGAGGGGGGAATAGGGAGGGGACTGCGATTGAGATGTAACTTGAAGAAATAAAAAATAAAGGAAAAAAAAAAAAAGAAGAGCAATGACAAACCAGAATTCAAAGGAGAGACTTGTCACTGTGAGATATACACGTTTCAATAGTTAGCATGCATTAAAATCAATTTTTCTATGCTTCACTGTGATAAATAAGCATGTTACATTTAATATTCTCAATGCCCTAGCTAGGTAACCCTTTTATCAGCAACATTTGTCACATTTAATTACTCTCTCCTCCTTGAAACCCCATTCTAGACCAACAAGCTCTCCAGCTTTTCTTCCTGCCTCACCAGCCACTTCTTTCCACCTCACCCTCCGTTCCTTTCCTCTTTCCTACACTCCTTAGAGCAGAAGCAGTAACATGTTTTCATGTTAAAACACATGAAAACATGGAGGCACAAATAGATTCAAACCTAGGGAGTTGAGATGCCAAAGGTTGCAGGGCATGGTGGTGTACACCTTTAATCCCAGTACTTCGGAGGCAGAGGCAGGCAAATCTCTGTGAATTCAAGGCCAGCCTGGTTTACAGATGAGTTCCAGGACAGCCAGGGCTACACAGAGAGACTCTGTTTTGGGAAAGAAAAAAAAAAAGATGTCAACGCTTGTGTTATTGACTTCCTCATCATTCATTTCATCCTAATGGCCATATAAGAGGCAAGACATTCTAGGGCTGGAGAGATGGCTCAGAGGTTAAGAACACTGGCTGTTCTTCCAGAGGTCCTGAGTTCAGTTCCCAGCAACCACATGGTGGCTCACAACCATCCATAATAAGATCTTGTGCCTCTTCTGGCCTGTAGGCATACATGCAGACAGAACATTGTATACATAATAGATAAATAAAAATATTTAAAAAAAAAGAGGCAAGACATTCTATATATTTTTTTCTATTGAGCCTGAAACTCACTATGTAGACCAGGTGGACCTCCGACTCCTGAATGCTGGGACTGGCCTGAGAGTCAACATTCTAGCCTTCAGTAACTGCGAAAGGGACATACGGGGCACGTGGGACTTTCTTTCTTAAGGTGTTAAGGACGATTACCAACCAAGTCAACAGGAAACCAGTACTCTTGCAAATCCCATTAAACAACTTTCCTTCCTAAGTTTCTTCACTTTACACTTTGGTACTTACTTCTTGATGGGAAATGTGAGAATATTCTAGAACAAAGACTGTCAAACCTAGATGCTTGGGATACCTTTGAGTGGGGGAGGGGCTTGAGACAGAGTCTCTCTAGGTAGCTCAGGCTGTCCTGGAACTCCATATTAACCAGGCTAGCCTTGAACTCACAGGGATCTATGTGGGTGCCTCTGCCTCCCAGGTGTTGGACTAAAGGTGTGCCTAGGAGAAAAAAGAAATATTTGTTACTGGGAGAAGGGCATGTGCTATGGCACACATGTAGAATCAGAGAACAACTTTTGTGAGTTGGTTCTCTTTGAGAGAACTTTCAATAATACAGCTGAGGTGGAGACAGTAAGACTTCTCAGTAAGTGGAGGGACTTGCCATCAAGGCTTGAAGACCTCACTCAACTCAATCTCTAGAACCAATGTTGAAAGAACTGACTCCCACAAGTTGTACACATAGAAAGAGAGAGAGAGAGAGAGAGAGAGAGAGAGAGAGAGAGAGAGAGAGAGATTCAGTCCCTGGAATCTATCCAAATGTGGAAGAAAAAAGTGATTCCACAAAGTTGTCCTCTGAATCATGGTGTAACACACACACACACACACACACACACACACACACACACACACACACACACACATTAAAAATTAAAATTAAAAGTAAAAAGTAAGCCGGGCAGTGGTGGCGCACGCCTTTAATCCCAGCACTTGGGAGGCAGAGGCAGGCGGATCTTTGCGAGTTCGAGGCCAGCCTGGTCTACAAATTGAGTCCAGGACAGCCAGGGCTACACAGAGAAACCCTGTCTCGAAAAAAAAAAAAAAAAAAGTAAAAAGTAAAAATTTAGAAAGATGCCTGGTCTACAGAGTGTCAGGACAGCTTAGATTGCACAGAGAAACTTTGCCTCAGAAAAAAAAAAAAAACCCAAAAACCAAAAAAAGCTGGGCAGTGGTGTCCCACTTCTTTAATCCCAGCACTCAGAAGATATAGGCAGAGGGATCTCTATGTTCAAAGTCAGCCTGCTCTACAGGATGAGTTCCAGGACCCTCAGGGCTACAGGGAGAAATCTTGTCTCAAAAACAAACAAAAACAAAAGTAATTTGTGGTAGGAGTTTATTAAAACCAATTGTGAGAATGTTTTTTGTTTAATCCCAGGTGGGCTGCTTAAGACACAGGTATAAAGTATTAACTGTCTCATGAGCTAGCAGGGGTGTGGCTTAACCAGCTGAGCAAGTTTAACTCTGAGGACTTGGAAGAGAGGAATAAGTAGCCAGAGCCCCAAGAAGGGGGCTCTACAAATGAGGGGGGAAAAGCCAGAGTTCTGAGGAGAAGGGGGCTACAAAGAGAAAAGAGAGAAGGAGCTCCACAAAGAAGGAAAAGAGAATGGACCTTATAAAGAAGTAAGAGTAAAGAGGCTCTACAGAGAAGAGAAAGGGTTACAGGTATAAGGTGTTGTTGCCCTCCCAGCTGCTGGTGCTCCCCCAAACTGCTGCTTGTTCTTCCTGCTGCTGTGTCCTGGTTTGCTGGACTTCTACTGAGACTGGTATTACCCCCCCCCCCAAAGAAACCAATGACCCTAATCAGCAGGAAGTAGCTCAAAGAGATCTATGTCCCTTCTTTCTCTCCCATCTAGGGTTGGGGGGTTGAAGGGAATGGGGGGAGAGGGAGGTAGGGGTATTAAGCACACTAAATTAAGTACAGTAAAATAAAGCAGAATGTATATACTGGATAATTAAAAAGCTTTGGCTACAGTAATTAATTAATTAATTTTAAAGAGACGGGCTGGAGAGGTGGCTCAGAGGTTAAGAGCACTGGCTGTTCTTCTGAAGATCCCGGGTTCAAATTCCAGCACCCACATGGCAGTTCAAAACTGTCTGTAATGGCCAGGCGTGGTGGTGCACACCTTTAATCCCAGCACTCGGGAGGCAGAGGCAGGTGGATCTCTGTGTGTTTGAGTTCGAGACCAGCCTGGTCTACAAAGCAAGTTCCAGGATATCTTGTCCTGCTACACAAAGAAACACAGTCTGGAAAAAACAAAACCAAAAAAAAAAGGCTAGGGCAGTGAGATGACTCAGTGGTCAAAGGTGCTTGCCACCATGCCTAACAACTGGAGCTGGATTCCTTACAGTCTAAGGAGGGAACCAATCCTGCAAGTTGTTCTCTGAATTCCACCCTAAGTTATGGCCCACATGTGGACACACACACAAATAAATAAACACAAAAATTAAAAATACTGGAAAAGAAAAATACAGATGTGGGTCCTGGTGAACTGGTATGGGGCTGTACATTCAGAAAGCTGAGGCAGAGAAAATTCCAGTTCAAGACTAGCTGAGGCTACACAGCAAGTCTCAACAAAACAAAGAACATAAATGGGATCTATCCAGACAAATTCAACCTAGATTCCAGGAATGTTTCCAAGAACACAAGCATTTTCTGCAGGTACTAACCTGGTACCTGAATTCTAGAAGCACTTGAGAGATGCCCTGGTTCTGTGATGAGCACATCTCAGTGCTCCACCCATTTGTACTACTGATTCTAATGAGTGGTAAGAAGGATCAGGACTGCTGTGAGCAATTAGCTTATCAGCTTATGGATGAAGTCAGGTGA